>OX439036.1:103545890-104088468 GCA_949317995.1 Acholoe squamosa | reverse complement strand
TAAAATCTAATATATGCGATCTACGGTAGGGGCCTACAGTGGCAGCGTCTACAAATGGGCCAGAGACCGAATAACTGTCACTCCTAGAGGCTAGAGCTACTAGTCATACCCTGCCCCTGCGCCCGCCTGCACCCCTCAGTCCACCCCCCACCCGCCCCACACCATAAGCCCTAGTACCCTCCTTCACCACTAACAGAGGATGGGGAGGGGGCTGTAGGGTTGCTGTATGGGCGTGTGGGTGTGAGGAGGGGGGTGTTGTTGTGGGTGGTCTGGGAGGGTCAGAATGTGGTTGGTAGGTTGCCAGGTCTGGACACTAGAGGTCAGCACGGGTCAGACTGACCCTCTCCCAGCTACAAAGACCCAGGGGTTGATTCATCAGTGCCCCCCCCCCTTCATCCTCCCCCTCTCCTGCTGCTAGCCGCAGGGGTCACTCCCTCCCCTCCATTCTACACCCTATCCCTTCTGCACGCCCATGTCTCACGTCTCCATGGCCACTCATCCCCAGAATCATCCCTTCACTACATTTCTCAGGAGCCCCTTACTTAAAATACGGTTTCTTCTTTCTAAAAATATTTTTTCGCCATTTGCATCTATGGATATTGGCTACAAGTGGATCAGGAGCTAGTTCTGGCGATGTACACTGATAAAAACTGATAAGATAGGACCAGTATGTCCCCGGAGGTGGGTGTTACCTGGGGACAAGGTACCCATCATGGTATGTCTTATCAGTATTTTTTTTACCTCAACCACGATATTCAAAATGGGGGATCCACTAGGCATCCATACTGAGCCCTATATAGATATTACACTCAGAATGTGAGGCCACTGAGGAATATAAATTTGAGGTCATGAAATAATGTCATATACATATCCACATGCGTACACAATGATAACATTAGACATATATCTATTCTGGAACCAATCAAACCACACACACACACACACACACACACACACACACACACATATATATATATATATATATATATATATATATATATATATATAGGGTAATATGAGCTGCTCTACTGCTTGATGATGGTTAATGAAAATCACATTCAACTCTTCTATAATAACAATATCAGCCACAGGTATTAAAACAAATCCCATGGCAATAATGACACTAACCCATGCTCACTCACGTGACACCTGGAACTGTGCCAATTATAATTAAACTATCAAACTTCATTATAGATTAGTCTAATTGTAAATCAGCGGCTTTCATGGCAGGCATATTGCAACAAGGTGTTATTAGGGAACAGGTTGAATGATGTTTAGACACTAAAAAGTACAAGTTGTTACCTGTGTGTACCCCTGTCAATGAGGCACTGAACTCTCTTACTACTGGTATGGCTGTGTAGTACCGGTATGTCAACCTATAGCAACGTAAATTTACTGGCGGATCGGGGATTTGGGGAATAATAAGGTAGTAGGTACGATCCTACAGGAGGGAGCTTTCTGAATAATATGCAGGGTCAGAAATAAGCAAATGAAACCTTTAAGTATAGACAAAAAGGGTAGGGGATGTTTCCCCGTGTCCCGCATCTAAACCCACCACTGCTGCCAAAAGTACTGCCAAATGGGGCATGCATGGTGCGGCCACTATGGGGCGGAGTGGGAAAGAGAGAAAGCCTGCAACCATCTACTGGTATTACAACCTCTCTCCCTACCCCCCCCCCTCCCACCCCTCCTATCTCTCACAACACTACCCTCATCATCATCATCATCATGACGGTAGGCCTGAACTCCCCCCCCCCCCCCGCTCCTCTTACCGCTAGCTGGAATGTCAAAGGTGCCCTCCCCCATGCCTATGGATGCACCCAGTACTGTGTTTAGAGAATAGACAACGATCTTCTTCACATCGAGACTGTTTTTTTGTCCTATAATCCAGGAATGCATCTGAGTGCATTATAGGACACCAGGCAGTCAAGATGTGAAGAAGGAGTTGTCTATTGTCTTTTTTATAAAACGATGTGCCGTGCACTGCTGCACTATAGAAGTGACCTTGTGTGCATTATTTAGAGAATAGACAACGATCTTCTTCACATCAAGACTGTCTGTTGTCCTATGATGCACGAATGCATCTAAGTGCATTAAGTACCCAATTAAGGTATGTCTAGACCAATTAATGGCCTTTGACTTGTTTACAGCTATGGTGACTTTGCTCAGGTGTGCACTACACTCCTATAATGCACTCAAGGTCACGTCTATCGTGCAGCAGAGCACTGCCAGCCGTTTTATTAAGGAGTACAGTGCACACCAGCGCAAGGTCACAGTACTGGGAGTGTATTGTAATTAAGGTCATAGTAGGGCCTATATTTACACATGATCTGATCACCTAGCCCTGGTGATTGGTCTAGACATACCACTCACTGGTGCTCAGTGCCAGGTTGTACACTTCATTCTAAGTTGTCTGACTGACTGCTCATTGCTTATGTAAGACTGGGTGGTTGACATCTATGCTAGCCATATAGGAATGATTTATATTGAATATTCATTGAATTCTGGAGAAACACATGAATATCTTACTAAAGAAAGTTTTATGTATGGTTAGAATGACGTGATGTGGGGCGGTGTGTAGATCTGGGTCGGCATAACTATGGGTGTAGGAGGTGACCTCCCTCAATGTGCTATCCCTGTATGGTTGAACATGTCTTAGTGAGAGAGAGAAAGGGGGTCGCAGACAGAGAGACATAGACAGAGAGAGAGAGAGAGAGAGAGAGAGAGAGAGAGAGAGAGAGAGAGAGAGAGAGAGAGGGGGGGGGGGGGGCGGGGTGGGAGTAGGTCAAGGGGTCCTTAGTTAAAGCTGAAGCCTGGTGATGTGCCCCGATTCCCTGTACTACTCACGATACCGGACAGGGTAGTGCCGTACTAGCCCTCACCCTACATGGCCTTGTTCTCGGCCCTGGAGTTTCCCTATGTTGTACTTATAAAACCACTGCTGGGAGTTCAGAAGTTCCCATCTAGAGCTATCTAGGCACAACCTAGAACATAAAAACATACACACAACACAAAAACGACAGACAGGGGGATGTGGTTTAGAATTGATGGTACAAGTGCTCGGTGATGTGGAATGGGGGTGGTAAGAGAAAGGGGATGACGGTAGGAGGGGGGCCCCACGATGATGGACGACCCCCAGGACAGATTAAAGAGTTTGCACTTATTATCGCCCAACTGTAGCGTGACGTATAACTAGGGACGCACCTGCACGGGGCATTGTGGGTTAGAGAGGTGCATTGTGGGGTGTGTGGATGTATCCCTATGGTACCCCTGCTACCTCTAACTATCCTACCTGTCTACCCTCATAGGGGAGCAGTCAGAAAGGAAGGGGGGGATGAGGCATCTAACTCTCCCTCCCTCCCCTCAGGCCTCTTACATACGTCCATAGGTCCCATTGTGATCGGTGTACGTTATACAGGACCCCATGACTGGGCGTGGCACGTGCCGCCACAGGACAAGGGGATGGGGGGGGGGGGAGACATGAGTAATATACGGGGTAAAGAGGGCAGGAAGTGAGGTATATAATCGTAGATAAAGACATTGAGAGAAAGAGGGAGAGGCAGAGACAGACAAATAGACAGAAAGACAGACATACAGAGAAAGAGACAGACAAACAGGGAGAGGCAGGCAGAGCGAGAACCAGAGACAGGCAGACACAGACAGGCAGACAGAGACAGATAGAGTCGGGCAGGGAGACAGAAAGAGGAAGAGTCAGAGAGGGGAGCAAGAAAGAGAGAATACGTGTCATTATTAAGAGAAGCACAGTAGAGAATGTGAGAGAACGGAGTCAGTCTATGGGACAACTCAGGGTGCAGCTAATACATTGAGCGGCATGGGGGCTTATCAGAAGTGGCACCCCTTGGCCGGACAAAGGGGTGTGTCCTGTCACCCCTCCACCTCCCTCCACCTGCAGACAGCTGTGTTTGTGGTCAGTATAAGGGACCCTCTCTCACCCCTCCCCCCCCCCCTCACACACACCCCTTGAGCCCTAGACACCTCCAGGACAAAGCCTGAGGGTCCCAGCCTCCCCTCCTGTAGTGTCCAGTCACCCTGCTGCTGCACCCCCGTGGGAACAAAGGGGTGAACCCCACACACCCCACATAGTACTTTATGGACAGGAGTAGCAGGAGTGACACGGCTTGACCCGTGGGCCACAAAGCCACGGCAGACCACCGGGGTCTGGTCCCCCCCAGCCCCTCTTTTCCTATGGGATGGCATCTGATAGTGATTGGCCATGGGGGAGAGATGGGAGGAGGGAGGGGGAGGGAGAGGTGTGTGCAGGAGACAATTATTAGATTACTTACTACTTAGGATGGTTTAGATAGGAACACAAATTGAGTATTATGTGCATGGCCAGAGATAAGAAAGGGAGGGATGGTGATGGGCTGTGCTGATGGTGGTGAGCTGGGCTAGATGGCATAATACAAGGGGTAGGGGTAAGGCCATGTTGGAGTGGTAGAGAAGCTATCGGTTTGGGATATTCTGCTAGGGGCACATGGGGGAGGAGGGGGTTGGTAGAGGTATAAAGTAGGGACAGGAGGTTAGTAGATGGGGTAGTGGAGGTAGGGGTGTAGGAAGGGGGATGGTACTGGGGAGGGGGGGGGTATCAGTTAGTGGCACTGTGAGGGGTGTAGAGGGTACATGGTGGGGAATGTGGGGTAATGTTTAGGGGGGTGGAGGGTAAAGGCTAGGGGTGAGGGTAGTAGGGTAATGTGCACTGGTACTGCTGAGTCATCTACCATTAGTACTATGGGCATGCCTGACACTGTGCATCACCACCCCTCTACCCCCATCTTACTCTCCATACACATAACTCCTGTATGCACACTTTCTGTATTTCTCCAATGCACTGTGTATATTATTATGATATCTAATGTTAAAGACGTTTAGACAGTTCAGGTATTTATCCTTTTATTTATTTGTTCCACACCCTTCCCATTGTTGACAACATTGCTATCAAATGACATACAGGCTAAAGGAATTGACTGAAGACACACAAAGTAATGAATAAAATATGTCAAGCCGAGGCCTATAAAGTCTATATATCCCTAGTCTAGATAAGGCCAGCTCCTGTGTACAGCACAATTTCTCACCACCCAGAGTCACAGACGGACAACTCCCTTCCTGATTCAATATCCATGGCTGGCTGCGAGTACTAGTGGACCACATAACCCTTCGCAACAGTCCCAGATGGCTAGGCAGACAGGAGGGCCGGGCGTGGCACCCTCCAACCCTCCAGTTCTACATACCCTACTTCTCCACCCCTGTATGGTACTCACCGCCACTCAGGCTCAAAGGGCTACCGCCTGGAGAGTCAGGGGAAGTGGTTACTGTGCTGATAGGGCACTAGCATGTTGATATCAGCGCCCTATTGGCAAGGCTTTGAACAAAGGGGACAACATGTCAGCCTACACAGACCAACTCACCATGCCCCTATATAATACAGGGTAGGAGGGTCCATGGCTGGCATGGTGAGGTGGGTGACAACATGGCGTCCTACATAGAATAACTCACCATGTCCTATACACATGGTAGAAGGGTGCATGACTGGCATGGTGAGGTACTGGGCAACATGGCGTCCTGCATATATTAACTTACCATGATCCTATATGATACAGGGTAGGAGGGGTGCATGGTTGGATGGTGAGATGGGGATAACATGGCGTCCTACATAGACTAACTCAATATGTCCCTATATAATACAAGGTAGGAGGGGTGCATGGTTGGCATGGTGAGGTGGCCTATTGATCAGCTAAATCCACCAAGCCTTATCAGAGCCCGATTTACCTGATCCCTGGGCTACTGGAGGCACCACACCCCTCCAGCTCCAGGCCACTGCTGCCACCCACCCCTCACTCCTCCAGGCCACTAGTAGTACCACCCTGGGCTTACCCCATACCAACCCCTCCCTCTATACCTATTCATATAGAGGCGGTCTGTGAACGTTATGCTATGGGAGAGGGTATAAGAAGAGTAAGTCCAGGCCCCACCCCTGTCTGCATGGGCTCAGCTTGAGCTACCTGCAGACTGGCAGCTTTGTCCAACTTTATATTCATAGAAGTCAGAATACAAGGTATGATATTATGATATGGCGGGCATGTAGTGGGTGTGGGGTAGAGGCGAGTGTCCATTGTAAGACAAGTTTAAGGTTATAATCTACACATGTACATGTATGTACCTAAGAGTAGTTAATACTCATAGTGTGCCCTCTGGGGTCACAGTTATCCTAACAAGGCTGGTCCCCCTCACGTCCTGCTGCTGCCCATAGATTAGCATAGATTTAGGGAATCACACACCCCCATATGGTCCCATAGATTAGCACAGAATGATACTACCCTGATCCACCCCTACATGGTACAGGCTAACCCCTGGGTGTGGTTTGTCTCACGGCCTAACCCTCTTTGGGTAGTGTTTAAAACATTTAAGGGGCACTAATTAAAGAGTGCATTATACCAGCAGTGTAGCAGGACATCATAGGAGGGACCAGCATGATGCCTGATTGCAGTGTGAATGTATCAGGACATCATAGGAGGGACCAGCATGATGTCTGATTGCAGTGTGAATGTATCAGGACATCATAGGAGGGACCAGCATGATGCCTGATTGCAGTGTGAATGTATCAGGACATCATAGGAGGGACCAGCATGATGCCTGATTGCAGTGTGAATGTATCAGGATATCATAGGAGGGACGAGCATGATGCCTGAATGCAGTGTGAATGTATCAGGACATCATAGGAGGGACCAGCATGATGCCTGATTGCAGTGTGAATGTATCAGGATATCATAGGAGGGACCAGCATGATGTCTGATTGCAGTGTGAATGTATCAGGACATCATAGGAGGGACCAGCATGATGCCTGATTGCAGTGTGAATGTATCAGGACATCATAGGAGGGACCAGCATGATGCCTGATTGCAGTGTGAATGTATCAGGACATCATAGGAGGGACCAGCATGATGTCTGATTGCAGTGTGAATGTATCAGGACATCATAGGAGGGACCAGCATGATGCCTGATTGCAGTGTGAATGTATCAGGATATCATAGGAGGGACGAGCATGATGCCTGATTGCAGTGTGAATGTATCAGGACATCATAGGAGGGACCAGCATGATACCTGATTGCAGTGTGAATGTATCAGGACATCATAGGAGGGACCAGCATGATGCCTGATTGCAGTGTGAATGTAGCAGGACATCATAGGAGGGACCAGCATGATACTTGATTGCAGTGTGAATGTATCAGGACATCATAGGAGGGACCAGCATGATGCCTGATTGCAGTGTGAATGTATCAGGATATCATAGGAGGGACCAGCATGATACTTGATTGCAGTGTGAATGTATCAGGACATCATAGGAGGGACCAGCATGATGCCTGATTGCAGTGTGAATGTATCAGGACATCATAGGAGGGACCAGCATGATGCCTGATTGCAGTGTGAATGTATCAGGACATCATAGGAGGGACCAGCATGATGCCTGAATGCAGTTTGAATGTAGCAGGACATCATAGGAGGGACCAGCATGATGCCTGAATGCAGTGTGAATGTATCAGGATATCATAGGAGGGACCAGCATGATACTTGATTGCAGTATGAATGTAGCAGGACATCATAGGAGGGACCAGCATGATACCTGATTGCAGTGTGAATGTATCAGGATATCATAGGAGGGACCAGCATGATACTTGATTGCAGTGTGAATGTATCAGGATATCATAGGAGGGACGAGCATGATGCCTGATTGCAGTGTGAATGTATCAGGACATCATAGGAGGGACCAGCATGATGCCTGATTGCAGTGTGAATGTATCAGGACATCATAGGAGGGACCAGCATGATGCCTGATTGCAGTGTGAATGTATCAGGACATCATAGGAGGGACCAGCATGATGCCTGATTGCAGTGTGAATGTATCAGGACATCATAGGAGGGACGAGCATGATGCCTGAATCCAGTGTGAATGTATCAGGACATCATAGGAGGGACGAGCATGATGCCTGAATGCAGTGTGAATGTATCAGGATATCATAGGAGGGACCAGCATGATGCCTGATTGCAGTGTGAATGTATCAGGACATCATAGGAGGGACGAGCATGATGCCTGATTGCAGTGTGAATGTATCAGGACATCATAGGAGGGACCAGCATGATACCTGATTGCAGTGTGAATGTATCAGGACATCATAGGAGGGACCAGCATGATACCTGATTGCAGTGTGAATGTATCAGGACATCATAGGAGGGACCAGCATGATACTTGATTGCAGTGTGAATGTATCAGGACATCATAGGAGGGACCAGCATGATACCTGATTGCAGTGTGAATGTATCAGGACATCATAGGAGGGACCAGCATGATGCCTGATTGCAGTGTGAATGTAGCAGGACATCATAGGAGGGACCAGCATGATGCCTGATTGCAGTGTGAATGTATCAGGACATCATAGGAGGGACCAGCATGATGCCTGAATGCAGTGTGAATGTATCAGGACATCATAGGAGGGACCAGCATGATGCCTGATTGCAGTGTGAATGTATCAGGACATCATAGGAGGGACGAGCATGATGCCTGATTGCAGTGTGAATGTATCAGGACATCATAGGAGGGACCAGCATGATACCTGATTCCAGTGTGAATGTATCAGGACATCATAGGAGGGACCAGCATGATACCTGATTGCAGTGTGAATGTATCAGGACATCATAGGAGGGACCAGCATGATACTTGATTGCAGTGTGAATGTATCAGGACATCATAGGAGGGACCAGCATGATACCTGATTGCAGTGTGAATGTATCAGGACATCATAGGAGGGACCAGCATGATACTTGATTGCAGTGTGAATGTATCAGGACATCATAGGAGGGACCAGCATGATGCCTGATTGCAGTGTGAATGTATCAGGACATCATAGGAGGGACCAGCATGATGCCTGATTGCAGTGTGAATGTATCAGGACATCATAGGAGGGACCAGCATGATACCTGATTGCAGTGTGAATGTAGCAGGACATCATAGGAGGGACCAGCATGATGCCTGATTGCAGTGTGAATGTATCAGGACATCATAGGAGGGATCAGAAATGATGCCTAAATGCAGTTTGAATGTAGCAGGACATCATAGGATTCAATCATCATGTTGACCCTATACCTGCACAATACACTCCAAGAGGGTTGCTAGATGCTCCCATGAAGTGCCAGTGAGCAGATTGCCAGCGCTGCATTGATGCACCTTTGGATATGATGCACTCCTGCATATCGGCCTTTAGATGTTAAAGCTGTGGTACCTGGTGGAGGTGCATGTACAAGGGGGGGGGGTCAATATGGCCAGGTGAGTAGTCCTACTGACTGGGCACAAACACACACACACACACACACACACACACACACAAACACACACACACACAGAGCTAATCTATGGAGCAGGGTAAACTCATTGATCAGCGGCTTTATACACGAGGTACGTGGGGGGGGGGGGAGGGCTCCAACCAGGGGCACTGTGACCATGGAGGACGGGGGAGGAGTGTTCCTCCACACCCTGACCACCCATTATGAATCCCATATTGATATATAATCTTTTCAATACCAGCTCTAGTCTCCATTTGTACATTTCTCATCTTGTTTCCATAATGGTCAATACCCACCGGCGTTTAGTGGTGCATCAGTTCATTGCGGCTGTCTTAATGCATCTTGCTGATAATTCAGATGTGTTATGATAGGTGAATGCAGCCTTGCTGAGTAACTTACAAATACTGCATTCTAACTTATGAGTAACTCGAAAGTATGCATCTTGTCAACAAAAATTACACATTGCATTTAAAGCATTGATCAGCCCACAAAGGGTAATATTAGTCAGGCCCCATGTGTTCATAGGTGAGCCCTCATCCAGTGTTACCTCTATCAGAGAGCCTAATACCTGTGTCCAAAGCCTTCAGTCAGGCAGAGCTCACACAGACTGCTAGTGTCCTTGTTACATAATACAGGCTTTCACATGGATACCTGTTACCATAGAACAGGCACTGACACAGGTAAGGTATGCCACTACAGTACCCCCCACTACCCCGACCTGCTAACTACCTCCCCTACCCGACCATACACCACCACACAACCCCACATGGCGCATTGTGTTACCCAAGGTCTGAGTTACTCACCACCTCCCTCCACCCATCTTCTACCCTCCCACACCTCAGGCAGACAGTTATCAAGAAGAACCTGTGCAGCCTCTCACGACTTATCCTTTCTCCTTGCCTGCTCAGAGGCACTGGCTTGTGACCACATCACAGAGTGGGACCACTACAAGGAGGTGGTCACCATTGAGTTTTGTCTGTATTCTCCCCTGTCAGTAAGGCTTACACCTAATCACCTAATATACCCATCAGCCCTACAGCTACCCCCCCCCCCTTCCTAACCCCAAGTCACACATACGTACACAAAGCCCTGTCTGCTGACCGCCTGAAGCAGCTGAAGCAGCAGCAAGGTCCGGGTGACCACTCCCCTCCTGACTCGTGATGTAAGCCGCACCGTGCCCCGTCCTACCCCCCCCCCTACAGCCACCCTAGGTCCTGCCTTAAACCTTTAAGGGCCGCTGATGCATTAATATGTGAGGCCCATTGGTCGTCATGATGCATGAATGCAGCCCTGGTGAGTCACTCGCCAGGGCTGCATTCTTGCATCTTCCATCATACACAAAATCCCGCAGGGTCGTAATGATGCTCCAATGAAGTGCCGTCGAGCAGTCTCGCCAGCACTTCATTGGTGCATCATGACGACCAATGGACATGCATTAATGCATCGGCGGCCCTTAAAGGGTTAACCACGCCCTGCATGTGTGACCAGCGCTGCTGCCGTGTCCGCCAAGAGGCCGGGCTCAGAGGTAAGGGACTAGGTGATGTGTGGGGGGGGGGTATTATGTAAGATAGCAGGGGTAGTGGAGGGATGGGGGTAGCTTACTGACTGAGTGGTGCATGGGGTAGGGAGGGGAGGAGGCCACCATTGCCAGGACTCATCAGCACAGCCCTGCACAACCATCTACCCTCTCAATATAAGTATCTCTACCTGTGCTGATGTTCTATTTTATCCGTATCCCCCCTACCTGAAATGATGGGCTCTGAGTTCCATAACAAACCCCACCTTTCCTGCTTTAGCATTGGCATCCATGTTAGTAGTACATGGAATTGGGGCGTTAACACAGAGACAGGACTAAGTAGTATAAGGAATTTGGACATTTATTCCTAGATGGATATCAGTTCGGTATACATGAGAGTCTGCTTCAGTCACATGGTCTGCTTCAGTCACAAGGTCTGCTTCAGTCACAAGGTCTGCTTCAGTCACATGGCCTGCTTCAGTCACATGGTATGCTTCAGTCACAAGGTCTGCTTCAGTCACATGGTCTGCTTCAGTCACATGGTCTGCTTCAGCCACAAGGTCTGCTTCAGTCACAAGGTCTGCTTCAGTCACATGGTCTGCTTCAGTCACATGGTCTGCTTCAGTCACAAGGCCTGCTTCAGTCACATGGTCTGCTTCAGTCACAAGGCCTGCTTCAGTCACAAGGCCTGCTTCAGTCACAAGGCCTGCTTCAGTCACATGGTCTGCTTCAGTCACATGGTCTGCTTCAGTCACAAGGCCTGCTTCAGTCACATGGTCTGCTTCAGTCACAAGGTCTGCTTCAGTCACATGGTCTGCTTCAGTCACATGGTCTGCTTCAGTCACATGGTCTGCTTCAGTCACAAGGCCTGCTTCAGTCACATGGTCTGCTTCAGTCACAAGGTCTGCTTCAGTCACATGGTCTGCTTCAGTCACATGGTCTGCTTCAGTCACATGGTCTGCTTCAGTCACAAGGCCTGCTTCAGTCACATGGTCTGCTTCAGTCACATGGTCTGCTTCAGTCACAATGTCTGCTTCAGTCACATGGTCTGCTTCAGTCACAAGGCCTGCTTCAGTCACAAGGCCTGCTTCAGTCACAAGGCCTGCTTCAGTCACATGGTATGCTTCAGTCACATGGTCTGCTTCAGTCACAAGGCCTGCTTCAGTCACAAGGTCTACCTCATATTCTTTTCTCTTTGCGACTCTCTTTATATCTCTTCATTTTGTAACACCACAAGTTTACAATGCACTTTTGATTACTCGTATACATTTCCATTTGTACAGCATGTTGCACTATACTCTCATCCCTCTACCCAGCCCCTACCCAAAGTAATGCTTGGCCGCCCTCCTCATTTCGGCAAGTGGCAGCCTAGAGGCTCTGGAGGCAGATATTGCCGACCGTGGAGGAGGTAGGCATGTGGGTGCGTGTGTGGTGGGGGGGGGGGGGTGGCTGTGCAGCACGACGCCATGGCAACCAGTGGTCCCCTGCGTCTCAGCTGGTGCATGGAGGAGGCACAGAGAGGCGGGGGAGGCAAGAAAGCGACCCGGCTCTGCCAAACATAATTAGGTACCGCTATGGAGGGCTGGAGAGGGGGGGGAGGCCGGGGATGGGATGGAAGGAGAGGGGGTAGTGGAGGGGAGGCGGACGGCACAGGTGAACGTTTTTGTACTCCTGTCAACGCCGTTATCACCCAGGCACCGATGGCCCTGCCGACAGCCCCCGAGCATGCCCGACCACCCCCGAGTAGTGCCGAGTGGTACCGAGGACCCCCTTGTACCAGGGATCGTCCCTGAGAGCTGGCAGTGCGGCTACAGGTCGTCTACCTCAGAGCTATTGGGGGAGGGGGGGCTTAGTGTCCTTAGACCACACTGAGTCCAGGGGGGAAGTCCCTGGTATCCCTCATCTTAACTCACGTCGTGTTGGCAACTGAATACATTCGTGGATGTCATCTGATCAGTTATAAAGAAGAAGTGAAGAAAGATCTTTTACCTTTTCCCCTTACCCCTCTTCTCTCTGTATGTCTATGTCTGTCTCTCCCCATCTCCCTCCCCTCCACCTCTCTCTCTCTCTCTCTCTCTCTCTCTCTCTCTCTCTCTCTCTCTCTCTCTCGCTCTCTCTCTGTTACATACCAGGTATTCCTGGGCCCGCTCTAACATAACGAAAACCGCACAGAGTAGCCGCGAGCCGTTCTCTAACACATGAGAGTGCCTCCTAACCCATAACCATTATAGGGCCACAGGCTGATTTACCACATTATAGCCTTTGGTTGGCATGATGCATAGGTGCAGATGAGTTACTCACCAAGGCAGCAGCTATGCACCATGCCGACCCTAAAGGGTTGATACACTGCCAGAAGTATAGCCCTGAGCTTCTCACCAGCAACTACCTACAATACCGAAAATTTAGCACTGAAGGCACTATGATGTCCTGAAAGTGCTCACCCTGTGCCTTCCCCTTCCTGTGCATACCACACCCCCTGCACCTACCCCCCTGTCACCTAGGTAGTGCACCCAGTGTGGCTGAGCTGCTCTCTGCATTATGCATACTGCTCATCACGACTCGGCGCCGCCATGGGCTCTAAGCCCCCCTCCGCCCCTCCCCAGTCCACTTACTCACTCCCCACCCCCTCACACTGCACCCTACCCTTTAGACCTTTAAGGGAGAATGATGAAGAAGTGCATCGTGCCCATTGGTCGTCATGATGCACCAATGAAGTGGTGGCGAGTCTGCTCATGAGCACTTCATTGGTGCATCATGACGACCCTGCAGGAGTGTATCAACCCCTAGACGGCCGGCATGATGCATGAGTTACTCCCCATGGTTGCATTCGTGCATCATGATGACCAATGAGCATAGTGAGTTTATACATAGTGTGGCCCTGAGAGGGATAGGCAATCACCCCCCCCCCCCTTCCTGCTGGTGGCCGCTGGTTGTTACGTAAGGTGCTGGAGGCCTGGCTCAGCAGGCAGCCTAATGACCAGACCTAGAGCCAAGCCCCATAAGACCCCTGTACCCTACCACAGTCTAAGCGGTGGTCAATCTACCACCACTACTAGTGTGGTGGTGGTGGTGGTGGTGGTGGTGGAACAATGGTGGGTAGTAGCCTGCTGTGTAGGTATATGGTGATGGGAAGTGGGGGATGGGCGGGGGGTACCCAGGACATGCCTAACCATGCTGATGGCATATATGTAGAACAATGAGGGAACCGCTATGCCAACCAATGGGCTTGATGCACTCCTGCATTAGCGGTCCACAGAGGGTTAATGTGGGAGATGGAGGGTTACAGGAACAAGTGGGTGTTGGGTGGTTAAGTAGGTGACTAATTTACCAGGGTCCTGTTTAAGGGAGCAGGGAGGCAAATGTCGGTGGATGTGACCAAATTGTAGGATGCTTAAATTCATGTACTGCACCCTTATACCTATTGCCTGTTGGGTTTACCTAATAGAGGAGGGAGGGTGGTGCTTTGGTATCTTTTTTATCTAGGACCGCAAATTTTACTCAAAAATAAGGGGTGTGTCCCCCTTCTTTTTGGCCCTTCCCTTTCCACATCTTGGATCTGCTTCTCCCTAAGGCTAAACTCCTGACTAAAAACAACAGCGTTCCTCCTGTCCAATCTAATACCCAGGTACAGCCCAAGGGCGTAGGGAAAAGGGAGGAGCTGCACCCCAATAATGGGTAGGTCCCCTAGATGAGGCTACGTAAAAGTATAGTTGGCCCTCCCAACCGAGGCCCCTGCCCCCCCCCCCAAATAAAAATTTGCTTCCTATACCCCTGTAGCCCATCCCCCTGTGGGATTGTCTCCTTAAGTGCCTCTACCAGCAGTCGACAGGGGGCGCCCCAGGAGGCGACAGGAGGAGGACGAGGGTAAGGGTAGATGGATCAGCTGTAATGGAGAGCTGCGTCTTCCCACCTGCCTCTACAGCCCCCGCACTCTATCCCTTTAATTGCCGCTAACACAGGAGTGCATCATGTCCATTGGTCATCATGATGCACCAATGAAGTGCTGGTGAGTCTGCTCACCAGCACTTCATTGGGGCATCATGCCGACCCTGCAGAAGTGTATCAAATCCACAGGGTTGGCATAATGCTTTAATGCCGCCCCTGAGAGTATATGTACCATGACGACCAATGGACACTATGTATTAATGCATTAGCAGCCCTTAAGAGGCTATACTTCGCGTCCTTCACTTAGCTCCTGTTAATGTCCCCCATGTACCAAACACATATCAGCCTCTAGTTGCCATCCCCTCCTTTTCCTCCCCTAGGACTTCTAGGCTGGCCCTGTCCCTAATCCAGACCCCCTCAACATCCTGCCACAACTAGCCGTCTCCCTGCTCCCCCTCCCCTCTCTGCTACTGTATCTGTCTTTCTATCTCTGTCTGTCTATTTCTCTCTGTCAATCTTTTTGTTTCTGTGTTCACCACCCTTTTCTCTGTTCCCTTCTCCTCCGGTCTCTATTCCTCCCCTCACTCTCTCTCTCTCTCTCTCTCTCTCTCTCTCTCTCTCTCTCTCTCTCCCCTCCTCCTCCTCCTCCTCCTCCCTCTCTCTCTCTTTCTCCCTTCTTTCCTTCCTATTTCTCTCCCATCTCCCATCTCTTGGACAGGTTCCCACCTGTTCACATTTTACACGCTGTATATACTACCGCTACCTTACCTTACCCACATCACGACCCCCCCCCCACACACACACACATGCACCTCACCCACTCATCCACTCCTCCATTGTCAGATCCAACTGTCAGGTGCCACCTGGTCGTTAAAACACCTCCTACCCTGGAGGAGCTCCCAGCTATATTTACCCCCTACAGGAGGCACCTGTTACTTCTACCTCACCTATATACTACTCAGGATTATACCTTTATATACTTGGAAGTGTACCAATGTATATGGCAACTTTCCTATGCTATTTACGCCTTTATGTACCATTATATACTACTAACACCTACATGTACCATTATATAAGTTACCTTTCCTATACTACTTACACCTATATGTTCCATTATATAAGTCACCTTTCCTATACTACTTACACCTATATGTACCATTATATAAGTCACCTTCCCTATATTACTTACACCTTAATCTGTCATTATAAGGCACTTTCCCTATACTAATTACACCTATATGTACCATTAAATAAGGTACCTTCGTTATACTACTTGCACATACATGTAGTATCATTATATTAGGCACCTTCCCTATACTACTTACACCTATATATACCACTATATAAGGCACTTTCCCTATACTACTTACACCTATATATACCACTATATAAGGCACTTTCCCTATACTACTTACACCTATATATACCACTATATAAGGCACTTTCCCTATACTACTTACACCTTTATGTGCCATAACATAAGGTACCTTTCCTATACTACTTGCACATTTATGTACCATTATATAAGACACCTTCCCTATACTACTTACACCTATATGTACCATTATATAAGACACCTTCCCTATACTACTTACACCTATATGTACCATTATATAAGACACCTTCCCTATACTACTTACACCTATATGTACCATTATATAAGACACCTTCCCTATACTACTTACACCTATATGTACCATTATATAAGACACCTTCCCTATACTACTTACACCTATATGTACCATTATATAAGACACCTTCCCTATACTACTTACACCTATATGTACCATTATATAAGACACCTTCCCTATACTACTTACACCTATATGTACCATTATATAAGTCACCTTCCCTATATTATTTTATGTGAATAACTTCTTCCCATAGAGATAGCATTGCAGGGCCGATCGCCACACCCCCAGTGGCGTAACGTGTCTCGATCCACCACAGCCGCCGATCCAGTACTGCAGCCTCGATCTGGGCGCATGTAAACATTCAAAATGGCGAACCGGGCGCTTGTACGGGGAACTACGGTACCGGATTTTGATAATGTTTCCTTATTTAAACCCTCTAAAAACATAAAATAAATATAGAACTAACCTCCCCTGGTGTCCTCGGTGGACGATCCACCCCTCGGGAGTTGTCTCCCCCTCGGGCTAACGCCCTCGGGGGAGACAACTCCCTCGTGATGGATCGACCACCTCGTACACCACGGTCGTTTAGTTCTATCTATTTACTTAAACCTTTATCTGCCATTATAACGTGCACATTTATGTACCATTATATAAGACACCTTCCCTATACTACTTACACCTATATACATGTGCCATCACAAAAGGTAATTTTCCTATGGTATTGACATTAATACCATGGGTGCTAGTCCTTGTGTGGGTGCTGTTGGCTAGGGAAGCACCACTAAGCCTGCCCCCTCACAAACCAGTCTAGTCAGTTAGAGTGTCAGTAAAGCTGGTAGGTAATGTAGTGGCAGGACACATGCAGCAGGGTGTAGGGGTATGAGGTAATCTCCATGAGTGACTCCTCCTACCATGCCCCCAGACCCCACTCTGACTAACACACCCCTTACACCCTGCCTCAGTCCTCACGTACCCCTTAGAACCATGTGCAGCACCCAGCACAGAGCCTACACGTCTTATACCTCCTTGATGCCCTCTGCCACTCACCACATCCTACTGACTCTACACACTCCCCACTTCACTCCCTCGGAACATCTTACCCTCCCTCCCTCTCGCCCTCAATCAATCTCTCTCTCTCTATCTCTCTCTCTCTCTTTCTCTCTCCCACTCTCTCTCTCTCTCTCTCTCTCTCTCTCTCTCTCTTTCTCCCTCTTTCTCTTGCTGTCTCCCTCTGTCTGGTCTCTCCCTGCCTCTCTCCTCTCTCTTTTTCCTTATCTGCCTTGTCCCCTTTTCTCTCTCTCTTTCTCTCTCACTCTCTCCCTCTCTCTCTCCTCTCTCTTTTTTCCTTATCTGCCTTGTCTCCTTTTCTCTCTCTCTCTCTCTCTTTCTCTCTCACTCTCTCTCTCTAGAGGTTCTCCTTCCATCTCCCTCCCCCACGTCCACATGGACGGACACCGTCTTGGCGGCCCTCCCCCAACTGGGAGGACGGTCTACAGGTCCTCCTGACTGTGTTACCATGGCAACAGAAGTGAAGCTAAGGTAATATGGGGCCGGCGGCACGAGGAGGAGTAGGAAGAGGGGGGTTGAGGGGAGGAAGTTGACAGGGAGTTACTCAGGGGTTTCCTGGAGCTGGAGCTGCTCGGGCCTTACTATGGGAGCAGCTCATGGTAGGCGTGATTTGTGCCTAGGTTTAGACCTACATTTAGGCTTACTTTTGTACATCTAATAGACTATACCATGTATAGCTATAGCCTACTCAAATAACTATGGTAACCCTGTTCACAACCCTTATCATTAATGGGATGGAGGCATAATTTATCACCTTCTATTTTGTACAGCTAGAGTAAGAAAAAAGAAAACAATATGGAGTTACTGATGTAAACAAAGAATGGCACCTTCTGTACTTTGAATTAACCTTGAAACAACACGTTACAGACATGTGGGGTGTAGCAATATGTACAAATTAGTGCTAGGGCGTTCAGCCAACTATAATATAACCGTTCTGAGGTCACTATAAGGTATGTTCACTGTATGCAGCGCCGGCTGGTGGACGGTGGAGGAACAGAGTGGTCTGGGAGAGTTGGCCGGATGTGGGGCCTGGTGCGCCAGCCGTGTGGCCGGCGTCCACCCCCTCCCTCATCCTGTCTACCACAGGCAGGCCCTTTATAAGCAGAGCCACCATACAGCGCCCCCACCACCCCCCACCCACCACCATTACCTCCTCCTCCAACAGACTCCTACCTCGCCCCGTGCAGGCCTTCCTGTCTCCCCCGTATCTGCAGACCGCCTGTGCGCATGCCTGGACCGTGTTTGTATAGGGCTTTGGTCGTTACACCTTATGGAAGCAGCCATCTTGTCCCCCTAATGACCATCATATAGTCACAGTAACCATAATGAAGCTTATATTTTAGTACAAAGCTTTGGTCACAACAGGTGTATTTTAGTTCCATTTTTACCACTGTATTGTTAATGCTTTAGGGTCCAATGGCGCTACAGTAGTGGCGCCGTGACAACATTGTGTGATAGATAATTCGACCGGCCCACCTATAGCTAGGTAGGTGGGTAGGTGGGTGGGGTAGGGTGGGTGAGGAGACCATCCTCCACCATCCTTCATCCTCCAAAATGCCCATGTCGTGTGTGCTTACAAAGGCTCGCCCTGCGTCTACCGCGCGTTTCCCGCGCGTCCCATCACCGCCGCCCCCTCTGGTGAGCAATCGGCGCCACGTGAGTCACGCCCCAAAAACAGAGCTTCTCCCATGCCGCTGCCGCAAGTCCCCATCCACCTCCCAACCTACTCACTAAGCCTTCCTACCAACATGAGCCTAGCCTATGTACCTACCCCCATACTCTTTACATGTGCCACCTACCCCTGTCTCCCACTGCCTACCCCTATAACCCTTAACTCTCAAATGGACACATAGTGATATATTTGTTGCCACTTTAAAAGTTTTATACACGGATGCTTCACCTTGATTCATCACTGATGCATTTATGCATCATGCTCTCCCTCCTGACACGATGCACCAATGCAGGGCCCATGGTGCACCAGGACAACAAAATAAAGTCGTGCTTTGAGGCGGCATCATGCCACCCTTAAAGGATTAAAGCCCAAAATGGTAACCCCCCCCCCCATATGCTCCCCATATCACTTTAGTGCAGCATTATGTTGCTCTTAAAGGGTTGGAGTCCAAACTGGTGACGGACACCCTGTATGCTCCCACTTCCACTATAGTACAGCATCGATCCCTCCACCCTCCATGGTGGAAGTCTACCCCAATCGGCCTCCAGTTCGCTTACACAGCGCGGCCCTGGTGGGAGGTACTGGAGGGGCAGGGGTGGGGGTAGGTCTAAGTTTTCCAGCCTTCCACAAACACGAGTAAAACATCCAGTAGACAGCGCCCTCCTCCTGCCTCCAGTAACGCTCACTGATACTGTCAGAGTGGAGGTGGAACACATCGAGGAGGACTTTGCAGCACGACTACTGCACACTAATCTGTCTGTCTCTGTATGTCTCTGTCTATCCCTTTCTCTGTCTGTTTCTCTCGCCGTGTCTGCCCCTCTCTCTCTCTCTCTCTCTCTCTCTCTCTCTCTCTCTCTCTCTCTCTCTCTCTCTCTCAATTTCAATATGTCAGTCAGTGCCTCCCCACCCCCACATTTGTCTCTTTCCCTGTGTGTCTGGTGTTCCCACTCCGACCTGTCTCCTTGCCTCTATAACCCCGCTCTCTCCCCTTCCAAAACCAATCCCTCCCTTAACCTCCCCATCCCCACAGTGGCGTGTAGATTGGGCTGCGTCCTGAGCCTGGTATAATACCGCGGCCATGGTGATATGTGGAGCTTACACCCCTCCCCCTGCCCTGCACCATCACGGTGCGGCCGATATGCGGCCGGGAGGAGGCTCTGGCCACCGTGGAGGAGGTAGGAGGGAGGTAGGAGGTAGTGGTGGTGGTTGCTGTGAACGTGGGCCAGGAATAGCTGCAGCGCACGCCACATCTCCCCCCGCCAACACACACACACACACACACACACACACACACACACACACACACACACGTGCCGCACTTCTTACAGTGACGACGACGCAGCCCGATAGAGGGCGCGTCAGTGGGCACAGGGCCGTCTTAGCGGGCCTCAGAAGGAAGGAGAAGCCTTCCCCAACCACACTACACTCCCTCATCCCCCTGCCTGTCTCCCCTCGTCCACCTCCTGTGTCTCTGTTACTACATTAAAAGCTGCTGCTCGTCCTTCCAGGGCTTGCTAACAGAGAGGCACAGTGAGCGGGATAACGTTAACCAAGCAAGGAGTGCATCATGCCCACTATAGTGTGAGTCTGCTCACCAGCACCTCATTGGTGCATCGTGCCCCCCCCCTCCAGGAGTGTGTCACTCCTATAGGGCTGCCATGATGCATGGATGTAGCCCTGGAGAGTTTCTTGTCATAATTCAAGGCTGTATCATGGCCACCAATGGGCCGCTGATGCATTAATGCATTATGCCTATTGGTCGTTATGATCCACCAATGAAGTCGAGGCTGCTCGCCAGCACTTCATTGGAGCATCATGCCGACCCTCCGGGAGTATATGTATCAACCCTGGAGGGTCGGCATGATGCTCCAATGAAGTGCTGGTCTCGTGGTACACCATGACGACTGATGGACATGATGCATTAATGCGTCAGCGGCCCTTCAATGGTTTTAATGCACCATGGTTTAGCTCAGTCAGCCACCCAGCCCTGCTCCTCCATAGGGGGATGACTGCTCCTCCAGTAGGTGAAGGAGGTAAAGCCACGTGAAACTACTCCTAGTTATCTCTATGTACTTTCCTAATGCACTTAGCTCTATACGGGCCACATCAAGGAGTGCATCATGTTCATTGGTCGGTATGATGCACTAATGAAGTGCAGCAGTTCATTGGAGCATCATGCCGACCCCCTGGGGCTGTATTGACCTCAAAGAATCGTCATGATGCATTCAGTAGGTATGTTTCATTTATACATCAGCGACCCTTAAAGGATTAAGGGAAGGGGGTTATGGGATAGACTCATTTAGATTAGGTACTTGATGTAGGTGCTATAGGCGGATGTTAATGCATATTCCTGGTTGATAATTCCACACTGCAGGTCCTAGTTCGATATTATAAACTTAACTAAGAATGTTGACCCTTTAATAAAGGCATGGTGCTTATGTTCGCGTCACGATACACTAATGCAGTACTGGTGAGTAACTCGCCATTACTGCATCTGTGCATCATGCTGGCCCGTTCGAGTTATATCAGCATGGCAGGATCAGTATGGAAAATAGGTGTAGCACTCCATTCATTAAGCTTGCCAACAAGCAGTTCCTAAATGGATAACTAGAGGTGAGTAAATGGAAGACTGTATAAATGTAGAATCAGTAATAGTGTATACAGCCCGGCACTCCCCAATGATAAAACCACCAGTAGTAATATAGGTGCCGTTATATTGCACCCCTCTCATAGCGCCCTATTTACATACGGCGTTCCTGTGACACCATTTACAGCGTTCCTCTGACACAATTTGTTGCGTTCCTCTGACACCATTTACAGTCGGTCAGGTGGTTATGGGTGGGCAGTGGACGCCGCTAGTTCTGCAACTCGCACACAGGGGGCGGAGGTGGCGGTGTGGTGACGAGTTGCACCATGGGAGGGAGGTGTTGTGTGGCCGGTGCGCACGCGTGAGGTGACATGTGACCGCGGGTATCCATGGAGAGGGGACTGGGGAAGGCAGGGGGGTGGTTTCCTGTTCTCCAGGGTCCCCCTGTGTGCGGCTGCTGTGTGTAGGTTATGGTGGTGCTAACTGGGTACCACCTCCTCCTACGTAGCAGTAGTAGAGGTGGTCTGCCTCACTCTGTCCAATATCGGTAGGTGTACTACTATGTTCTCCTTTTCACTTATAGAGGCTTATGGTAGCCTGTGCCCTGCTACCAGAGCGATTCACACGACAACTCAGCCCTGTAGTACCCAAACTAGACACATGCCCACCATTTTGAATTTCGCTGGGTCTGCTAAAACTGGCAAAACACACTAATATAATATGACATCTCATGATGGGTACTTGGCCTGGGATAACACCCACTTCCATGACAAGCATGTTCCCATCTTATCAGCATTTAGGCTATCAGTGTATGTCATTTTTATGCTTTTCTGATGCTATAGTTGAAATGTTTTGTCATAAGTATACTGTGGAGTACAACAATCACATTCTCACCAAGGATATGTACTTCCTCAGTTCAAAAGCAAATAAAATATCTATCTATCTCTAGTCTAGCTTGGAGTCAATAGAAGCCTGAAATATGCCTTCAAAGTCCCATACTACTTACATGGGTCAAAAGACGCCTACACCATGCCCTCTATGTCATATACTACTTATGCCTATAGACGCCTACACCATACCCTCTATGTTATATACTACTTACACAGGCCAAAAGACGCCTACACCATGCCCTCTATGTCATTTACTACTTACATATTCCTATAGAAGTCTACACCATACCCTGTATATCATATACTACTTGCAAAGGCCTATAGAAACCTACACCATGCCCTCTATGCCCTATACTACTTACACAGACAAAAAGACGCCTACACCATGCCCTCTATGCCCTATACTACGTACACATGCCTATTCAATCCTACACCATGCCCTCTATGCCCTATACTACGTACACATGCCTATTCAATCCTACACCATGCCCTTTATATCATATACTATTACATGGGTCTTTGGCAACCTGTCCTTTCCTTCCTTTACTTGCCACTACCTACTGCTTTAAAGTGACATTAATTCTACTGCCGTCCGCCGACTAGTCCCAAACCACCAATCCTTAGTATATAAAAGATCTACACGCTACTCAACAGACTGTTCATGTACTCCCGTTCGTAAACACTGTTCTATGTGTGTCCATATGGTATGGAACTCCTGTACCAACACCATCTAAATGTACACCTATACTACAATTTTACAGGTTCTTCAGCACTACCTACATTACACGGTATACTACAAGCCACGTCTCCTTTGTAGTTTGCAGTAGTACTATACTATTGTTGGATATGGTGGTTCATATCAGCACCTCTAATACCAGGACCACCAGGAGGCCCCACACCACGCACTGGGTGGTGTTGACGGCCGCGTGGTGTGTGGATAATGTCGGCGTCTGCCGGTGGTGGCGCCCCAGATGCCCGTTACGTAACACCCAGGGGCGCTACCTTAATCTACACCTCTGTACCGCCACGGGGCTCTGTGTGCCACTCACAGCGTCTGTGTGTGTGTGTGTGTGTGTGTGTGTGTGTGTGTGTGTGTGTGTGTGTGTGTGTGTGTGTGTGTGTGTGTGTGTGTGTGCGTGTGCGTGTGCGTGTGCGTGTGTGTTGGGAAGGGGGGCGGGGTATTCTATCATATCATGTTGTGGAGGCCGCCATATGGGACTGCTAAGAAGCAGTACATTGTGGGTAATCTGTCATCAACCACCCTGTCACACCTCAGAACAAAGGCTATTGATAAGAATGATAAGCTGCGTTGTATCATTATCTTAATCACCCTTAGTATATTCCCATTCTTTCAGGTGTTAGTGGAGGTGATTAGCTTGATAAGAAGACAACGTCTTGATGGCCGACATGTGGCTTCTTCGCATATTGAAGATTCAATGATTTTATTTCTCTTTTATTTTACATGTTAGATATACTTGAAGCTTATCTTAAAAATTTCCACGGTATAGAAACATAGAAATAACTCGATGTACCCGGATGAAGGAAGCTCCATCAAAGTAAACAGTACAAAGAGGCTAAATGTGTCTAAAGGCACCCCACTCCCTCAGCCACCATGCGTGCCCTGCTACTACCGTATATATCTTCTTCCTGCTGGAGATTTGTAGGTACCTACTAGTACTACCCACTACTTTCACAGTCATATAGCTAACTAGCGGGATGTGTTATCAACATAAGGCATAGTTCCCTGTAGTCACTGCGAAATTCTTAGGAGGTAAGCATTAGTACCAATCTGATAACTCCTTTCAGTGATAACTCGCTGGGAACCAGGTCCAGCAATGGCTGCGACCACTGGACATTTCACATCCTCGGTATATGGATAACATGGTGCTGACTGTCTCATCTTTCTCTCTGTACTGTTATAAGTTATGTAATTCATTTCTCGGAGAGAAAATTATATTACAAGATGCAGATAGGCCTATATATGATTGAAAGAAATAGTTATCTATATACACCACACCATGGATAGATAACCGTCAGGGACAGACAGGGAAATAATGATAGGTATAAACAGACAAGTGATATCGGCTCCCTCCGTGTGGTGGCGCCACTGAGATCAAGAAGGGATCATGGACTGAAAGGGTGAGTGGGGGGGGGGGGGTGTAAACACCTTGACGGCCCGGGCTAGGGATGGATGAGGGGGACCGGTAATATGGTATCCGCCTACAGCCACAGGACCAAGGGGTGTCAGGTAGAGGGTATACCCAGACAACCGGGAGAGAGACTGCGGCCAAGACACAGAGACACAGCTCGCTAGAGACACACAGAGAAACCAGAGAGGGGGCAGAGAGAGGGAGAGAGAGAGAGAGAGAGAGAGAGAGAGAGAGAGAGAGAGAGAGAGAGAGAGAGAGAGAGAGATAAGAGAGAGGGACAGAAACAGACAGATAAAGGGACAGACATGGACAGAGGGAGAAAGGCAGAGAAAGAGAGACAGACACAGAGAGGCAGACAGAGAGGCAGACAGAAAGACAGACAGGCAGATAGAGACGGACAGAGAAGGAAAAATACCATCTGATAAAGTACGCTCTCCACAGTGCTCCAAATTCTATATCAGCTTGCCCCCTTTCTCCAGGCAGCCAGCACCCCTCAGCCTCATCCGGCCAGCCCTAACACTTCATCCCCTACACAGCCCTGTCAGCCCTCTACCCCTCACCCCCCCCCCACCTGCCCCTGCTGCCGGCTGCTGAATCCAGCCTGTGATCCTCCAGTGGCAGTAACAGCAGCCACCCACCACCACCACACCACCCAGGGCGGCAGGAGGTAGACATGGGGCTGACAGGTATCTGAGGAGTGGTAGGGGAGGGGTAGGGGTGAGGTTAGAGCGGGTTAGCAGGGCAGGTCACGGTGTAGGATGGAGGGAGGCTATGTGGGGCTAGGGTCGTGTACAGGGATCATGAAGGGGGGTATGGGGTTAGTGCCCGTGTAGGGTGCTGGGTGGGGGAGGGGTCATAAAGGGTGTAGAGGCTCCAATCATGGCAGTGAATCAAGCCGTTATAGCTGCCCTAACAGAGTACATATCTTCCATTCCCTTCATTTCCTCCTATCGGCCTTTTCTTTTCCCCATCCCCTCCCCTTCTTCCCACTCTTCCTGCCCCCTCCCACTGTCCCTTTGCCCCTTGCACTCCTACTGAATCCCTTACAGTCCACATGAAGAGATGTGGGTAGGGTAGAGGGTTGTAAAGCCTCATGCCGAACAGTTGTCATCATTGTCATTAAGCGACAGCCTGTAAACACAGGCAGGTTTATTGAATTATTTTCATTTGAAAATAATTCATTCACATCTAACAGTCCACGCTAGAATTTTGTCCAAATTGTACTCAGTGACCTCACAGCCTCCACGCACCTCAGACTACAAGTATATAATTCAAATTGATAGCATATTGGGAGTGCTCAGCCATGACCAGGCAGTAGACACGGCCTCCACACACCTGAGACACAGATTTATACATAGTTCTATGGTAACTACGTTCCTTAACCATAAGAAAATAATTCATCACAGCTATGCTGTGATAATTTCCTTGAAAAAGATCATATATTCCTCAAATTTACGCCTCCTTGTTGTCTCTCCGACCTGACATGCCCTCTACCTTCCCCCTCTCCTCCCAGTCTGTAATCCCTATCTAATCACCGCCCGGTATGTGCTGGTACCTGTCTGTGTTATCTCCCCTCATTGAAACTCGGGAACACGCTTCCATCTCGTGTCTTACCATGGAGCAGCTAGTGGACACTTCTGTCACTGCAGATAAGGATAAGAACTACTTACATGGAGGAAGGATGAACCATGCAGTAGTACGGTAGTATTAAAGTAGTATATGGAAAGTGGGGTTTTAGTTAGGCAATAATAAACCAGGCAGCAGTAGTGAGTAGTATATGGAAAGTGCAGCTTCAGTAAGGCAATGGTAAACCAAGCAGTATTACAGAGTAGTATATGGAAAGTGCAGCTTCAGTAAGGCAATGGTAAACCAAGCAGTATTACAGAGTAGTATATGGAAATGCAGTTTTAGTTTCAGGCAATGATTAATATAGTACATGGAAAGTGTGGTTTTGGTCACACGAGGATCAACCTCAACACCTACTCCTCCCCAACCATTTCCTAGCTGGATGCTCCGTTTATGCTGGTGACACTAGAGTCACTGTGTGTATGTGTGTGTGTGGAGGGGGGGTGCTAAATAAGTAAAGGGTTGGCCTCACACAGTCACAGGGGGTGGTAGGGGACGGAGAGAGCAATGTTTGCCCGTGTAGGCGCCCCGTGTAAATGACCATGTTCCCGGTCGATGCCACTAACACCACACCTACGAGGGGAGAGTGTAGGTGGTGAGAGCCCACCTGTGGGAGGAGATTGCTGCTGGCTGTGTGTATGTGTGGGGGGAGGCTGTGACTGTGTACTGGAGGGTGCGGCTGTAGGGGACAAGGGTCACATAGCTAGGTGGCGGATTGGGACGTATTCAGGTTATGTTGCCATACTACGGTAGGTACAGGTTGTTAGGTTGTAGCTGGTAGGTGCAAACACACAGAACATAACTATATCTGATTCAAAAAAGAAAATTAGGAAGTATTGTTCCCACAATGATAAAACGTTTTATCTCAAGTTGAATACGAGAGCCCCATAGGTTTAACCAAGAACATCCGTATCACACCCCCCAGTGTGATAACCCTTCCCCGTATCACACTGCAAGGGAAAACATCCAAAATGTTCAAATGATTGATAATTTCTAATGCCAAATGAATGGAATTTTGAACATATTTGACTAAATTAACTTGAGATAAATACAAAGGAGCTCTTGAATTGGTCAGCAATGAGGGTTATCACACGAGGCGAAGCACCTTTGTCTATGTATTATTTATATGGAGGACTGGGACATCATGAACAGTACTTCATTGGTGCATCATGACGACCAAGGACATGATGCATTTGACGACCAAGGACATGGTACACTAATGCATCAGCAGAATTTAGAGGGTTAATACATGATTAAGCTATGTGTATCAGGAGGGGTTATGATGGCAGGTGTAGAATCACACTGGGCAGAGCGAAAAGGAGTGCAGCCTGGACAAGTGTGAGTTTGGTGTAGAGTGTGTATGGGTGTGGGTGCGTGAGAGGGAGGGGGGTATAAAGCTGCTGAGCTGCTCTATCGACCTGTTCACCTGGTATTAATGGGGTCTATCCGGGGTGGGGCAGGACAGGCTGTCAGGGGACTACAGCCCACCTGTACCTCTTACCTAACCCCGACTGCCCCTCACCTTCCTCTGCCCCTCACCTTGACTCTCTACTCGCCCAACTGCCTCTTGCATAATTCTGCTGAGTCACTCTAAATCCTGCATGTCATTGGTAATCATGCATGCCCCCTCTGCGGTCGTCATGATGCATTAACGAAGCCCTAGTGAGTAACTCGCTAGGGCTTCATTCATGCATCATACCGACCTCCTGGAGGTCGTCCTTGATGCACAAATGAAGTGCTGTCAATCAGACTAGACAGCACTTCCTCGGTGCCTCATGCCGACAAATGGGCATAATGTACTCCTGCCTGTGCTGCTTAGTGTTGAGAATGTAGTAAACTAGAGGTACTCATCCCAAGTACCCACACCACCAGCACGAGTACCTGCACCCACGTCTCCCTGCCACTCGGTCATTACGTTTTGGCTCCTTCATTTGTCTTGAAAAGGGCCCCAATACCCCCTCCCTCCCATCCCATCATTCCCCAACCTCCCCATGCTGCCCCGCCCCCTGCATGGCCGCCCTACAGTGTGGATCTATGATACACGGCATCAGGTGTTTTTGTACACCAAGGTGTCTCTATGATGGAGCTTAACAGTACACCACCGACCCACCCACCCACCAGCCCAGCCCACCAACATGTCTGCCTCCTCCCCCTTCCCCTATATTCCAATAGGATATTCCTCACTTCACTGGTACTGCAAAATCGTCACGGTTGAACTGTATCCATAAAGATAGATATTTTTAGTACGTATCTTACCAAAGACCAGCTCAAGCTATTGCAGGGCGCATTGGGCAATGTGGCGCAGAGCCCCGCGAAATTAGAGCAAAATGTCTCATATTGTATTGTTGCATGAGCTCTCACAGCCTCTCAGGGCACTCCAAATATTTGCCCCCATATATACAGGCACATACTACCGACATGTTTTATAGTGCTCTCCGTAATGACTGTATTTGGGGACTGAGCCATGAAAGGGGCAGGGTGAAAGGTGGGCGTTATGAGGGACAAGATGGCGGTCACCATGTAGTGAGCCATTACAATGCTATATAAGCAGCTCTGACCTGAGCTATATGGGAGGTGGGGGGGCGAGATGGCGGCCTCCATGGGGTGAGTCATGACAGTGCTATGTAAGCAGCTCTGGCCTGAACTGGGCACGTCCTGTCGCTACACTAGCCACAGAGCAGGTAACCTAAAACCCACATGGCTCCCCCACCAAACCCTTGTAAACCCCTACCTATACCCCTGTTACTAACATCTATACCCGCATAGTGTTTTAATGCTGTAAGTATATGCCTTTATGGTCGTCATGGTGCATGGATACAGCCCTAGTGAGTAACTCACCATGGTTATATACATCATTGTATAATTTGACAGGGTTGATATAAACACCTGAAGGGTCTGCATGATGCAGTGCTGGCAAGTTACCCACCAGCACGGCATCATGGCAACAGATGAAGCGTTGGTTACCAGTTGTGGAAGGGCAGGCTCTCGCCTACTCTCCCCTCTCCACTGCAGCTGGGGCCAGGCCGTGCCAAGCCCGCCCTGCTTATCGATCCTGGAGGCAGAATTTGTGGGGCGTCCGTGGCCAAGTTCAACCATCCCCCTTTCCCCCCTCCTCCTACCTCCTCCAGCCCCTCAGTCACCATGGAGGTGGCAGCACCTCCCGGGTCTGAGTCAGACACAGAAGCCCCTCCTGTGTTTGCCCCTGCACCCCTGCACCCTGCCGGGCTAGGAGCCTGGCGGGGATAAGGCTGATGAACTTGGTGGGAGGAGAATAAGGTGGACGCCCTCTCTGATTTCTCATTCTCCATCCCATCACCTTTATCACTTCATTCATTAATGTTTCTTTCTCTCTCCTCACATCCTCTCTCCGTGTCTATTCTTCCCTCTTCCCTCTCCTCTCTTCTTCTATCCCGTATTCCCATCTCCTTCTCTTCCTCCCCATCTTCCTTCTCTCTCTCTCTCTCTCTCTCTCTCTCTCTCTCTCTCTCTCTCTCTCTCTTTCTCTCTCTCTCTCTCTCTCTCTCTCTCTCTCTCTCTGTTTTTCCTACTGTTTCTATGTCTCCCTCTCTCTCACTGTCTATCTCTTTCTGTCTCTCCCTCCCTTCTCTGATTTCCCTTCTTACCTTGCCGCCCTACGATTACAGGCCACCCTGTCCGTTTAGAGATGGGAGTGGGTACAGAAGGTGGGAGTGCGGCAGGGCAGAGTGAGGCACTTAGCAGTGCCGGCCATGTGCACAGAGCGAGCTGCTCCACGTGAGGCCAGGCCTCCTCCATGGCCTTCATCAAGCCGACCCATCATAATCACTACACCCCATCCCACCCCTCACCTAGCCCCCACCCCTGCACCCCGCCCCGCCCGGTGTCAGGCCGAGCACGTCCCACCGGCCCGGCTTGCATATGGAGGCCCGGACATAACCCATGTTGTCATAAATTGCCGGCGCCCTACTCCTGTCCCCGCCTTGTTTGGGCGCCTCCATGGACTGGGCCGCGCTCACAGATGAAAAGCACGATCTGTGGTGCTGAGCGGCTCAAATACTCATGGTGAGGGGGGGCAGCTCATGGTGAGGGGAGCAGCTCATGGCGAGGGGAGCAGTTCATGGTGAGAGGAGCAGCTCATGGTGAGGGGAGCAGCTCATGATGAGGGAGCAGCTCATAGTGAGCGAAACTATGTATGCTTAAAGGAGCGGTGCAGGTGGTGAGAGTGGAACATGGGTAATAGAAACAATGACAGAACTGCTCCTTCCAACTGTGAAGCTATAATTAGATGTGGTATAGTAGTTTGAGGAGTGGGCCTTGGTTCATGAGTTGTACAAGAATCTTTATAAAAGAAGTTATTTTTACAGACCTGGTGTTAGGCCTGTCCACGTGTCAGTGTGTCGGTCCATACAGGTGTGCTGAGCACTCTACACCCTTATATAAGTCTACAACAGGTGTTAATACGCGCCCATCTGGTCACCTGGGGGACGTCTCAGAACACACCTGAGTCTCCTAACCCTTCCTGGGTGGCATGATGCCACAGGGCCGTAAGAGGAGGGCATGATACCTCAAAGCAGAATCTCTACCTCCATGATGCACTCCCACACTTCAAGCAGGCATCATAAGAGTCTTTGAGAGTGTATCAAGACGGGCGAGTTACTCACCAGGGGTACATGTATGCACCGTGATGACCAGTTAATTGGATTAAATACTATATATCGAAGCAGATCCTAAAGGGTTTGGAAGGTGAGGTAGAGTATTAGTTATTTCCGCCAGTAACTGCAGGTGTTGGAAGGTCATAGTATATACCTTTTGTTATAACTTCGGTCGACTTGGTTGATGCATGTAAACCATCTAATGGTCACAAAGTGCTTCAAAACATGATGCACTGGCGGAAAACTCACCAATTCTGCATTAATGCATCATGCTGATGCTCTCTGGATGGGTAGACATGATACACAAATGCAGTACTAATATAATACCTGCTAGAATTGTTTTAGGACATTAAGGTAACATGAAGCATTTGGCATCATGCCATCACTAGGGTTTGAGGAATACAAGGAGTGGACAAGGTGAATGGTGGCTTGTGAGGCACAAGCTACAAGGTGTAGATCATGGTAGTTCCTGCCACTGCTTCTAGTGGCAGCAGCAGCAGTCAGCACCCAGCCCCTGCAGAGTCTAATCTTACCACGGGCCAATATTGCAGCCACCACCCGGGCCTCAGTGGAACCCCCTAGCGGCCACATCGGATTTCATAAACCCTGTCCTTTTGATTATCATGAGGCATGAATGCAGCCTTGGTCACCAGGGCTTCATTCATATATTATTTCAAACCTATGGGATTGGTACACTTGTGAAAGAGTAAGTGCGATTCACTTGCAATACTGTTGGAAAACTTTTAATGATAGATAACTATGGAAATTAGAATTGGCGCGATGCTGTCTTTACAGAGCTACCATCCGCTATTCTGACCGGCCTATAGCAGACACCACAGGCCTGGCCGACCAGCTGCAAAGGCCATGGGAAATTTGGGTCTGGGGAGAGCAAAGGAGGAGGCAAAGAGAGGCTCTCTAAGGCCCATGTTCCCATGCCTCCATGATGCAATGCTGGCCAGTGCTCAATTGGAGCATCATGCTGACACTTCAAGAGGGTATCAATACTATAGCGTCGGCATGATGCATGAATGCAGCTCTGGTTAGTTAATAACCGAGTAACCAGCCAGTGCTGCACTGCCTCACCCATGCATCATGACAACAGATGGGATATGGTGCACCACGCAGTGCTTACAGGGTATATGGTTGACATGGCATGAATTATCAACCAATCACATACTTCCCTGTATTTGCTGCAGAGTTTCTTGGGTACCTTATGGAACAACTGGTACCCAGCATGCTGGTTGTTATCAGTATTTGTCTCATCAGGTGCCAGATCAAGCAATGGCGGCCCCACTGGGCGCCCATACTGAGGCCTATAGAGGAGGCATAGGGAGCAGCTCACCTCTCCTCCTGCCACTCTTCACATACACCATGAACACCTCTGCAGCCACACGCCATGAGCTGCTCTCCTTAACACTATAACAGCCACACACTGCTTAAACTAGTACTAATACTAGGCCGATATACTCGGTCAGTAAGATGCATGAATGCAGCCCTGGCGAGTTACTCGCCAGTACTGCATTCATGCATCATGCCGACCCTACTTGATTGATGCATGACTCCCCGAGGGTCTCTCTGATGCATTAATGCAGTGCTCGGCAGCTGAAAGATGTGAGTTCCTGTATTCCTGGTTGTCCTCTGGCGCTGCAGTGGTTGCTACCTTAGTGGTTAAAGGTTCAAGGGGAGCAGCTCGGTTAGGGGAGCAGCTCATGGTAGGTAGGGGGAGGGAAGCATGATGAATGGTCCGGCAGGACCCTCACTTGTTTGCTCTCCTCCTCCCCCTCCTCCTGCTCCACCTCCTGGTGGTGGTGGTGGTGGTGAGTGAGAGGCCTCCCCATGTTGTAGGACGGTAGTGGCAGCAGGCGGTGGTGTGCTTCCTCCAGGGTCGAGGCGGGATGAAGGCAGGGGTGGAGGCAGGGATGAAGGCAGGGAGCGAGGCAGGGGGGGAGGGGGAGGATGGATGGATGCAGGTAGGGAGGCAGACGCAGAGGGAGGTATAGAGACAGTGATGGAGGCAGGGACGCAGGGATGAAGGTAGGGGTGAAGGTAGGGGTGAAGAGTGAAGGCAGGGGTGGAGGCAGGGATGAAGGTAGGGGTGACGAGTAAGGCAGGGGTGGAGGCAGGGATGAAGGTAGCGGTGAAGGGTGAAGGCAGGGGTGGAGGCAGGGATGAAGGTAGGGGTGAAGAGTGGAGGCAGGGGTGGAGGCAGGGATGAAGGTAGGGGTGAAGAATGAAGGCAGGGGTGGAGGCAGGGATGAAGGTAGGGGTGACGAGTAAGGCAGGGGTGGAGGCAGGGATGAAGGTGGGGGTGAAGAGTGAAGGCAGGGGTGGAGGCAGGGATGAAGGTAGGGGTGAAGAGTGAAGGCAGGGGTGGAGGCAGGGATGAAGGTAGGGGTGAAGAGTGAAGGCAGGGGTGGAGGCAGGGATGAAGGTAGGGGTGAAGAATGAAGGCAGGGGTGGAGGCAGGGATGAAGGTAGGGGTGAAGAGTGAAGGCAGGGGTGGAGGCAGGGATGAAGGTAGGGGTGAAGAGTGGAGGCAGGGGTGGAGAGAGGGATGAAGGTAGGGGTGAAGAGTGGAGGCAGGGGTGGAGGCAGGGGTAGACAGGCACCGTGAAGGCCACTGGCACACCCTAAGGAATCATCTGGGATAGATTTTCCATCAATGAAATAATCCAACGCAGGATTCTTAGGGGTCAACTGGTACCCATCGTGATGGTTGTTCGTATCTCTCCAGTACCAGCTTCAGCAATGCCAAAGAGGCCTGAGCACGGCAAGGAAGGGCCGAGGGGATGGGCAGGGAGGGAGAGGATGGACAAAGACAAAGAGGAAGGGACAGAAGTGGGGCAGGGAGGGAGGAAATGGCTACGAACAGGACGAGGATTAGGGTCTCATAGTCCTCATATAAATAATTGAGGTCCAAATTAAATAGTGGGAAGGGGTAAAGGCTATGCCTGGCCCACTTCTCATACACCCCCTCCCCACTCCTATCGACCACCCCCTCCAACCCCCACCACCCACATCCCCCTACTCTGGTTACATGGATCACAGTACCTGCAGGGCCTCTCTTGTCGTCATAGTTACTCTCCTATGACACTGACGAGTGGGCGGAAGGGGTCTATGTGAGTGAGTGAGTGAGTGAGTGAGTGAGTGAGTGAGTGAGTGAGTGAGGGAGTGAGTGGGTGAGGGAGTGGGCGATTGAGTGAATGAGTGAGTGGTTGGCTGAGTGAAACAGTGAATGAGTGAGTGAGTGAGTGGGTGGGTTAGTGAGTGAGGGAGTGAGTGAGTGAGTGAGTGAGTGAGTGAGTGAGTGAGCAAAACAGAGTGAGTGAGTGGGTTGGTTGGTTGGTTGAGTGAGTGAGTGCGTGAGTGAGTGGGTGAGTGAGTGAGTGAGTGGGTGTGTAAGTGATCGGCTGAGTTAAAGAGTGAGTGAGTAAGTGAGTGAGTAAGTAAGTGAGTGAAGGAGTGAAGGAGTGAGTGAGTTAAGGAGTGAAGGAGTGAGTGGCTGAGTGGGTTGGTTGGTTAGTTTGAGTGACTAAGTCAGGTTGTGTGTGTGTGTGGGGGGGGGGGGGGGTAGCCTACAGGTGTGGGTGATACGTCTTAGACGTGGTGTCTCTGACACCTGTTAAGATTTAACCCTTTAATGCATCGATTCCACATGATGCATGGATGCAGCCCTGGTGTGTAACTCAACAGGCCTGCATACACGTGGTGCATCGTGTGGATGCTTTGATATATAGTGTATTTCAGATAATGGGGGTGGTATGATGTACTGATGAAATTCTGTGAGTTACTCGCCTATGCTTTGTAAGTGAATCATGATAAGGGATGATGAGTATGAAGCCATTTGGGAGACATTTTTACCTAAGTGATTTAGAGCTGATATGTAGGGCCGGTATATATATATATATATATATATATATATATATATATATATATATATATATACATTGTATATATATATATATATATATATATATATATATATATATATATATATATATATATGCAGAGCTCCAACATAGAAACCACACACTCTACATATCATGAATATTGAATTAAAGAACTGTTTTTCCTTTGCCTCTTTTTTTTCCTTGTTTTGTTGTTCTAGCTATTATAGATATATAATTTTGTTTGTTTTGTTGTGTGTTTGTTTTTATTTCTTTTTGTTGTATTCTTTTTTTTTTCAATATTCAACACATGAAAAGGTCTGTTAAAGGACTGTTGATAACCAATGGATTCCCTGGCTAGTTTTAGTTATACAGTAATCCTTGATGTAACTCTAATCGTGCTGATCTAATTTCTCTCAAGCCTATCCTATCTCTACCAATTCGATTCCACCCTTAATTCTACCCACAACCTCTTCAAGATTTGACATGATGCCCCAGGATTCAAGTTTCTATGTCGCAATGGTGCACCAATGCGGCACAGGCGTGTCTATTAGCCAGCACTGCATTGGTGCATCATGCCCCCCCCCTCCTCCCCGTCCGAGTTGTATCACTCCTGTATAGTCGACCAGAATTATGTCAAATAAGTCTCAAATTTACTTTATTAGACGTTAAACAGCTGACCATCTACTTCCTACTTTCAGAGGTTGGCATACACCCCTCCAGCCGCACATCCACACCCAACTCATTACGTCACAGTCTGCCAGTCAAGATCAAGTCAGAAGTCGACGTCACAGAACGTAACGGTACGTCGTTAGACGTTAAACCAGTCAAAATGGCCGCCATGACGAAACTTGAAGAAGGCACCACCAGAGGGCGCAAACGACGGGCCAGTGACGAAAGTGTAGATGTAAGTTTAACCCTTTAAATACCGCTGATGGAGGAGTGCATCATGCATATTGGTGCATCATGCCTGTCCACCTGGAGTGTACCGACCCCACAGGATCGCTATGATGCATCAATGTGACCCTGGTGAGTTACTCACCAGGGCTGCATTCATCTCGGCATGATGATCTAGGGGCATGATGCATGAATGCAGCCCTGGTGAACAACTCCTCAGGGCTGCATTCATCTCTACATGGTGACACTTGGGCATGTCGTTTTAGAGTTACATCATGACAGTATCTTCTAATTCTACCAGAGTTCTATGACAAGGGCTAGTGAGAGTGGACTGGGATACATTAATGTTTTATAAAAATCTTCTATCATTTACAGAGTTCTACGACAAGGCCTAGTGAGAGTGGGCAGGGATACATTAATGTTTTATAAAATCTTCTATCATTTACAGAGTTCTACGACAAGGGCTAGTGAGAGTGGACTGGGTGACAATGACACAAAGGACGATGACGATGACGATGATGCTGAAGACGAGGAGAAACTAGCCTCAGCGGATATTGACCCTGAGCGGCTAAAAGCTTTTAATGTGAGTCACTTTTTGAAACCATTTGGAGAGGTACATTTTGCCTAAATGTATCATTGTGAGCGGACGCCTCAATAAGTTACCATAGTATAATGCGTACAAGGAGAGCTTATAGATACCCCCTTCCTGCTCACGTTGGGTACTAGTTGCACTCTACAAATTCAACACTTGATAGAGGGACTTGTCTAATTGATTCAAAATACATCCTGCTTCCTACATATATAAGCTGATAAAATATACAATCCTTTCTATAATGTGAGTACTTAACAAAAGCGTATTCACTGATATATATCTTCAGAATAAATCATCATAACATTATGTAGACATTAAAGGTTTTATTCCTTGTGCAAATTAAACATTAGATATTTGGCTACTTGTAATCCGATAAAGTAGGTACCTAAGGGAAATTACAATTTGCATGTACTTCTTGGGGTCTAATTTTCCGGGGTTAAATCCCAGACTCGTACTACTTACTCTCTCATCTTCCCAAAACTCTAATTCACAAACTCTCTTCTCTTTCAGATGTTTGTACGCTTGTTTGTAGATGAGAATTTAGATCGTATGGTTCCTATATCCAAGCAACCCAAGGATAAAATCCAGGCCATTTTAGACGCCTGTGATCGACAGTTTCCTGAGTTTCATGAACGGTCCCGGAAGCGGATACGCACGTACCTTAAGTCGTGTCGGCGCATGCGTCGTTCAAAGGAGCAAAATGGATGGGAATCGGTGAGTTCAGCATATTTGTTAGCTAAATGAATAGATATTTCACTAGCCTTGCCATGCTCTTTTTATTTGTTTTATTAAAGGGTTATCAAAATAGGATATCATGGGATTTGGGTGGTACACACCTGGCCCTCACCTGGTCCTACCTTATTACCTCCTACCTGGTCCGTGCAACCTGGAGGCTGTTACATATAAGGTAAAGAGAGCTCTGCTTCACCATTCAACTTTTACTCACTGGTCATATTAGACTGAAAGGCCACCTGCCTTGTTTAGAAATTGTGTCTATTGCACTAGCAGGTACCTTACTGTGTGACTCTTTTTAGCTCTCTTGTTTTGAGCAGCTAGTATCTTTATTGAAAGGTACTTGTACCTGACTGACATGAGCATTTCAGCATGAAAAAAGTCACGAGTGAAAAGAAAGTGACTGCTGCAGGAGAGGCACTCCTTAGGCAAAAACTACCTTTTCACCTATGTGCAGCAGCCTCCATGTATGTGAGGCTTCTCTTACCTGGTCCTACCTGGTGTAAGGTAATCAGGACTTACCTGCTCACCCCGGGCTGCTCACCTGTGTCTTTGTACCTGATGCTGACCACCCACCCCTCAGGTGTGGCTAGTGGTGTGTGTGTGGAGGGGGGGGGTTATGTAATACTATAGCCGCTATGCAGTGGGTAGGACAGTGGGTGTAATATAGGCTATATTGGCTGGACCAGGTGCAGCTGTGTGTGAGGGGGGGGGGAGGGCGTAGGGTGATAATCAGTGGCCGTTAATTAAAGGTAGAGACCAGCTGCAGCAGATCTATGCAGGCTGGCCTCTGGAGACTTATATAGGAGTCTAGCATATTGCCCTCTGTAGGGAGCCATCTTGTCCCCTTCACCGGCCTTTGTCCCCCTGGTTTTATCTCGAAGTCAGAATGGTCTCACTGCATAGCAATATGACCTACAGACACTTGTATAGGGCTCTGGCTCATAGCCCTCTGTAAGCAACCATCTTGTCCGCTAGACAGTAGTCGTTGTCCCCTTGAATCTCGCTGTTTGGATGCTGACGCTGCGTTGGGTTGCCGGCCTCAGCTGCAATTCTTTCCACCCAGAATATTCATCAACTGGTACCTAATACTGACATTCACTTCCAAGTAGTTCTTAGATATATCATGGGTAGGAATTAGGACCCAATTTGTCCTCAGCAGTGAAGCTACTGGCTACTTCTAAGTTGAGTGTATCAAAGCCGTATATAGGATCATCATGATGTATGAATGAAAGCCTAGCGCTTTACTCACTACGGCTCTATTTATGCATTATGACGACCAATGGCATATTGCAATAATGCAGCAGGGGCGTAGCAAGCAAAGTTTTATTGGGGGGCCCAGGGGTCTCGGTTGGGGGGGGGGGGGGCTGCTATATTTTATATAGGCTTATCTAGGGAAACTCCTCGTTATTGGGGGGGCAGGCCCCTTGCCCCCCCCCCTTTTCCTACGCCCCTGTGCAGTCCTTAAATGGTTAATCTTACTGGAGGCTTGTCTTACCGACACCTACACCTGCTCCTGCTGCCTCACCTCTCACCCTCTCTCCTTCCTCTGTTCTCCTTCTAGGCCTACATGTATATGTACTGGAGACCTGGAGAATGCATATTATGTGGTCTGCTGGAATCTTCCCCATGCATCCTGCCTCTCCTTCTCTCTCTTGCTTTCGCAACCTTTTAAGTTTTGGGGGGAACTATCATAACCGGGACAGATCCTTTAATTGAAAACAACCATTCTGAGATGTTCTCCTTTGCGATCATTGTATCTCTTCGTTCCTTGCTCCCCTCCATGCATTAAGGCTCGGTACATGTGTATCAGTAGGTTAGATTAGCGGATGGTTACGCGGCACATCCTGGGGAAACCCCACCTGCCATGTTGTCAGTCGTCAGCCGTGCCTAGCGCCCCCTGTGGAGCTCATTAGAACCACTGTGCCCCCTCCCCCCCCCCTCTCTACGGGTTGGTGGGGGAGGTGTTGGTCGGGGGGAGGGGGGTCAGCAGTGGTGTCAGTCTCTGTGACAGGAGAAGAAACCTTTACATCCATCTGGAACCCCTAACTCACCTCTTCATAAGTGCTGTACATTTTATTTCATTTTTACCATGGGACTCACTACATACATTGTATTTGTGATTTAAAAGTGATACATGTAGTTGTCCCGTTTTCATTATTTCCTTATCAGTTATACCAAAATATAAATATTATATCAGAATGACCCTGGGTCAATGTATATTTTCTTATGCTACTTCATAAAAGTAACACCTGCCCAACTCTCCCTTTGGGCAAAGAACATTGATCAACATTGACAACTGGTCGATCACCGTTGATTAATTAACTAATCATTAGTCAGTGGCGGATCCAGGATTTTGAAAAGGAGGGGGCGCACCCTCTATTTTTGGACATATTTTGAGATCCAAAATATGTAGTTAAGCTCTTAAGTTTTGGAAAGGGGGGGGGGGGGGGCACTGGGCGCCCCCGCCCCCTCTAAATCCGCCACTTATCAGTGATGATTCAATGTGTTTTGTACCCACTCGCAAAGGGCCGCAGTCCTGGCGAGTAACTCAGTTATGCGGTAGACACACTGTTGCAAGATGCATTTATATGGAGAGCGTGTAAGAAATACATAGTTCTATAACGTGTGGCTACCACATAGCTTAAATCCAACACAAAACACATGTATTCAGAATACAAATTAATCTTTACTTATTTCGCCTTGTCCCGTAGCTCCGTCCCACTCCCCCACACCTAACATCTGCGGCTGCCGAGGGACTCCTCGCGCAGGCGTGCGAAAACGAGAGCAACAACGCCAAGAGAATGCGCATGGGTCTAGAACCCCTACCGGTAAGTTACTGTACTTAATATATATATATATATATATATATATATATATATATATATATATATATATATATATTTATTTATTTATTTATTTATTTATTACTCACAGGCTACTTAAGTCGTTATCATCATTTTTACCTGTATTCTGATCTTTTCTGCTATCTATATTTTGGTATCTTTGTGCAATGTGCTCAGAATTGGTCCCATATCCTGAGTTTATTATATGTATATTGATTGGTATATATTCTTTCAGTGCATTCTTTCAAACATGTATGGTTTTGCTATTATATATGTACACAATATCATTTCACATACGTTTACTATGCCTTTATGTGATGTGATCTTACCAAATTAGTCACATGCAGAATATTCTGGAAAGGACGATACTTAGAGATTTTGGTGCATTTCCTCAATATACCTGTAAAAACCTTGAAATATAGTAATACATGGGTTCCCACTAATAAGAAGAACCGATCTAAACTGGAGACATCAGAAAAGTGAAGTGTATAAATAAGATCTACACTAGAATCCATATGTGGTGCCATGTGACTAATTTTGGTAAAAACACACACATGCAGTGGTTTTGCTGAGTTTACTTCATAAGAGACAAGTCATTTACTGCAAACTGAGGGAGGAAGAGGGGTGGAGGAGGGACAAGGTGGCCATGAATCATTCCACCAATAAATATGTTTCTTTTATTATTTTATTGGGTGGGGGATACATATTGTCAAAGTCGGTGAGCATATTTATTGGAGGCATCAAGGTATTTCAAATTTATCGGGGAAGGAGGGTGGGAAAACAACAAAACTGTCATTGCTCAAAAAGCCTCCATCCTCCTTATGCAGTAGTAAATGACTTGTCTCTAGGCGTATATGACCAGTGTTTGACGTGGTTGCGGGTGGCTGAGAGCCGGCTCCTATTGCCTCGTTCTGGTCCGTTCCAGGCTGCGTGTCTAACTAATCATACCACTACTCCATTACAACCTCCGCCACGCCATCAGAACCAGACCCCTTCACCAGCCGGCCAACAACAACAACAACAACAAGCCTCTCCAAGCCAACAACAACAACAACCACAGTCAGCCGCCATTGCTGCGGCACCCGCAGGATCCTCCACACCAAGCCGGAGCGCCACATCAACACCGACTGCCCCCGCCGCCGCCGCTACCCCTAGCGGCACCCCGCCCGCACTGGAACGTCAGAACTTGAGTGGAAATGACTATGTCCGCCATTCACCTGTTAGCGTGGCTTTCAGGCCATCACATGAGCTGCCCTCTCCATTCTTCTCCACGGCCAATGGTATCTTCCGGCCTGGGGTTCCAGCATCGTATGGCTCGCCTCCAGCTCACCACCACCCAGCTGGACTACAACACGGGTCCGCAGCACATGGAGCTGGGGCTGCCCTACAGAATGGAGAGTCTTGTAAGTTACTTAACTTGTTATATTAGTAGTCAAGTTTGATAAATCTATAGTGTACAGTTAGTAGTATTTACAGTTACCTCTGATATATAAAACTCTGCATACTGCACCATTTACATGCAATGTGGGCATAAGGGTCAGCAAGATGTCTCATGGCATACCAGACAAGTACAATTAAGTGAGTAACAGACAGTTGGGAGTCTTATCATCATTGTGGCCTGAGTTGCTCTGTCAAGCATCTCCCTTTGGGTCATGATGACCAAATCACAAAGTAGTTTAATCACAGTAGGCAGAAAAGTCATTTTGATGTTGAAGCAAGTTATGCAATATCATCACATTAAAGTGCCGGGTTTTGAATAAGCGCCAGTCTCAAATAATCCCTGTGGATAAGGGGCCGCTGAATTAATTCTTAAGCATTGAAAATAGATCTTGTGCCTGTCTTGTATAAATGCTAGAGGCAATCAGCTCTCCAAATCTATGGAAACTTTTGTTCCTAGGTACTTTTCCCACTGGTACTGGTGGGAGTTTAATCTACACTTTATTCAATCTGGCCATGTTTTCTAAATCCAGGCCCCACAGACCTAAGCATGAAGAGCAAGCCCCAGATGGTGGGTAATGGCAGCAGTGGCAGCAGCGGCACCTCTAAGAACCAACTCAACCCCACAGAAGTGGCCACCATCCGACAACTCATTGCTGGTTACCGCGAGTCGGCTGCCTTCCTCTACCGGTCAGCCGATGAACTAGAACAGTTACTCCTACAACAAAACTAGTGGCAGCACCCCCTAGTGAGTTGTGGAGTCACCAACTACCAATGGAATTCCCCCTAGTGACAGGAGGCAGAATTATTGATGGCCTCCTAGCGGAGAAGCTGCAAACTACAACTCCCTTTGAACAGTGTGTGATATCCGACTCGTCTTTGTGTACCGTTTTGGGACGCGATAAAAACAAAATTATTTCCCCAAGTGTTTTCACAACAAGGAAGGACTGATTAATTTACACATTTTTACAATAGATGATATCATTAGCATCACTAGGTGAAATAGAATCAAACCCTGGCTTTTATACGGGTGTAGATGCAGGTAAGCGATTGGTTAATTCGGCAGATAGAGATTTCGGTTGATCTTTTATCATTCGCTATATATGTATACAGGTCTATATACACATTTGATGAAGTTATCAATGTTATAAAAAGACTATTTTTGGTCTAAAATAGATAAACATTGTCAATTACGACACGGTCGTCGAGCTACATTGTACCATGTATCACTGAGGACTCTAAACATTGAAACATTATTCAAATGTCAATGTTTCTCACACATGGTTACACATGGACTGCTTCGATGATCAACTCATGGTGTTAATTCTGAAATTGCTTGCCAGTAGTTTACCTGGACAATGTAAAGATGTGAAGAAAATAAGCCGATTTTCCTAAACACACATATATATATGAACATATGCAGCACTGTGGTTTTTTATTCAGACAAAGTGACTCAGAAATCTCAAAAAGGCCTTTGGTTATAGGTATGTATAATAGATATATATTGGATATGTATGCGAAGCGTATGTGACGACACCCTCCCTGGTGAATGATTTTTACGGGTCCACATATTGAAATAGAATACAATGTAATCATATGAATCAACTCATGCAAAAACAAATCCACAGAGATAGGGAAGGATATATGACATGTTGACTAAGAAAACCTTACACTGTTCAGAGAATTATACTTGGTTGAAAACTTGATGATTGAAATCGGTAGTTATTTATCTATTATTGTGACAAAAGTTGTGAACAGTTCAATATTTGTGACATATAATATGTGTATGGCCCATAAGTAAAAAGTAAAGTCAGTGAGTGTGAACAGCACTGCCTTCACCTATTAGAGAAATATAGAGGTAAATGAATGTATGACAGGGCCAGTTTTATAGTTTTATACTACAAACTCAGAACACTTGCATGATCATTATTAACAGCCCCATAGACTTAACCTATGGCTGCTAATATAGAGTTGATAACCCCTCTTCTTCTTATGTCAAGTATCAGTGGTATTGCCTTTTTTCACAATGTACAACTCAGTGTGGACTAGGAGCAAAAGCGTTGGTTCCACTTCCATTGTCGTGTAAATTTTCACTTATCTGACAATTTATAATGTTGCAAAAATATAGAAAAAAAATTGGTCGGATTAGCAAAAAATTGCATAACCGATGGCAGTGAAACTGGTGTTACAGATCCCTTCCACATGATTTCTATGAAGCCTGACCGAGAGATTCTATTGAGAAATATTAAAAGCATATGGATCATCGCCAAATGCAAACTGACGATGCCTACCTCGCAAGTGCCTGTCAATCCATAAAGGAACTCTGGAGGAAAAGAAAAAGTCTTCTATATTTTCTCACAGCTAAAAGGAAAATATAAAAACTGGTATGTCTAAGTAAGATCAGCTGGAATTCATGTAAAAGTCCAATGTGGTTTGATATACTGTAAAACATACTTGCGCCTGGTTGGCAATTATCCTATTAATGTCAGTATGTTAGAAAACACGGTTCTGAAGGGTTCTCCACCAGTGTTATATGACCCCATTGCAATTAAGTTTGTTACCACCAAAACTAACCAGTCTGATTTTAATCTGATCTTCTTTAATACTGTAGTTTTGAAATCTCTTTATATAAATATGGCCCCATCTAGGCCCAATTAATGATGGTTTGATATCATTGGACAGGTAAAAGGTGGTCTTAAGACTTCATTTCTACCTAATGGACACTTCAGGGATGTACACACTCCATAGGGCTGGCACAGTGCATGAAGGAAGGCCTGGTGAATTTCTTACCAGGCCTATATTGTAAGTCCATACCAGTCGCATGCCATCCACCAAGGTTTAATCGCTTAAGATGGCATTGCATGAGTTCTGTTCAGGCTTGACTCACACCTCTTACTGAAAAAGACTGAAGAAGACATACATACTAGCATACTCTCCTCCCGAGCTTCCAAGCGGCATACAACCTATATTTTTACATGTACTATTTTTGAGACAATGACCAGAGGCTTTGATCCAATACAGGTTTAACAATAACACAAGGAAGACATATTGGACATCATCGAATAACACATGATGATTATATTATACATACCCGACTCACCCAATACCTGCCGTTTCTGCCTTTACGAGCGCTTGCTATATTCATGTATTATATTTGTATACAGCCGGTTGGGTTGGTCACCCTAGATAGGGCCTCCTTATAAGCCACTACTCAGTGAGTAGTAAAAACATGGTTGTTGCCATGGCAACGGTTTGCAGGGGATAGTGAATGGCCACTGACTGAATGCCAGTTGGGCCTGATATGATATTGTTATACCTTGTGACTGATGGATTCTCTACAGAGTGTGATTTGTCGTGATTCCCTGTAGCTTCTATTATATATGTTACCTTGAATTAACTTTATCGACACTTTAACGAGAGCGTGCTCCCTCAAAGTTTCATGTTAACTTCATATCATCATGCTTGCCTATCATAGTAACCATCCAGATATGCATTTGTTCATCATGCTGAACTTATAGGATTAAGAGATTCCTGAAGGATCAGTACGGTACACCGCTGCCTGCCCGGTACATATTTGGTACATCACGATTACGAATTAACATGGAACCTTGAGGTCAAATGCTGTCATTGAAGGGTTATGGTACAACAATCTGCACCTACAGCAGTATGTGCCCATGTTTTTGTATAGGGTCCCAAACTATTTATGATGTATATATTATCTATTTATTAGAGGAAGATGATGAAATAATGATTATACAGATTGCACGGTGCTGTGACAATTTAGACAGACTGTCGGTCCAAAGGTATATTTTACATGACTATTTATTATTTCTTCTGTTTTAATGCTGTGTATATATAAAAAGAATGACTTTGGACTAATATTGCCTTTTAAGCCTATGAATGAGATGTTTAGAAAAAAAAGTTAATAGGAATTAAATGGCATATTTATTAGTTATCATATTGAGACTATTTATTGTATGGCCTTTGCTGAGGCATAGACAGGAGATGTAAATGATATTGACCTTGGTTGAGTCACAATTCCTGAGTTCCACACTTGTATATGATTGTTTACTACACACAATGTAACAATGTGAAGACTATTTATTATTGATGGGATATTTATTAATGCTTACTTGATGAAAAACTTCCATTATTACATGATAATGGGTGAATGCTCTAAGACCAAAGAGGGTGAGATATTCATGTTAAACTAGTCAATGCTATATATAGCAGCTACAGTTGGGGATCACTCCTTCAATGCTATATTATCCTGGATGCTATTATTATGGATGTAATTACTGAGGTGTTTCTTGGATGCTAGATTTGATGAATGAGGACTTACAAGACTTGTGTTCTTGTTGATTGTAGATTTGTAGATTAATTTTTGCACGAGGAGGATCCTTTCAGATTATCCTCCTGGACATGAGGATTGCTATATGTAATATTGTCCCACTGATTGAGGCTTGATCTCTATTTAAGTGGACCCAATTTAAAGCTGGAATGTTAAATAAGACTTCCCATGATAGTTTCTCATGAAATCTATAAGAAGAAAACAAGATTTGATTTTTTTCAAACATTAGACCGTTTAAAAATATTGACGATTCAGGAGGATTCTGAGCATTTGGATGAAAGTCCCATGAGAGATATTTTCCCAATTGAATGAATTCCCAACTTTAAATTATTATGAGGAGTGGCATGAACACATTGAGGTGACTTAATATGTTACATGTTCCCAGAAGTGTCACCTATCCTATACTGGGTTCATGCCTTTACTCCCCAAGGAACCTCTACTCTCATAAAAGAAGTATATCACTTCGTTATCACCCATTAGAGGGTTTTTTCTTGGTTTTTTTTTTCATCAAATAATAAACTGATGTTGGTTCCAATATGATGATTATAGATATTATTTGAATCTACAGTTTGGACTCACAATAGATTTCAGCAGCATTCCTTATTAATTTGATTTGAATTTTTATTCATTCAAGTTTTCCACATAGGCTCCCTTTTGAAGGGGATCATACATTCCATTTGAAATGAATCCATAAGTGACCATGATCTCGTATATAAACAGATGGTTTTTGTAATATATCTACTCTTATTTATTGTATTAGTCCTTATTTCTGACACACAATGTATTGAACGTTTTTCTCCCCCGTCTGTGTTTGATGACGTCACCACTGTTTAAACATTATTTGATGTTGGATACGTATTATGTGTAAAGCGTGTGAAGATAAATAAAACAATCAATGTGGATTTAAAAAAGTGTTGTCTCTATTTACCGTAATAATATGTGTATAGGGCGCATTTTCCGTATAAGGTACACCCCAACTCGTGCCCATCGTATAATGCAGAGCTAGTAGAAGTTTTATAGACAAAGGTACATGAGAATCGGTCAGCACCAATTCGAGTGCTCCTTTGTATTTATCTCAGGTCAATTTAGTCAGATATGTTCAAAATTTTATTATTAGGCATTAGAAATGATTTGATTATCAGTTATTCGACTATTTTGGATGTTTTCCCTAGCAGTGTGATACTGGGGAGGGTTATCACACTGGGCAGTGTGATATCGAGGTTTTTGGTTTAAAGTGTGTATACTCGCTAAAGTGTCAAACAAATATATATCCTTTAAAATCTGTCCAAAATAGCTTCATATTTTGTCCTCACATGATCTGACTAAATAGCAATTATCAGAAACAGGTCTATGTACCTGAACTAGGATTTGTCATGAAGCACATAATGCAACCTTGTGGCAGGAAACCACCAAGACACCATGATCCTGAGAGGATCTTATGTTCCCAGTAGATTCTACAAAAACCTTTATATGCATAGCATACCTCATTCATGCCTGGAGAGTACATTTGCCAGACATGGACATGGTGAGAGCACAGAGCAGCACTGCCACCTACTGGGAACTTTTACAATTAAAACTACTGTTTACATGGTGTTGTCCGGTATTTTTCTTGGACCAAAATTTGATACAGGACAAGGGAATCTACTGTTTTAAGGCATAAATATTACACACAGAAGTTTAAAACTTTCACAGATGATATAGAATGTTATATAGCTGGGTAAGGGTGGGGAATTGAAAAAGGGGTCATCCGCTAGCATATACACACTTTAACCTATGGGACTATCATGTTCAACTTGAGATAAAGGACTGTTCTATACAGACACAGGTGAACGACCCTGGTATACATTGTCACCCATCCACCCTCAAGAGGGTTGTCGCCTAAGAAGGCAGATGACAATGTATGTTAGGGAGATCATCTCTGTATTATTTCATGCTTTATATGATTTAGACAAATGAAGTTAAAAGGAAACTGATTACCGTGGCTATGATGCATGAATGAAGCCCTGGTGGCAAGTAACGTGCCAGGTTGCCGGGCCTACATCCACGTATCATGCGTACCTACAGGAGTGACACAGTCCTAGTTCTTTCATGACGTGCTGGCGCGCAGCCTTTCCACCATTTCATTGGTTCATCAGGCAGACTAACACTTACAATATTACATGCACTGATTTGGACAAGGACAATAGGTAAGAACAACTTATTTTGTGTGTCACCTGGGTTGACATGGGTTCCTGTACGTGTCTGTGTAATGGATATAGCAGCGTGGAGCTTGGCAGGGTGATCCCATTGAACCCCATGTTAACCAGAACTGAGCACTGCCCAGGAAGGTGATCATCTGCCCAGAGGTTAACTCAATACATTACTGTCCTTAGAAAAAGAGTTTGGTTATCCATGATAAAGCTCAATAAGGCCTACCGTAATATCCAACATATAAGGCAGGACTTTTACGTGAAGATAAGCCCCAAGGGCACCTTATAGGACCAGCAAGAATGAGTGGAGGTGTTTTTTAGCAGATGTTCCCAATATTCCCCATTCTCCCTTTACCTCTCCAGGGGAGATTGAGGGAGCTACGAGATGGTCATAGGTCTTTTAATTTCGAGAATCCATTGATTTGAACAGACGCTATGTCAATTTTTTATGTCCACAAAATCTGGGTGTGCCTTAGCCCAGCTTTAGCCTAGAGTAGTCGTCTTGTTTTAGTTGATGCAGAGTGCGCCTTATACGTGGGGTATTATGGTAGGGTGATATGGTATAACTCTGATCACTACCGTGTGAGGAGGGGTTGAGTAGTTGAACTACTGCTTATCCCCTCTACAATATGGCAGTGATCAGTCAGACCTGACCGTGCCTCCTCCCGATGGGCCACGACATGTTTAAACTTTTGGAAAAGGTTTGGGTGAAAAACGTCTTTCTTTCTTGAAAAAGAAAAATGATTTGGGCTTGAACGTTGAGTCTACAAAGTTGGGCAAACACTTCAAAGGATTATCAAGATTTATTGACTCTGTAAGGGCCGCTGGTCGTAGTGCTGCCCCAATGAAGTGCTGTCAAGTCTGCTCACCAGTACTTCACTGGACCATCATGCCAACCCTCTGGGCGCGTATCTACCCCGTATCATCAACATGATGCACGAATGTCGTCTCGACGAGATACTCCATTACCCTTGAAAAAGTGTATATAGTCCTGTGGGGTGAAAATAAAATAAATTTGAAGTCGAAATGGAAAACTTTCCATCCCTTTGGATTTTGACGGTGACCTGCTTGGAGCTCAGATTGTGGGAGACCGCAGGGTCGTTTTTTTCTTAAGAATTGCAAATCTCAAATCAGGACTTCATTATTGCATCAGGACGACCCTCTAAGAGTGCATCAGCCCTGTAGGGTAAAATGCATGAATGTAACCCTGGTAAGTGATCTATTAGGGTTGCGTCCATGCATCATGCTGACCTATGGGCATGGTGCACTCTAGCATTAGCGGCCCTTAAAGTACTAAAGTGGAAGGAACTGTGATCTCAATGAACAAACACGTGTTATCTCCCTGTTCTATATCACCTGATCCTCTCTATACACCTATATAAGATACTATGGTGTGCCTGGTCAAGTTTCCACCGCTTGTGGAGCGTTAAGGGAACATCATAGCTATCAGAAATACCAATAATTAGATATAGAAAGAAGTAACATAAGGCATTGAGGACCTAGGGGGTCTGCTATACCTTTAAAACCTACCTGTGGACCTACAAGAACATGTCATCTCCACATATATAGAAAAGGTATGTATTGATTTTCATATAAAACATCTAACACTTTAAAGGGACTGAATAATGGTGTAGATTTTGTTAGCATGGGTGTTGTCACATTGAGTAGCCCTCAGGCCTGCAGCTATGTAGCCTAAGGCATTGACTTCAGGAGGTAGGCACGATGCATGGATCACTGAATGTAACCCTGACGAGTTGCTTGCTGCAAGGGTTCATGGCAACAAAGGCATTTAAATCATAGGTGAAGCTCACAATTCACGCCAAAGTGAATCTAGATCCAGGCCTCCTGAAAAGATTTCACAGAGATCCTTGATCTTTGAATACTAGTGTCCTTGAGTCCAGAGGAACCAAAAAAAATGGAGAGAAGAGAGAGGGGTGGGAGGGGGGGGGGAGGAGAGACAGACAGAGACAGATATATAGACAGAGGGGAATATGACCGACAGAGACAGAGATAGATTTAGGCAGAAACATATAACCTGATTAACTGGGAGAGTTAGCTGAGTATGCTCTACTGAAGATTAATGAACAAACCTTTTCCCTATTTCAGAGCGCTGTGAGCTTCTCTCCATTTACAACTCTGACATTAACACACCTGGAGGTGTGCTCACCCCCCCCCACAACCACCAGCACCAGCATGGACAGTCTGGACTACAGGTGGGCCACGGAAGCTTACACCCCTACACACTTGTTAGAAAAATTCTCCCTACCCAGGGTAGTCCGCCTCATGTCCCCGGGAAGCCCTGGAGGAGGCTACAGACCCCCTCCTGTGGGCTGCCTGGGGGAAATTGCTGACGTCACCAGGCCCTTCCTGGTATACTCCCAGAGGAGGAGGACTAAGGGCTATGGGCGCCACATGGTATGGGACAAAAGGATAGGGGGATATGTACCGGAGGACGTCATGCTGGAAATACCTAAGGACTATGCTGGTAAGTTTAAGGATCATCGATTTATAACCCATTGAAGTCTGGTATTCAGTGACCTTTCGGTCGCCATGATGCATGAATGGAACCAGCGGTCAAGTGTTTGCTATGACAAGCAGACTTGCCAGCTCTTCATTGGTGCATCATGACAAGCATTGGGCATGATGCACTCCTGCATTTGCAGCACTTAAAGCCGTAGGTGGCGTGATATAATTATAATTGACATGGTTCACTCCCGCATGCATTAGCAGTCCTTAAAGGGACATGGTTTTATGTCGTCAAAAGGGGACATTGTAAAGCTTTGAACATGTGTAATGTGCACATTATAACGTCATGATTCTGGTATGTGACCTGGTTCTTCCCATATCAGTAGGTACTGCCCCCCCCCTATATCACCCCTGTATTAAAGTACTTAACACTGATAACTGTTATCTATACCGTCCACACTTTCCCCTATATACATCACATCTAGGTACTTCCTAGATACCTAGGCATGCTATCTGAAGCCTCTTGTACATGATAGTTCATCATAATAAGTAGGTCAGAATGAGGTACTTCTGAAATTGTTGAGAATCTTCGATGGAAATATTTTTAATTATTTTACTTCTTAACTTGAATTTATAAAGGTTTTTGAAGGGACTTTGAACCAATAATAAGCGAGTTAAGTTCATTGATGCATTTCAATACATCATGCCGACCTTATCGGATTGATACACTCGTGAAGGGTTGGCATGATGCACTAATGAAGGCAAACTACATGATGCGTCATGAAAGAAGAAACAAACGTGAAGGTATCATGTGGTGCTAAATTTAGAAGCTAATGATGCGTTCATGCATCCTGCCGACCCTACGGGGCTGAAGCTCTTCCAGAGATTCAACATGATGCTCCAATGAGTGTTGGCTGGTAAACTCAGCAGCACTTCATAACAGTATCATGGTGACTAATTGGCATGATGCACTTATGAATTAGGGGCCCTGAGAGAGTTGATGGCCTCAGGAATTTCTGTTGGTTTGGTGCAGTAATTAAATTTTGTTGAACAAAATGAGAACAGCGAGTAGTATCCTTATTCCGTAATTATATGTAGTGAATTTGAAAACTCGTTATTTTAAAATAATTAATTCAGATAGATGTGAACAGGTACCATACACGCCATAAAGATTAATTCAGCGAATTAAAAAAAAAGACATGATAATGGACACTCAAAGGGACGACACCCCGGTATCTGAAGGATGCCATTATCGTTTCTCTAGTCTATTGTCCATGTTAGTTCACACAACTACCACTAGTACTGGGAGACTATAATTTGTCCCTTGGTAATTTCCATTTTGAATCATTGACAGTTGCAAAGTACAACTATGAAAGTGCAAGTAGTTATCGATAAGTGTGCATCCTGGTTAGTACAAGACATCTGACTTTAGCTATTGATAACCCGTGACTCACACCAAAGTGCAAATTCATGTTAAATGCTGTTACCCTGATTGAACAAGTGTACGACACGATCATCTTAATGTGAACTCAGTATTGTTAGCCACTCCAAATCGCCCTCCTCGAAAAAAAAACCACGTTATTTGGGTGTTTTTTTTTGTTTTGTTTTTTTGTTTTTATTTTAGCATTTTCTGATAAACGTTATTGAGATGGCCATGATACCAATACTAATCAATCACTCATTCCGTGCATCCTGGTTGATGAATTCCACTTATTGGTGACCCATGACTTAACGGCATCAAAGTGCAAATTCATGTTTTAGAGTTTGCATGACCATTTGGCCAAAATAAAATTTCCTGTTTTCCCAGTAACATCACTGAAAGAGCTGGGGTCGGATTTCTTTACTTTTTTTAAATTTGTTTTTATTGATCTTGTATGGAAATGTATGGGCAAATATATCTAGTTCTTTGATTTCAATGTGAGAACATGGACAACAAACGAGAAATGTGAAAACTAAACAAGTGATATTCTTATAAAACCATTAACTGTACACCCAAAGATTATATTCCTGAACTTATATTCATGAACAATTCATAATAATCGAAATTCTTATTTTTTTCCAAGTTGCTAAAAAACCAGCAGCGGATCCCCTATTTAAGTATAAATGGCCTTAGCGGCCATTGAAACTGTAAATGCTGTTACTCTGATTGAATTGATAGACCTCAACCAGGCATGACACAGGAGATTAGCCTCAGCCATTCCTAAACCATTGAACCCTAGATATTTGCACTCAGAACCGTTAGACAGATTCAACAATGGCAATAAGGCCACTACAATAATGAAACAAAGCAAAAACTTCCCTCATCAGAAAAATCTCCATTGACGACCTAAGGTCCTCAAGATAGCATCGGATGAGGTCCAAACAGGGACAGCACTTTCCATGGATTAGAACCCCTAAGGTTACCTCTCCTCAGAAATACAACAGTGTTACTATATATATATATATATATATATATATATATATATATATATATATATATATATATATATATATAACTATACCTCATAAGGTAGCAGGTATATGCAAAGAACTAATGGATCAAATATTTTATGATCAGACTTTCAGTTGTGAGCTGAGGGTCTTCACTGCTGAGTACTTTAGATGCTCAAGTTGACAATACCGGATAATACCCACATCTACAGATTTGGGTAGTCAGTTTGAGAACCCTAGCTAGTCACCATCAAGGTTGTCGCTCTAACAACATTATGTAATCAGTTTGACTACCTCGGGCCAGTGTGACCTGCAGGTTCATCAGATTGACTACCCTGAGTAATCAATCTGTGACACGATCTGCGAAAAGGGGTCTTAGTGCAGAGGCCCCTAAGACCCCTTCTTGCAGTCCATGCCACATATTATTCTGATGGCTTAAGGTTCTGGATTTGAGTATCAAATGCCTTTCACCACTCTCTCTCTCTCTCTCCACCTGTTGCAGGCATTTTTGACATCGATATCAATAAATGCCTTCACAAATTTCTCTCCCCTTGCTGAAGGGTTCTTTGACATCAGTATCAATAAATGACTCCACCATTCTCTCTCCCTGCATTCTCGAACCTCTCTCTCCCTCCTGTGGATTTCTTTGATATTAATGTAAAATATTACATCAATAAATGCATACCCTAATTTGCTCTCTCTCCTGCAGGTTTCTTTGAGGTGGTACCCACAGACCCCCGGCACCGCCCCGTGCACCACGCCAGTATCCGCAGTGTGGCCGCCTCCAGGTGCAAACGATTCCTGGTGAGGACTGTCCTGGGTGGCTTTACGACATCACTGGGCGATATTGGGGAGGTTAGCATCCTCAATAAGCGCATGGTGTATCCGGGGGAGGTGCTGACCAGGGTCAAGGTTGTCACCAAACGCTGGAGGCTCCGGTCTGGGGGCCAGGAGGAGGAGCAGGAGGAGGATGGGGGCCAGAAGAGGGCAGAGACACGGTATCTGCTCTGTACGGATTTAGCAGGAGAGAAGGTAATCAATGATAACCTTCTGATGGTGATTTTATTGGAATATAAGACACTTTATTATATCCATAAATTGTAACATATGATTATATAAAAGTACATAATGTGAAGAATTGGTATAAGAAATGTATATAACTGCCCACTCAGTCTGCTGACCACCAAAAATGAATAACGTCATGGTCTGCTCACCCGCCAGGCCACGAAATATGGACAATAGGTGCTAAGTAACACATGTGGTGAACTTTGCGTCGTGCCTGCGTAAACGTGCATCAAGCTACCGCACAATGCAGTGCAGGGTTAGGAAGGCAAGCTTATTCGGCATTGTTTGTGGCTAATCAGGTCTCAAAAGACCCATTATTAACGGCACTACGCCCTAGAGAATATTTTTTAGCTTTGAAGCCAGAACAGTGCTGAAAATACTGGCAATCTACCCATAACCCCGCATATGGAAGTTCATCTCCTCAGTAATCGTCACACTAAGTTTCGGGTTTGGTATTTACCATTGGTCTCACCCTAAGGCTGACAATCATAGTGCAGAAAATGTCAAGTTTTCTTTGTAAATTCTTAACCAATATGTTTGAAACTTAGTGAATTATGTAAAGGCACTTTTAGGATAGGTATTTGATTAGAGACATCCCTTATAATTTTATAAATTGTAAAAATTAGACAGAGGCTAGATGACCATTCCAGGATCGTGTTTCAATAGTTTCCACGACTAGACACCCTCAAATCGTAGTGGGAGGTGTAAGAAATGACTCCATACTAGTGACTACATAGTGAGCTCCAGTAGCGGCCTCAAAATAGCAGCTGCTATTTATTCAACCACTGGCTCAATACACACCACTATGAAGTCATAGCACCCAGTCGTAGGGGCCACTATTGGCTACATAGTGACCAGTCATACCTCCTTCATGGTCTAGTATGCACTCCTGTGTTCAAATGAGCATAGGGCTGCAGTAACTACCATACTGTCTCATATAGGAGCTGGGCCTTGAATAGCAGCCTCCCTTGAATAGGGGCTGGGGTAGGAGGGCTGTCACATCAATAGGGGCCGGGCCTTGAACAGGGGCCTGGTGGGGCCAGTTTTAGGTGGTTTTAGGAAGACAACCGAGACCCCCAGCCCAAAAGATGTATAATTGTTCTAGATAATTCCCTTTCAAATCACATATGATAGATCTATATCTGTGACATGTACTGGGAATAGGGCCCTTAATGTAGCCTGCACTAAGGGCCTTTTTCGCAGATCGTGTTACATAAATTTTAATGACCTAATTGTGTATAAAACAATGTATGCTCTGTTATTCTTTCTTAATAGTAGGGCTTAGGTGTCAGCTAGGTGTGATATCCTTTGTAATTTTATTAGAAGGCCATGGTGGGTGAGGGTTGGGTATGACAGGCATGACAGCTTTGTAAGGCCTAGTGCTCTATCTACACGACTGCATACTAGTAACTACATAGTTGGCCCATGTGTGGCCATAATGCTCAATTCTTAGGTGAAATACCACAATTTTCCAATGATATTTTATTCTTTTGAAAAAAAAAACCTGCCATCCCAGAGGCAAAGGCGCTGGCCACAGGGTTATAGGTAGTAGTGTAAAGAGCCCAGATTGGGTACATTTGAGCAAAGGAGTGCAGAGGGCAGCAGCTAAGGCTACCCACTAATTATTCACATGGAGGGTTGTCATACCAGGATCCCTTATTGAGTCACTGCTGTGGTGGCTATTTAGCCAGCAGGCAGTACGATCACCCAGTAATGTAGCCAGCTATTTAGTCACCAAGGCCAAAATCCTAAGATCACCTGCTAAGATTTGACCCATCTCCAGTCATAGCAGGCTGAACCTGTCGTGGAAACTATTGAAACACGATCCAGAGTACATTATCTATACTCTAATCCTTAACATGGGCTATTATATGGTGAATTTCTATTTCGTTTCTTTTTTTCTCATATGATCAGGCTATCAATGATACAAAATTGCTTGAAATTACATGTTAATTCCAATTTTACCCCCCCCCCCCCACACCCTTTAATGAGGCTTTATGATACTAATGCAATGTATCCACAGATCGCTTAGATGTTGACTTCAAGGGTGAGGATTAGTGTGTGGCATCACTCATCACACTTTCAGGTGTGGAGTCTTCACCAACAGGTGTGAAGGCTGAGTTGAAAATACTGAGCTTTTTGTGGTGGGGGCTGGGTAGGGTGGGGAGGGGGCATCTTGACACCTACACTACCAAAATTATGCCTTAGTTAGTTGCTATTGTTGGCTAGAGGGAGAGGGAGGTACTGAAAAGTCTTATGAGATTCATATCTTGCATGGATTATTCAATATAGGAGGTTTCATTAAGATCCTGTATAGATCACTTCATGCTAGAGGAGATTTATCAAGTTGCACCAGTGGGAGTACTATGTACATAAAGTACATGTATATGTAGTTGTTCACATGGATATATCTTTTATTTTTCAATGTCAGGTAGGTCACCATGCGTACGGACGAAAATGAACCTAAGTACAGTAAACGTTGTGTGAACCCTGTTGCAACTGGTAGCACCTCCATTTAATGGAGGTGAATCCATGCGCAGGGCTCCCATAGAGCTGACACTAACCATTGACTTAAACTGTTATTTTCTATATTTCCCCTGGTCAGAATGCTTTAAAACTTCAGAGACAATGAGTTCACTAATAGAAGATTACTCGCTGAAAGTTTAATGAGGGTATTATGAGTAGAACTACCATTAATCAATTGGGAAAGTTAGAAGTGTAGGTTGTGCAGGATTGACAGGTGAAAAGTGCAGTGGGGTAATGAATTCAAAACTCATTCTATCAAAATCTACCTAGAGAATCTCCTTCATATTCTCACAAAATGTTGGTTTATATGTTGAGATGACTCACTCAAAGTTTCAGATAATTTGATAAAATAGTTTTAGAGAAAAATGATATTTCTTGCACCCCTATGATGCACCATATAGACCTAGAATGGTGCACGCTGGTTTGTTATTCACCTCCAAAGCATGTCTGCTGCAGCCTAGTGTAGGTGTGTGGTGGCGCCCCCTGTAAACAAATCTCTACTTTTCGTCCAGACCAATTATGCTAATATTGACTAATCAATAGGTCGACCTTTAATGTTTTCCCTAAATTCAGACTCCTAGCAGTTGTCACAGAGTCCCCCCCCCCCTGTCATCATCATGAGTTTTTCTCTCATTGCACAGGGCCAACTCTTTCAACAAAGTACCTCTAGAATAGGCTACATACCTTTAGATGACTCACATAAAGTTTCAAATGTTTGGGTTAAATATTTCCAAAGAAAACTGGCATTTTCTGCACCCTTACAATAAGCCTTATGGGGACTCAACTGGTAATACCAAAAACGGATGTGGAGTAGCAGTTTGGAGCTGGGTTGACCTAGATAACAAAGATAAGACACAGCCTTTATAGTGCACGGGGCTAGGAGCTACCCCTCCAGTCTCTCTATATTCTATGGTTTCAGTGCTGCAGCACAGCACTGATCGGCGCTACAGGCCCCGAAACTTTGTAAAAATCGCTTGCCTTTTCTCTGCTCAGACTCTAAGAAATAAAAAAATTCAATTTCACTAAAAAGCATTTCCAACATATATGTTATCTATATTTATAGGTCTGCCTGCCAATGGCACATCCCGGTACGTTCTGTGCACTGTATGACGCCAACACCGACAGTAAACACTTTGCGTGGACAGCAGATGACATTCTAACCCACTTCCGGTTACCTGTCACCGTCCGCCTCGTTTTCGGTTGGCCACCAAAGCTTCCATCATGCAGCAGTCCCTTTAGCGGTGTCCTTCAGATTCTTGAGAAGCGCCGACCAGATACTTTGGTGTTGTACAGTTTGGTAGAGAAGGCGACAGTGGTTGGAGAGCTACCTTTGGACATGGACCTGCGTCTGCAGCCAATCAGTAACCAGCAGGAGATTGCAGGTAGCCAAGCCTACCGTGCTGCCACTAAGCGGTGTGACAGGGGAGCTTACTGCTACGTCATCAACATGAAGGTGCTGGACGTAGACTATCGTCACGTCATAATGACGTCACAGGTGGGGACAGTGGGACGCCGGTCAGCTATGTCATACGGCATGTTGGCGTCTGCTTTGGACATGTGGGCATTTAACATCCGGGAAATTTTCCCGCCAATAGACAAGAAGGATTTCACCACGTCCTGGCCAATCACCTTCAGGGACCCACTGCAGGACGGCCAAGGTCAAGGTGAACTTCCCAAGGCCAAGGGACTAGAGGAAGTGACGTCAGAGTCAGACAGGAAGTCCAATTTGAAGAGGAGTAAAAGTTTGTCGGGACTCAATAAGAGAGACGCTCTGGATGACTTTGCCGCTGACCTTGTACCTAGTTTAATAGATGCTAGGAGGTCCAGAGTGGAAGAAGCAGACAATAGGGAGGCACAATGCTAAATATTAACTGTACCGGTAATGGTTTTAATAATCGTTGAGTCTATGAGTGAGGTCTGGTCTTGGATGAGCACCGTGTGTACCACGGGTTAGAGGGGGGGGCGTTAAAATTCCAGACCCCTCCTGAGGGATGGGCATAAAAACTTTCGACCCCTCTTCAGGAGGGGCACAAATTAGCAAAAAAAAATCAGCGCACTACTTTAGATCAAAGAGGGGTGCGAAAATTCTCCCCCGCCGGACACACCGGACACAAAAACCCACCATCCCCCCTGTTAACAAAGAATGACCACTCCCTTAGGATTGAGGAATACACTAAAAACTAAATCTGTAATGATTAAATGATATAATAAAGGAGAGCTCTGTTTAGACGTCTTGCCCTTTGGGGTTGATACACTACTAAATGTTCAGCAAGATGCTGGATGCTGCATTCAAGCATCTTGCTGAACCTATGGGGTTTATACACTCCCAGAGGGTCGTCCTGATGCACCAATACAGTGCTGATGAGAAGACTCGGCAGCACTTCATTAGTGCATCATTGCGACGAATGGGTGATGCAATAGCAGTCCTTAAAGGGTTATGTAATAACAGAGAATATAACATGTTGTTGTTTACAAAAACAAAATAATAATACTAATAAAAACGAGAATGGAATTAGGATTCTGTTTGACACGTTTTGACACTTTTTGTTGTTATTGTTGTTGTTGTTTTGTTGTGTTTTTTTTGGGGGGGGGGTTGGTGTCTAGATCGTATATACCACATGAAGCGCACATTTCTCTGGCCTTAGCCTTGCCGTATACATATATGTAATGATTCGATTTTATATACTTGTATAGTTCGAAGTAAAACCAGACAAGGTATCTCAGGTTAGTGCAACTGGCACATGTTTATTTCGTGTAGGTTTACATCAACCTCGAATATCAGTGCTAAATGATAGAATTAGCTGGGGGAAGAGTGGTTTGACTCTGATGGTGGTCAAAGCCCTACTCCCGTCTTCCTCGGCCCCAGGTAGGTGCTGGAGGAGGACAAACAGTGCTGTCACCACCCCACAGCATCCAGTGGTCTTAGCGACCTCTAGTAGCTACTGGTGATGGGCACACCGCTCGAACTGTCCTCTTGAGGAAGACGCTTACACTATATTACACTCTTCGAGCCCCTACATGTATAATAAGTAGTATAGTATGTATCGGAACGGGACTATAGCTAATCTAAGGATATTACTCACTGGGCATGCAGCCAATCAGAGGCCTCCCTTTTGGTAGGAAATTCAAATGTGGGGTCATGTGACCTAGACCCCCCGTGGTGTGGTGCCAAAATGAACCAATCAGAACCCTCCCTTTTGGCGGGAAATTCAAAATGGTCACATGACCCAAACCCCCTGTGGTGTGCCGCCAAAATGGCGCCCTCTGATTGGCTGGCTGCTTAGGTCATGTGACCTCTATTATGCAAATAAGGGGAGGGGGGCCCTTGGGGTGGGGGGCTTTTGGGGAAACCCATTGGGTTAGGGGGGCCTTGGGTGGGTGGGGTCCCAAGGGACGGGTTTACTAAGAAAAAAACCTTTTTTTATTTTTTTTTTATTTTGATAAATAATATTTACACTTTATTATTTACAAGTTGCTAAATACAAGTTCACACTCTCTACATAATATAGACATATATCGGAGGGGAACATGACAGAACCCACACATTGAGATGTACACATTCAGCTTTTGTTTGTCATAATTCAGATTGTATGTGGTGTAATTGTGGTGTACAACTTTGGAGCAAGTACCCTCTTGAAATGAAGGATAGGTGTAAGCCATATTTCCTATTCACATCTCATCGATATTACAAGTAAAATCTACTGAAGTGCTATACCAAGTACTCCATTTAGTTTGTCTGGACATGATACTTCTCAGTTGAGCAGCTGGTACACAACATTCGGTAGACCCACTTTTGACAAAAAGAGTCGAATGTTTCCTTTGAACAATGACACACCTTTCTCAAGAAGTCTGAGCTCTCTTCCAAAAGAGAAAGCAACGTGTTGATCGATTCTATCGTATATCGCCTTTTGACGAAAGCACATGTATTCTCGTTATGGAATTGATATACTCCTATAGCTCTTTCTATGAAATGCATCTTTGAAACACACACTCAATGAATCAAATACATTATTAGTAACAAACACTTTATGAACACCTTGTTTTAACAACGGAGCCTTAAAGAACAAAACATCTGATGCATCTATTATTTCCCAAGTGAAAATGGGATTGCAAGTGCACATTGTCTTGTTTTTTTTTTTTCAACACTGATACACGAGGTAAGTTGGTGGACGAAGTAGATGAAGTTAATGCATCAACAAAGGATATTATCTCACCAGCTTATCTACATCTATTTTTTTTTCTTTTTCCTTTACAGTTATTTAATTATTTTTTTTATTATTATTATTTTTTCATAACTCTAAAAGACTCTTCGTCACTCCGTCAGAATGTATGCGACGCTTCACATATAAGGAACTCAGTCCCTTTTTCTCCATCCATTTTTATTAACAGCGCGGATAGTTTTTCGTTTCAAAAGAACATCCAAGAAGTCTTTGGGTTCTTGAACATTTTTTTTTTATGACACCCTTCGCACTCTATTTCTTTGATTTTCTTTCACCTATCGAGTCTTTATCGTAGCAAATGTAAGTCTTAGAGTTGAGACTTAGAATTCCATCACCCTTCCACTCGGATTTGAAAAGACCCGGAGTTCTCTGATCGTGAACGTAGCATTTCTGACAACAAGTGAGGGGATCCATTCTTTGACACCTTGGGTTTTTATCTTTACGAAAAGCTCTAAGTGGTCATCGCACACCGCTGTTGGAATCCAGTTTTTTTTCTCTCTAAAGTACGATTCTCCCAGGTCGGGTTTCATGAGTTGGTCCAATGATTCGCCGCTGAGAGCCATGTAAAGACTGTCAGTGTCCATTTGACAAAGAGCATAATCGCGTCAATTGATAAATTTATCCAAAAAGTCGAACGTGAACTCTCACATTTTCAACTTGGCGTACTGGTACACTATAAATCCTATTTGAATAGGAAGATTATTCCTACTGTTTTCGGTTGCAGTTAGAATTCAAAGAGATCTGTGCTCAACTCTGTACCCTTTTTGAACCGCCACGAATTGGTCAGTAATTCGAAGGTTCGACCTCTAGTGTATTTCACAGTGGTGTGTTTTTCTTTGTTGCAAATTGTTTTACCGTACGTGGTGTTTCCCATCAACTTGTAACAGTCTGACAGAATTTTCTCGTTAACATCACCATGTCTTCGCGCCGTAGTTACTTCGTCTGCGAAACCAGCGAAGGGGCGTCTAGGAAAGTATTCTATGAACATCTGCACTTTGGTGACTATTAAACCATGATACAAATACCACTTAAGAAGGGGTGTTCCCAAGAGAATCTTTTTTCTGTGGTAACTGCCTATCAAGGATCTCTGAGGAGCGTTCATCAGGTTTTACGTTGTTTGCAAAGTCTGTTATGTGAGTTCCTATGTCAGATTTCGAAATGGTCACGTTCTTAAAAACAGGAGTCATTTCTTCGAAGTATTCAAGTAGGTGAGGAGGAGTAGTAATGTCCACCTGAATCAAACCAGACATTTACCCATCTCTCACCGAGGATATGATGTCACTCTCTGTCATGGGATTTCGAGCCGCTTTCAAGTCGTCGACCTTCCAGCGTTGTTCGAATGCTATAACCTGTGGATCCTGACGTTTCATCTTTCTCCATTCACATTCCCATACGATGATCAACTTGTGACCTAGAGCTTTTAAGTAAGCGCTTACCCTAGCTGTTCTGTCACGTTTCTCGTCCCTGTCTGAAGCACATGGATATCTGCGCAGCGGTATGCACTCGTGAGCGTGGAACCAACACCCGTTGTGGGTGTGCTCCACCTAGCGTAACCACTCTAAAGTGCTCTTAGAGTGTCTTTGCCTGATTTTCAGTTTGAACTCAGTCTGGGGTAGTCTCACCAGGTAATAACCTGTGCAGTGTGCTTCGCTCATGCAGTGCAAGTACAGAGAGTTAGCGTCTACACCTAGGATGTGTTCGCACGTTCTTGCTTCTTCGCCGTACTTGTGTTCCCTTATCAGCGTGGCACCCTTCTCGTGAAATCTGGAAGATTATGGAAGGACCCCCGACCAGATTTTTTTTTATCAGAGAGTGGAGGTGGGAGTCGAACTGGTGGAAGGTCACGAACGGGGTCTCTATGGTTTGAAAAAGAAACCGTAAAGTCAAACCCGGAACGGAGATGCCGTCTTTGAACATGTCGATGTTGTGCTACCTGAAAAATTTAGCATGATTATTCAGTGCCTCTATGAAGGGTTTCACGTCATTGTTGTTGTAGTAAATCAAGTAATCTCTGAAAGTTTGCATGTTATGTTCGGACCAAACTTTTTCACATTCGGCATAGTCAGATTCAGACATCTTGGTGCCAGTCAGTTTGCTGTCAAATGCAGATCTTGGTGGTAGTGTTCTGTTTTCCAGTTTCCTAGAAGATGTCATCCATTCATAAGGAAAGTGTCCTTTGTGCTGATTTCTGGTGAAAGCAAGTAGATAATTCACGTAGTTATAACCAGGTGCCAAATAGTTTACTACATCCAAGAAACCAGTGTGCCGAGTGTAAATCACCAAGTATTGGTTACTTCTCTTTATGACGAAGGACGAGTGAAGCTGTACATTGATCAGATTTAAGTCATAACGCCCCGAGTTGAAACCTACGACCGGAACTTGGCGGAGATATCTCAAAAGTCGGTTCTTCAGTTCAACTAAAGGGTGTCTTGTCTGAGTTTCATTGAAGTCGATGCCGGGAGGACCGGACCTCTAGGTGGAGAGCTTCAGCTATCCTCTCATCTAACTTTGCTAATGTCGGTCTATAAAGTTCTAGCACTGATTCCCCGATGATCTTGGCGGTGTCGTTTATGTAATTCAAAACTTTATCCAGCAAGGGGTCTGAATCTGTGTCGGATTGTCTCACGAAGCAGACCGGACCTTCGCAACCTGGAAAGTCGGATGCGACACTAGCTGACAGAGGGGCGTGTTCCCACAGGACCGACACATGTTCGGTTGATGGTTCTTTGGCCAGTCTGAAGAAAGCTTTGAAATCGAAGGTAATTTTGTAAGGGTACATTTTTGAATTTCCGTCGGAAGGAAAAATGGAAAAATCTGCTAGTGCTGTGAAAACCGAATTTTTGTAGATACCACCTACGTATTTCAAGGCTACTTGTCTGCAAGGGGAAAGTTGGTTCCTGTGCCTTTTCAGTAAGAACTTAGTGGTGAACGCTGACTTACACTCAGGGCATTCGTAGATGACAGGGTATTCATTGAAATCCGTAACGAGGGACACATGCAAACCGTGTGTCGCGGACAGGTGTAGGTTGACTTTACCTCGGGTGGCTGATGTTTTGGAAGGTGGACTGATCAGGGTAACTTGGTTTTTCAGGTTCTGACCCCTCACTTTACCGATGGATGAAACCGCTATTTGGGTAAGGTTTCAGGTTTCGCAGTGGAATCAAACTGACGCAACAATTTTGAACCATGCTTGCCGGTCTTGTATAAGTGAAAGGATATGCAGCAAAAGGCGCATAACTTGTCCCTGTTGGGAAAATCTAACACACCTCCTCTTTTTAAGTCGACTGGAATGGGTAACCCTGCCCCCTATGAGGAATTCTCTGGGACCCATGTAAAAGCAAACGTTCAAATTGGTGGGAAAAAGAACTTTCCATTTGGTGTCAGAGTCGCAATGTTTCTGTACTTCTTCTGAAGTGACAGTGTTTTCCATGAGGGAGAGAAGCTCTTCCAAAGTTTCTGAATTAGTTATGGTGGGGAGGGGTTGTAAAAGAGACACATTGTTTTGGGAGGCGTGAAAGAAGTGTAGCTTGTTTCTGTTTTTTCTGTGTTGTAAAATTAACCCTACTGACAAACCCACTTTGTATCTGAATCTTTGCGTGATGTGAATCTGACGCATAGTATCTACAGCGTCACTCAACTCACTGGTTGGTAGTCTTAAGTTTGTTACACTCACGCGACTCCCGTGTGCCCTGACTCCTGTTTGTATTGCGGGCCAATTCCTGGTGAACATTTCCTCACCCTCCAATATAGTGCGTATTATCGGAGGAATAGTCACTCTGTCCAGAGATTCGCGTCGACGGGTGATTTTTTGGCAATTTCCTTCGCCACATAGAGGACAAAATTTAGGTATTACCCTACATTTTTCGACGTGTCTGTCATAATTGTACACCCTTTTAAATTTTTTGAAACACTTTTCACAGATATGATGATCTATTTTCACTGAGTTACTTATATGTGAAGAGAATTCTTTTTTTCAATATTTTTCATTTATCTATCTATCTAACCAGCTTTCTATCTATCTATCAATCAATCTATCTTTCTTTCTGTCTATCTATCTATCTATTTACCTGTACACCTATATACGCAACATACCTACACAAAGTATATACACTTACATACACGTCATATAAAACATACGTCAGCACTAGCTCACACACGTCTCAATCAAATTTTATCAAGAAATTCAAGAATAATCTCTTTTTTGTCACCCAGTTCTTTCAGTGCCTTGGTCGAAAGTGTCACACCATCCTGTGTTGGAGTTTTCTGGGGTCCTTCGTACCTGCGCACGTGGATGACGTTCTTACCCTTGTAGTAGCTGACAGCAACATACAGCGCGCTTTCCGGATCCAGGACGACGAACCATGTGTTGTAATTGGGTAGTCCTTGGGAAATTGCTCTGTCGCGTATCTGTACCTCCTCTTGGACTTCAGTGACGCTCTCTATTAGCTTGAGGAGTGCGTCAGTAGTGAATTTTCCGGTGGGCGTCGAGGTACACTTTACGGCGCTGTAGCTTTCCTTGGAGATCCTAACCCCTTCGAGCCAGATCTCCAGCTTCAAACTGTTGATGAAGAACTTCAATCTGGGGACTGTGGAAGGTGTAGGTGGTTCACATTTCACTACCACTTTTCTCTTCTTGGACGCCTGGTCACCACTCTTGGTAAAACTCCTGTTGATACCCGTAGAGGGTTTCAAAGTAAGAAGAGAAGCACTATCAGTGTGAGCTGAATCAACAGCAGAACCAGCAACAGGAGCAACGCTCACGTCGGTATCTTGGGACTTTTGAAAAGAGGATAACCACACACCGTCGGTTGTGGTTGTGGAGGGTGACTAAGTCGGAGAGGTAAGAAAAAACTCGTTCAGACTCTGCTCAACATCGCTGTCCCCTGGTGGAAATAAACAATAGGAGAATCCGGATAAAAACTTCACTCCATTCTTAGATCATCAAAGGTAGGTGGAAAAAAAAAAGTTCCAGCAGGATCAAAGTCGGCTTTTGATAGCTTTTAGAAAAGAGCTCTAATCCTATGATCACAGAGATCCTCACTCGGTAGGGTATCTGTAAATCTAATTTCACCTGCCCTCCACAGGTAAACCAAACCGTAGGAGAATCCAGATGAAAGTTCGTCTAAATAGGATTAAAAAACTTCAAAGGGTAGTTGGTCGCAATTACACACCCCCTGTTAACAAGGGGAGAAGTAAAAAATTAAGGAATCTCATAATAACGAGCGAGCCTCCCTCACACCTGTAAAGTGGATTAAGCTAATTATCAGTTTTAACTGCCTTTAATCCCACCAAAATACCTTTCCACCTGTTTTATGTCAACAGATCTAAAAGATAAGTCGCTACACAGAATGAAAGCAATCACCCCTAATTTCACCAAATACACTTGTCCCAGCGCCTTTCCTCTTGTTTGATGTTAACAAATTCAAAAGGCTCATGCTGATAAGATGCTACACAGAGAGGATAAGGTGGTGGCAAGTATCCAGCTGGAAATAGATCACCCTATATAAAGCACCCTAATTTCTCTTGGAAGAATATATCACTGCTGACCACTATGACTACCGTGCCTACCGCCACTGTCTTTACCACCACCAGCACCACCTACCCACGTCTGCCTGCCTACCTACCTGCCTACCGACCTTCATCAAGTGATTTCTGAAGTTTTTGCAGACGAGATGAGTCTTGAAAATAATCCCTCCCTATCTGACTCTGACGTAAGTGAAGTGAGTGTACAGGATATCATGTGTGAAATGAAATTTACATATAGCGATCGTTTGCTTCATGATATAGGAAGACTGTTAGTTGGATCTTGGAAAAAATTGGAAATCTGCTTGGACATTGCCTATGAGTATCTGCAGGAGATGGTCGTTATCAAGACGGTGCAGGATATGTGTATGGAGATGTTCCAAACTTGTTGGTCTAAAACTACGCCTCATGCCAGATGGGGAGAACTCCACCACGCCTACATGAGTGTTCATCGACAAGATCTGTTACTTCAGTCGCAGAGCTTTTTCAAGACATACAAATTGGATTACAACAACCCGACCAGTTTTTAATGGAGAGGTACTTTGTCACCATGTCTGAATCTCTATTCAGGGAATGGAAAGATATGGAGACTTATTTAGGTTTGTCGTCTGAAAAGCTAAATAGTATTGCTCAACAACCGGAACAAGATATGTCTCTCCACGCCTTCAAAGTGTTGAAAATGTGGCAAGCTAAACCTGACAGTACACAGCTCATTCGAGTGCTGATGGATGACATGACGACGTTTGACGTGGCCAGATATATATTGCTTCACTTTGAAAACAAAGAAAAAGAGATGATACATGGAGAGTAATTGTGGAAGGGCGTGGTGAATTATGTTAAGGAGTCGGAGGTGTGTACCACGGGAATCACATCTTAAGTCGCTACACAGGAACGTAGTGGAGACGGAGAGTATACAGCTGGAAAGGGGATTAAGCACATCTATATGAACCACTTACGTCACGTCTCTGCTGTCTCATTTACCACCTCGCCTACCACTGATAGGACCACACTCGTCACAGCTACTACCACCGTTGTCACTGCTAGCACCACGTTACCTACCTACCTATCTAAGAGAATGGTCAAGTACGTACGTTTCGGCGATTTATCAAGGAGACTCAACACTTTCGATACAATTATGTGGAATAAACACCGTCCTTTCACAGAGGGCGGGTTTACTAAAAATAAAGGGGACCCCACCCACTCAAGGCCCCCAACCCAATGGTTCCCCCCAAAGACCCCCCCCACCCCAAGGGCCCCCACTCCCCTCTCCAAATATTTCCCAGTTTTTTTGGGTTTTTTTGGGGGTTTTTTCTTGGCAAGCTTTCAGCTTGCCTTTTTTTATTCATATAAAAGATATCTCACTATAGTCACACCCTCATCTACATAATAAACCACACCTCTTCATGCTAATAAGGTCACGTAACTACTTGCTTGCTGCATACAGCTGACTGACGGTATGGCGTGTGGACAGCCACCAATCAGAGGTCTCCTTTTGTTTTGGCAAAAGATTTTAAAAAATAGAGTCATGTCACCAAATTTTTCAAAATTTCCCACCAAAATGACGACCTCTGATTGGTTCATTCAAATTATTGATGTGACCTTATTTGCATAATAGAGGTCACGTGACCTAAACAGCAAGCCAATCAGAGGGCGCCATTTTGGCGGCACACTACAGGGGGTTTGGGTCACGTGACCATTTTGAATTTCCCACCAAAAGGGAGGGTTCTGATTGGGCCATTTTGGTGCCACACCACGGGGGTCTAGGTCACATGACCCCACATTTGAATTTCCCGCCAAAAGGGAGGCCTCTGATTGGCTGCATCCCCAGTGAGTAATATCCTTAGATTAGCTATAGTCCCGTTCCGATACATACTATACTACTATAATAATCTATGTTCCTCAAGGTAATGGCCAATGTAACGCTGAATATAAAGGGAGTCGTGATAGCTACAACAAATGTACTCCAATTCTGGTCATGTACATAACCTACTTGATACTTTTTCACCTCTTCTTCTTCTTCTTCTTCTTCTTCTTCTTCTTCTTCTCCTCCTCCTCCTCCTCCTCCTCCTCCTCCTCCTCCTCCTCCTCCTCCTCCTCCTCCTCCTCCTCCCTCCTCCTCCTCCTCCTCCTCCTCCTCCTCCTCTCCTCCTCCTCCTCCTCCTCCTCCTCCTCCTCCTCCTCCTCCTCCTCCTCCTCCTCCTCCTCCTCCTCCTCCTCCTCCTCCTCCTCCTCCTCCTCCTCCTCCTCCTCCTCCTCCTCCTCCTCCTCCTCCTCCTCCTCCTCCTCCTCCTCCTCCTCCTCCTCCTCCTCCTCCTCCTCCTCCTCCTCCTCCTCCTCCTCCTCCTCCTCCTCCTCCTCCTCCTCCTCCTCCTCCTCCTCCTCCTCCTCCTCCTCCTCCTCCTCCTCCTCCTCCTCCTCCTCCTCCTCCTCCTCCTCCTCCTCCTCCTCCTCCTCCTCCTCCTCCTCCTCCTCCTCCTCCTCCTCCTCCTCCTCCTCCTCCTCCTCCTCCTCCCTCCTCCTCCTCCTCCTCCTCCTCCTCCTCCTCCTCCTCCTCCTCCTCCTCCTCCTCCTCCTCCTCCTCCTCCTCCTCCTCCTCCTCCTCCTCCTCCTCCTCCTCCTCCTCCTCCTCCTCCTCTCTCCTCCTCCTCCTCCTCCTCCTCCTCCTCCTTCTTCTTCTCCTTCTTCTTCTTCTCCTTCTTCTTCTTCTTCTTCTTCTTCTTCTTCTTCTCCTTCTTCTTCTTCTTCTTCTTCTTCTTCTTCTTCTTCTTCTTCTTCTTCTTCTTCTTCTTCTTCTTCTTCTTCTTCTTCTTCTTCTTCTTCTTCTTCTTCTTCTTCTTCTTCTTCTTCTTCTTCTTCTTCTTCTTCTTCTTCTTCTTCTTCTTCTTCTTCTTCTTCTTCTTCTTCTTCTTCTTCTTCTTCTTCTTTTTGACATCAGAATGACACTCTTTTCAGGTTTGCACGTCTATGGAACCAACTAAGAAAAAGAAAACACGAAAATGCGCACTTCCATGAATATCAAAGAAACTTATTTTCCCTTTCTTATATTCCTCCCATGACTACTTATCTTGTGGGATTGAGAAGGTTTTGATATCAAACATTTTTCTCATGGATTTGGAAATGATTGAATTAGACCTATATGGCTTACATACTACTTGCTGGCACTGTAGACAACTGGCTGTGGAGCCTCGATAGACTTCCAGTGAAACCTTGATGATTAATTAAGGGTTTGACTTGAACGACAAGATTAAACAAGAAAAATGTGGCAAGGACCACAGATAGGAGTTGCCACTCCTACCCGTGGTCCAAGCCACATTTTTTGAGCTCCCGGGGTGGAGACTGCCTACCATAATTATATACAAATTACCCCCCCCCCCCCCCCACGCCAGACTCCCCCACCACCATCCCAGTACCTACTGGCGTGCTGAGTTGCTACGGTCGCTGCGCTGCCAGCTAACGCGGCTAGCAACTCTAAAAAAACGATGAAGATGAAGATCTATGGTTTCTCTTTCTGTTTGAGAATAGATCTGGAGGAAACTACTATTGCTCCTCTTCCCCCCCCCCCTCTCCCGAGAGAATGGGCTGATTATATATAGTAACTTGTGCATGACATTGAATTATGTCAGCCTCACCATAGGTAAGAGACCATGCATCAGTGCTCCTTTTATACATACCCCACCTCCACGACTTTTAACCCTTAAATGCCGCTATATTCATGCTCATCCATTATCATGATGCACCAATGAACTGCTAGCAAATTACCATCTTGCACTGAATTGGTGCATCATGCTGACCCTTAGAGAATGTATCAACCCTGTACGGTCGATATCAATCATACATGAATGTAGGTCTGGTGAGTAGACTTGTGCCTATACATGGGTAAAAAGTGACGCTCGTGACGCTGTGACACAGGGGTTTTAAAAAGTGACGCTTGTGACACAGGGGTTGTTAAAAGTGACGGACGGCGACAATAGCAAAAGTTCACAGTACATTGGCATATATGTAAAAAGTGACGGAGTGACGCGAATCCCTCCTAAAAAATGACGATGTGACGTCCTTAAAATCTTTAGCACCCACGTATAGGCACAGACTTGTGAGTAGACAAAATTTCACAGATAACCAGGTGGCTTTTGGAGGTGCATAGAAAGGTGATTTTCTAACTAAAATATACAGGAAATATTTCCCATAAAGTGCAGTTGAGCAGTCAAAAGGTGTACCGATACGCCAGAACGCAGCAGCAGCGGCACACGTTTTAACCCCCCCCCCCCCACCTTGCCCAACAACCAGACCTTGTCCAACATCACACACGTTGTCCACAGTCAGGCTTGTGTCTTACTCTACTAATCAGAGATTACCTGCGATGCTACCCACCTTAACAGTGTGCGTGTGTATTTTATATCCCCGACACAGACCCTGTTACCCTGTTGAAGATGAATTTCATGATCAAACTTATAAAATACACCCAAATAGATGTGCCTATACGGTACATATCCTGTAAAACCCCACAAATAAGCTGCGGATTATAGTCCATTTCAAACCCCTGGTGTGGCTTATAGCCCTTCCAGGGACTCAGGGTGCGGCTTATACGAAGGGTTTAAGACCACAGTAAGGAAGGGCAGCCATTTCAAACCCAAGGTGAGGCTCAGGGTTTGGATTATAATCAGGTGTGACTTATATGCTAGTCAGGCTTACACGAGGGTCCGGCTTATACGTGGTTCCAGCCTATAAGCAGCCTCTGACCCCCAGGCGGTATTGGAATATACCGCCTGGGCCAGCCCTTTACTTTTGACCACAATGCCCCCACTGCTGCCACCCTGCTAACTACCTCTGCTCTGCAGTAAAGGGCCTGGTCACAGCTGAGTGCACAATACTCCAAGAACCAAATGAAAGGGAATGTCACTGTGCACCACCAAAGGCAATTTATAATTATCATATTACTGTGATACCTACATATGACTTGATATGACTGTGATACCTGCAGGAAGTAGTAGTGACCCAGGAGTAGTGAATACTTTTGTTTACTGGTATTGTTATTCCATTGTTGACACGCCCAGCATGTCTCTCCTCTCACCTTTGCTGTGCTTGACACCATAGTAGCTTCTAATGAGAGGTATGATTACAATCTGTCATTTCACAAAGTATATGTCAGCCATCAGGCCATAAAACATGGAAGAAACACCATGGCATGCATTTGCCACCATTATTTTTATATGAGGGTACATAGGTTAGGAGAAATTGGACATAACATTTACACCTCCTGAAAAGGAGGTGGGTCCTGGGAGACACTTCTTTGTCATGTACACCACCATGTAGACCTTAAGGGTTGCTTTCTATGTCTACTACACGTCTACTACACTGTATAGTGTACCATTATTTATACATGTGAAACTTCGTCTTGAAGAAGTGCATTACACTGAATGCCCTAAAGCTGTAGATTTGGGTTGGTTATTTCATGCAATTGAGATGAGATTCAAATAGACCCAGAGCATTTGCTTTAATCCCCGGTCCTCCTCAAGTGAACACAGAATAACAATATGTAACTACCTTACTAGGTGACATGTATGTGTGTGCCACTAATGGATCAAATATTTTAATACCTGGCTTACAAGTGCAAGCTGAAAGTCTTCACCACTAAGGAGGGTCCTTAAGTTGATGATGAATACCCAAATCTACAGCTTTAGGTAGTCAGTTTGAGGACCCAAGGTTACCATTGAGACATTTAAATGTCTACCTGATTATAGATTGTTGACCTTAGCTCATCAGATTGACTATGATGAGTATACTCAACCTATGATAGGACTTTTCGATCAAGAAGATATACTGTGTCAAAGTAAAGCACATTGATTGCTGGTTAAAATAGTAGATTGGTTAGATCAGAATCCCTTTAGTGACATGGCATTTTATTTTGCACCTTTCTTTTTGATCTGAAGCGTATCCCCCCCCCTTAATTGAATGGTGGCCCTTTACCATAGAATCAGTATATATTTCTACAGAATTTCCTCAAAAAGCTTTTATCTTTTTTGAGTAGTTGTTAAAAAAATAGAAAGTTGTGCTAGGGATCCAAGCCTACAGGGTTTTCATTTGAGAGTCAAAGATGATAACCATTATACGAGGAAAACTCTCAGATTAAATTAGGTGATATCATAGATAAAATTGTCATCTAATAGCACATGAGTAGGGTAAAGGACAGATACCAAAATCGGACACCTTTGGGATTGAATTCCAGAATAAATATGAAAATTCCACATATTCTATGATATGCATACGTGACACGATCTGTGCAAAGGGCCCTTAGTGCAGGGGGCAATAAGGGCCTCTTTCCCAGTACATGTCACATATATATATTTATGTGTCCCTGTATTTAAAAAGTGAAGAATAGATGGACTAGATCATATGATATATTGCTTTACTAATTCTGATGAGAGGAAATATCTAGTGAATTGCTCAACTGGTCTGTTTGATCAATATCTTATAGCTCCATACCAATGTCCATTAGAAGTCCTTTTCCATCCAAGCATACCCCCCCCCCCCCCACTAAAGGTTTGTTGAAATAATATGGATAATGTGGACAGTAATACCATTCATGCTGGCTTGAATTCTATTGTACCATACTATATACCAGTACTTTGTACTTGCCATACAGGGATGGAATATTTCTTTATGGATGAGGTAATTTGCTATCTGGATGTAGGCTCCTTTCTAGCATGAGGTGTCTGACTATAGGTACAGTTTGACCCCCTCAGGGCAAAGGGTTTACAGTTCAGTTCCTCATATGTTGTGAGTCCAATCATAAAACGTATTTGGGAATATAAATGTCAATATATCAAGTTCCCCTTTATGTAATACACCTTATAATCTAAGATATTTATAGGTACGATGATCAAATATGACCACCTCTTGCTCATCAGACAGAGGTGCCTCTACCCTACATGCAAGTTCAAATCCCTCACTATTCCAATTGCAAATGACTTTTATAATCACTTAACTATCACAAATTAAAGGATGAAAATAACTCTATTTGGCTCTGCCATTATTACATATTGGAGTATAAGTGAGAAAACCTCCTTGGAGATGGAGGTCATGGCAGATAACTGACATTACTTCCACCTCTGCAGAGGTGATCTATCACATTATAACCTCCCTCCACAGAGGCACTGTGCATGGGAGCTGTTTATTGCTAAGGGGGTGCACAAGAGACCATACACCCTCACTTGGCTCTTGGCCTACCTCCACTGAAAATGGGCGCCCTAGATTGCCCATTTTAACTGGGTCACTACTTACAAGTAAGGTCCAGGCCCGTAAATGGAGCCAGGTATGAGCAGAAGTAAGACCTGGATAATCGAGGCTGGCCTATAAGTGGATCCAGCTGATACATGGGTGTGGCATAGGCTATACGTGGGTCCGGCTTATACGAGGGTGCGGCTTATAAGTGGATCCGGCTTATACAGTAATGTGTGCGGCATAGGCTATATGTGGGTCCAGCTTATAAGGGTGCGGCTTATAAGTGGATCCAGCTTATACATGGGTGTGGCATAGGCTATACGTGGGTGCACCTTATACGAGGATGCAGCTTTATACGCTGGGTTTCATGATAACTATTATTTCATCAATGGAACATGATGTGATAAGTGACAAACAATTTAAAAGTGCATCATGCCCAATAGCCTACAAGATGCACTAATGAAGTGCTGGTGGGCCAGCTTAAATGTGCATGTCAACAATATGTTTTGAGGTTATTCTAATTGAATAAGGTTATGTGGTAGATAAACACCGAGTTTGGTCACTGTATTCACTATATAGACAACAGGCTGAATACAGTGACCAAACTCGGTGTTTATCTACCTGTGTTTATCTCACTTATGCTACACTTGTGACCCACTCAAAACCATTCACAAGCTGTGGAATGAGGAAGGGTGTGTGTGCTCAGAGGACCGCATCAACTTACAGCAGCTATACGCAATATATTACCTGTGCTTTTCCATTGTCTTTCCACCCAAGTGTGGTATAAGTTTGATTAGCCCTGTGTTTCTGTTTCAGTGTATGGCGGATGCACCATGACCCAATAAACAGAGGTAAACATTAGAGCACCCCGCTGCCGTGAGATCATTTATCTTCATGTCACTGTTCAGCAATGGGGGGGGGGGGGGGTGTCTAAATTTGATGGCCCACACAAGAAGGTATGAATGAACTTAGAGGTTTTGAATGGACTTGAATGGATTACTGCTAGCTTAGGGAGTGATCCTTTCTTTAACAACAGGGGAGGCTGGTGGGTTCGAGGGGGGGGGGCAGAATTTTTTCGGCCTCTTGACCAGGGGGGTCACCTGTTTTTTGCACAAAAGCCGACACATTACCATAGGTTCAAAGGTTGCCTTTGTACGCGATTTTCAGCTCTCTGGGGGGTTCGGGGGGTCAAAAGAATTTTGAGACGGGGGGGAGCCAAAATCGTTTCCGTACATCCGCGTGCAAACCCACCAGACCCCCCCCCCCCCCGTTGTTAAAAAGGTATCCCTCCCTTATACTGAATTAACCCCTTAGTGACAGTATGCAGTCATAACGACATGATGTGGAGAGTTTTATCATAAGACCTGGAGGTGAGGCCTTAATGTATCACGATCACACCTAGCCCTACGACTGGAGATGCGTTTGGAGGCTATTTCTTAACACACTCAGAGCCCCAATTGTAAATATGCAGGACATTGTCGTGTACTGGGTACGGGACAATCTGCTGTATGGTCATAAGGTTTGTACGGAGCCCCTAAAAGGACATACCACAAATAATTTTTCCCCTGAAAAAATATTCTTGTGGCTACTGAAGAATTCTTGCGGGTACTGAAGAATTCTTGCAGGTACTGAAGAATTCTTGCGGGTACTGAAAAATTCTTAAGGGTATTGAAGAATTCTTGCGGATACTGAAGAATTCTTGCGGATACTGAACAATACCAAAAAGATTTTTTTCATAAAAAAATATTCCTGCGGGTACTGGAAGATTCCTGCTGATACTGGAAGATTCCTGTGGGTACTGGAAGATTCCTGCAGGTACAGGAACATTTTTGCAGGTGCACAAAGAATTCTTGTGGGTGCACAAAGAATTCGTGTAGGTGCTAGAATTATCCTTGTGTAGTGTACCCTCAGGAATGTTCCTGTACATGCAAAAATACCCCTGTACCTACAAGAATACCCCTGTAGCTGTAAGAATGTCCCTGTAGCCGCAGGAATGTTCCAGTACCCGCAGGAATGTTCCAGTACCCGCAGGAATGTTCCAGTACCCACAGGAATGTTCCAGTATCCGCAGGAATGTTCCAGTACCCGCAGGAATGTTCCTGTATCCGCAGGAATGTTCCAGTATCCGCAGGAATGTTCCAGTAGCTGCAGGAATATTTTTTGAATGAAAAAAAATCTTTTTGGTGTGTCCTATTAGGGGCTCCGTAGGTTTAGACTGACAGCATTTCTTACTGTTTTCTAAAAATAAAAGCAATGTGCTGTAAATAGATTGGCGCGGTATTACAGTGCACTACGCATTGAAATTTGCCGTCCTAGTGCTGTGTGCGATAGTGGTGCGTTCGATCGTAGAGCTTTAAGGCTATGGGAATTTTGGTAGGACTAGAAGAATTTTAATGGTGCCGCCGTATAGTGTGTTAAAAAATGCCCCCCCCCCCCACTTGTGGTTAGGGGCCGCTGATGCAGGGTGCAACATGCCCATGAAGTGCAGGCAAAACTGCTCACCAACACTTTATTAGTGCATCATGAATGCCGACCATCCAGAACTGTATTAACCCTGTAGGGTTAGCATGAAGCATGAATGCAGCCCTGGAAAGCATTTCTCAAGATCATATGACTAGACCCCTACAAATGGTAGCCGGATCCCTCAATCACGCTAATGCCATTACAGCCATGCATCTAGTGGTCACTACTAATTGTACTGGTACCACTGCCCCCCCATATAATTACTACATTAAGTGCTGATCATATAGAGCATAGTTTTGAGGGTTTCAAATCGTAGTGGTTGTGTTCAATCGTACCATCTTGGGAAATTCCTTCCTGGTGAGTTTCTGAAGTCTAGTGACTGCTAACCTCACTCATCACTGGATTTATGAACACAGGTTAACCTTTTAGACCTTAAGGAATCGCGGAAAACAGTGCTTTATTTCCTCAAAATTTGGCCGTTTTGTCTAAAATTAAAACCGGCCCTTTTTCACAATCTTCATCCCACTTTAAACCTTTGAAAAATATTTTATATTGCAAGATTCTAACTTTAAAGTTTGGTTTAACATATCAAAGAAGAACAGTATAAATGTTTTGGTGAATATGCCACTATTGATATCTACTACTGTCATGCCATCAAAAACGGTGAAAATCGGCAGAAGATGAATATCCAGGTATGAGTGAGGTGGTAAGGTTTAGTCAATCGTAATTCTGGCTAAACCAAATACCTTGGTTAAGAGGAGTGTTTAAAACGGAGCAGCGTGGTTTACATTCTTAAAGAAGTACACGTATAGAAGTGTTGCTACATGATGCATCCAGGCTCATGACCCAACAGGAAATATAACACCAAGACTGGCAAGAGCTCTGCACCAATGCAACGCTGGCAGGTGGAGATGCCAGGCATCTGTTTCAGAATGTTGTATGATCGCCAAATCTCTGTTCTATTAGTAAAATCGTACAACAATCACAAAATCTCGGTAAATCGTAGGATTTACATAATAGTATTTCGGTCGTCGACGAGTTTGCTGCGGCCATACAGGCCTCTACCTTCATGGGTGAGAAATCCTACCCTCTACCACTCAGCTACCAAGACAAAGGTCCTGCTTCTGTCACTGAGAAGGTAGCAAATATCCTCACCTCTATATCATATCAGCTGTCATCTATCAAGGGTAAGCCTACTCATGCCCACGACTTCATTTTCCTTGGACCTACACATATTAAAACAGGTCTAAATGTCCTAGACCCTTTAGAATATTTGTTTGGCCTGTCATGGCTTATGAAAGACCAACGTACTCTGCCCCAAGATAAGCCCCGTATTGCTAAGCATATCATGGACATAATAACAGCGGGCAAAGATTATCAGTGGGAGCAGATACGTGACTGGTCAGAAGAAGTCCTGTCTTCCATTGCTGATGAACTATTTACTTGGCAGGATTGTGCATCTATCAGTTCATTGAGGTCAAGGCTAGAGCGGGTAAACTCTACCCCACCGCCGACATAGCTGACGCCTCACTCACATAGAATAAGTCTAAGTCTAAAACAGAGTCTAAAAATGAGGCCACTTCTCAGAATCAGACTAAAACTGATAAACAGACTGTTCAAAGTCTCTCGAAGCTCAGCTGGTCGCACTGATGTGCCCTGTCAGGCTTACAACACTAGGACAGTCTGCACTAAGCCTGATGGTCATACAGAAGGTGGTATACACCACTGCACCTGGTGCAGGCACAATATTCAGAAGCTTCATTTCCATAGCTTCACAGCATGCCGCTGCAAACAACCAGGAGATTAAGAGCCCTCTTTTCAGGCCTGAGCCGGATTACCCTGGCTCTACCTATGATACTGCTGACATGAACTTGGACACAGACTTAGCCACATCTATCCCTGCTGATGATTGTGATAAATCTACCTCATCCAAGCTTAGGCTCCAATATATAGGCCCATGTCAGATATTAACACTAAACTTCCCACTCCAGACAACACCTGTACAGTAGACCACTCTCCATGTATTTCTCACATAATAGAGCAAATGGATCAGGTTGTTAGTACCGCTAGTCCAGCTCGCACTACTATACATACTACATCATCTGACTCTAGTGATAGCCAGGCCTACACTGTAAGCTCACTCACTGAATCAGATGAAACTTATTACCCTTCTGAGGCGGACCTGTTTTACAGCTCACGCAGGTCTGTCCCCAGAGCTATTTGCTCCTATCAAAGCCTCGTTTTGGCCAGTAAGGGTTACTGACCTTTGGGATAGTTTCCCTCAATATGCTAAGCTATATGACACTATTAGAGAGACCTGCTTGCAACAACAGGTTAGGCCTCAGACTTACATTACCATCGGGCCTCAATCTGGACATCTGGGAAAGCAAATTACAAGGTTATCTTGACTACAAACTATGTGAATACTTACGCTATGGTTGGCCCGTGGGCTACACTGCAGATACACAACCCATCTCCACTGAAACACGCCACAGCTCAGGCCTTAGATACCGTACTCACATAGACAAATTCATCAAAAATGAACTAGAACTAGGGGGACTGCTTGGGCCTTTCACATCGGCTCCATTTAAGCCCTGGTGCAATGTAGCACCTCTACTCACCCGACCAAAGAAAGAGACCTCCTCTAGAAGGGTAGTACTAGATCTATCTTTCCCTGATGGTAAGGGCATGAACAGTAGTGTCACTAAAAACTGTATCAACGGACAGCATGGACCTTACACCCTGCCTTTCATCGCTGACCTTGTCAATAAAGTCTGTTCCCTTGGACAAGGCTCCTATATGTACAAGGCGGACATGGCTCTTACTTATAGACAGTTGAAAATCGAGGTCAATGACTTACCACTACTCACCATGAAACACAAAGGCCTCTACTATATAGACACTTGCCCCTCCTTTGGGGCCAGGCTTTTCAGCTTAGCCTGTCAACGCACTACCTCGGCTATTGCCTACCTCTTTGCTAAACAAGGGAATTGGTCCTTGAACTACCTCGACGCTTCTGCGGGGCAGCTCAGAATCTGGATGAGGCTAATCAGGCTTATTCAGACTTCCTAAGTCTGACAGCTGAACTAGGCATCGAGTTGTCCCCTAAAAAATATGAACCTCCAACCCAGATCATGGACTGGCTGGGATTCAGACTCAATACGATAGAAATGACCCTTACTATACCTGACTCTAAACTGCAGGATGATAGCGATGAGTGCAAACCCTGTGAGAGGTCCAAATTTGCCACTAAGAAGCAACTTCAGTCGTTGGTAGGCAAATTATCTCACATTTCAAAATGCATCCCTAACTCAAGGAAGTTCATGTGTAGGGTACTGGAGACACTAAAGAACGCTCCAGATGTCGGTTTGGTCTTCCTCAACAACCCATGCAAATCTGACATATCATGGTTTATTAAGTATGCAATCCTGGCTAACGGCATACACCTCCTACTACCACCCACTGAAACCTACTCGTTAGAATGTGACTCTACACTGGTGGGCGGGGGTGACAACTCAGACCAACACTACTATACACTACAATATGACGAAGCACACATAGAAGCCTGCAAGCCCATACACATACTCGAACACTCGAAGACATTTTAGGGGTCTCAACTTTCAAGCAAATTAGATGCATTGAAATAGTGTTAAAGCAACCTCTTTTTGTCCCCTCATCCTGACAAAAGTATCTTAGCTAGATTAATCGTTTTTTTTGCATAATGGCAGATTATGACATGAATATAACATGAATTATATAAACTAATACATAGGTTACAACATTATTTTTCTCTGGGACATTAACTGAAGGCCTTTTAGGTGTAAGATCCGGCACGTCCATTGTCCACACCATTTTTTGAGCTACATATTGCACCATACAAAGCAAGGTAATAGGGATATCTCTTTGAAAATTAGAATGGACAAATTGTTCATAGGTATTAAATTACTGGCGGTTTTGCAAGGAATTTGCACTATTATTGAAGGAATTATGGTCATGTTGCCGGATCTTACATTGCCCTAAATGTATAGATACATATAATTATCCTCAAAAATCTAAATTAATGCTTTCAACCCCATTCAATATATTTTGTCTGTGTCATCTAAGGGCCTAATATGATTAACTAAAACAAATACTGGGTGTCAACATGAGTGTGTATTGATTTAAGGTAGGTCAAGCATGAAAAATGGATGTGTGACATTGTGAAAATGCCATATTTTAGAGATTTCTAAGGAAAAAAACGCTAAAAATCATCCAAATCTGTAAATAAAAAAAAAGGACTTGTAGATGGCGATGTCTACTATACACCTATAACGTCTGAATTAGTTTATTTTACATAGGGGATTTTCTAGAGTAGTGTGACAAATGCAGCGGAAGTTGAGACCCTTAAAATGAAAATTGCCCATATATATATATATATATATATATATATATATATATATATATATATATATATATATATATGGGTAAAGGCATGCAAAGTATGTTTAACTATATATATATTGACCCACATGTCGGAATGTGGGCTGTTTTTTAACACAGTTAACTGAGCATTAATTTTTATAACTCTGTCCTCTGACCGCCTAGACTTTGGCATATTATAGGCTTCTACGAAGGTTTCTGACAGCCTACCTGCCCCCATCTAGTATGATTTCAGGGCATTTATATACCCTAATTCAACTAAATGATTAATCCAGCTGTGTTTAGGCTTTTTGCATTGCAGTAAGGCATCTGTGAGCACAAGGGTTGAAGACAAAATATTATGGAAAGGATGACACTGGTTTATATTAAACTAGGTTTAACATAGAAGATAAATTCCACTTCATTTCATGCATATAGGGAATGGTCGTGATACTTTTGATTTTAAATACGTTTGGCAAAAAGTGTTTTGACCTCCACACAAGTGTTTCACAAAATGTTACAAGAAAGTTTGTAAAAACTAAACTTATATCTAGTGTAGTTTAGGCTTACGATCTTTTACGAGACACTCCTACTCCCACTGATAAAGAAACTTAGAGATTGGGCAGATTTGATAGGACCTCTTTATTTATTTCTTGTTACCCTATATATAAAAAGGGGTTATTTGACCGCTGGTCCCCACCCCATTGAAATAAGCTTGAGTGCTTGCAGGGAACAGATAAACCAAAAGAGGCTACCTTGAAATGTGTATTTTTTTTTCAAAATTAACTCGATTTTTCTTCCGGAATTCAAGGGAGGTAATATTTAGAGCAACTGGCATTGAGTTTTAGCCATTCTTTACAACAAAATCCAGAGAAATAAATTGTAATTAAAAGATAGCTGTTATTCTGATTGATTTAAAGCTGATCTTGTCATGACAAGAAGAGGTAGAACATTTCAGAAAATTCTGCCATTGAATCAGCTTTGAATGTGGCCTTGGAATAATATATTCCTTGAACATTGACTGGAAAATGCAATTCGTTTATGAACTTTAAGTTAATACTCATTTCAAAACCTCACTTGAATTTGAAGTTCAAATATACTAAAAGCACTGAGAAATGTGAAATACATTTTCCAAAGTGAGGGCCCTCCTTGACTACGACGAATTCGGCTGCTAGTCACAGGTCAAAGGTCAAGGCCATCTGATGCCACAGATGCTGCCACAGATTGTCAGCGGGCCTCCCCAGCCCCAGGCCATCTTTAAAAGGGGTCTATGTCTTGCTTTTCTATCCTCTCTGAGTGTGGGTGGTGTCCATATGCGCGGGCACTGGCACATATTCGTTCCTTGAATCTCCTCTTTCCTGTCCCCTCTTTCTTACATGTGTCTGGTGTCCATATGCACGGGCACAGGCACATGTATTCCTTTGTGACGTGATGTCTAATGTACTTTTTCCGCCATGAATATGACCTTAGCTGTCGGCTTGGCGTTAAACAACCATTACTCACTCACTCACAGATTGTCAGATGGCGCCACAGATTTTGCCGCGCTGTTTGACATTAAAATGAGGTGGGGTGGGGCATAGTCGCCAATTACCCTCCCTTTCCAGCCCTTCTGCTTTCTCACTGCTCCAATGGGCTGGGTGGCACACACTAGCCACACCCAACATCAGCCCCCCTCCCCAAACTTAGCAAAGTCTCATCTACTAGAAAAGGCTTGCGCTAACGAGTTCTCAACAGGGAAAGAAACTCAGAAGCAGCGTGTGAGGATTGGTAAGACAGTACAGCCCCTGGAGGAAGGGTGTCAAGTGATAGTTTGGGCCATCCAGGGCTGTAAAGTGACCACAATATACTGGAGCAATGGGCTGATGTACACCACAATCTAAATGGCTGAGGGGTAAAATCTCAGTATCTCAGATTCTCAGTCAAGGGGTTTGCCTTTAGATGTGACATAGTGTATAGAGAACATGGAGCATTATAACCTATAGGTCCTGATATCAGGCTCTGAAAGAGTTTGTTATGCTGGCTGACAATGGGTTGAACATACTTTGCAGATGGATGTTGCAAATATCATGGATTATAATCTCCAAGGGAAAAATCATATGCATTATTTTTATCATTTTCTTTTACTCTGAACACATGCCTGGAAAACGTTTGATACAGAAGAGTTTCAAAGCAACCAGCAAAACAGGATCCATCAACAAACTAGCCACATACATCATAAATGTATCCTTGTGGATTCCTTATATTATCAAGGACAATAAAGCAGAACTTAGGTATCCTGTTCTTAGATATTTTACGCAAGAACAGCTTGCTTTAAGATATAGTATATTTTTATGTGATCCATCTTGAGCTTTTAGGCATTAAATCCTTGAATATTTAAGATAGTGATTTAAGGTCTTTGAGTGTTTCAGTATCTTTTATGATTTTACTATAGGTATTCAGTCACCCGATACTTAATCATTCATAGAGACATCTAGTATGTGGCTTACATTGCATGAAATTACCCTTGCTCTACACAGGTTGCCAGTGGAAACCTATTCTGTCAGAGAGGGGTCCAAGGTCACATTTGTGACCTGCCAGGGGCGCCTGTATCATTTAATTTATTCAACATGGTGGTTTCCATAGCAACTGGTGCAAAAACGGATCTGACTCTGTTATGGTTGACCATGCTAAAAAAATCAACAATGATCTTTAATTTAAGCCTTTATTTATGAACGCCATCAAATTAGAACCCGATTGACGCCAGTTTTATGGTGGAAGATGGGGGGGGGGGAAATCAGAATGTCCTTGGCCCTATCAGTGCCGTGACACCTTAATAGACAGTCCATGTTCTCTATTTACAGTCTAAACTAGTATTTCCATCATATCAAATCTAATTTCATGCAGTGTTCTGTATCTAAGCCCTTTCATAACCTTTTATTGAATGAACTATTTCCAATTACACTCTGTTTGTATTACAGATGTAATCTTGACCTTGAACAACTAAACTTTTATGTTATCTCAAGTCACTCTGAAATTTTCGGTATCAACATCGTTAAAAGGCCTGATGAAGGGAAAAGACAATTAAAACCAGAAATTATCCTCCTGATATGGGAGTTTGTATTGCAGTTATTTGACTTTGATCATGAGCAAACTGGGCTATCACAGGCGGAGGGGATGAGAGGGGTTTTATGTGCTTAAGTTGGTTGGGGAGAGAAACTTTAATGGGGGTTTTAGCTTCTATGATGGGGGTAGCTTATAATGCAATAATCGAACTCAGGTTTCCACCAGTTATGTTTTACCTCACTCCCATCTCCACTCGCAGTTTAACTATGTATTTGGGGAATGTTCTCAAGCTAGCGTAAAGTAGTAGAGCTTGTGTTTAAATCCCATAGCCCATTTGGAAAGAAAATATAATTAGGTACTTCATCTCCAAGGGTTTTTATTGAATAAGTATATATGCCAATCCAAGGTCAAATACAATTCAGACTCCAGCGTTGTTTTCACATTTCAATTTAGAATTCCTAAACACACGCCTTAAACAGGAAGAATTTCAATAAGTTAGATCCAATTGGTTTCAAAGTCAATGGTGTCAATATCTATAAACCTCAAATAATAATGCCACCACATTTCATCAATAACATCATATACACAATATCGGGCATGAGTAATTCCCATCGTTGTTGAATGTACTTACTTCCACACAATTACAAACCTTTACAAATTTTCATCCTCATTAAAGTTCCAATGCGAGGGTATTTCCAAAACATAAATTCACAAATACCATTGAATTTCAAAGAGAAATTGAGAATTGTATTAAGTGTACTGACAAGTTTTTTTACATATATTTCTAAGTGTAGCACCTTGAGAGGGATTGAAGACAGAGATATGACTGCATCCTGCTGCAGACAGGAACTCTTTTTGGGACGGCTTTATCCACGTCCCACTTGGCAGAAAAACGGTTTTTTTTACGTCAAAAAAACGTTTTATTTTGGTTCCTAAGTTTGCAAAATGTTTTCTTTAAACGTCAAAATAACGTTTTTACATGTACTCAAAAAAATGTTATTTTGACGTTTTTATAAAAACGTTTTTATATCAGGTTTAACATAAAAGAAACGTAAATAAAAAACATTTTTATTTGGTTGAAAATTGGTTGAAAAAGCAAACGTTTCTATTTGGTTGAAAATTGGTTGAAAAAACATTTAAAAACGTTTTTTCAATGTCGCCCCCGTTTTTTTTAAAATGTTTTTACCCAAACCAAATAAAAACGTTTGCAAACGTTATAAACACGTTTTTTGCCAAGTGGGGTCCTTATGGATGAGGCTGGAGTTCATTGGTAAGATACAGAAATAGCATGTCCGCACACTCAGAGCACCTTAGTGTTTGGGTAAGACAAAAGAAAACATGGTAGATATACTTCCCTAGCATTCCAACATAGATCAAAGCAGGAATAGCTCAGCTTAAATGATGCTGATTTCCTACCACCGCTCGGCAAATGCACCAGCTCTTTGTATGAATAAGTCAAGTCAGGTGGTCTGCTTGGCAGGCAAGCAAATCCCTGTCACTTATCCTGGCATCCGATACACTTGACAACCACGTATTCTATTATGAGCAGCAAGTCGGCAACTTTTAAACTCACTGCACAGATGAGTGTGTAATGGATCATATAACACTCGGAAAGAAAACAGGTAGAACTGGTACGGTGTTGTCGTTGACTACAATCCAGTCTAATTCATCAGTTATCCTCCCCACTAGAGAATAGGTTTGAAGATCATAAGGATTGTGTGGGTGAAGATTATGGATGCTGTATGGTTGCAGATCACGAAGTCTATATGACTGCAGATCATAAAGACCGTACAGTTGAAGATCATAAAGACTGTAGGTCGGAAGGTCACAAAGATGATACACTCGGAGGTCATAAAAATCGTACACCTGGAAATCACAGAGATTGTACACTTGAAGATCATAGAGATTGTGCACTTGGAGTTCACGAAAATAATGCATTTGAAAGTCGTAGAGATTATATATTTGCAGTTCATGGAAATTGTTCACTTGTAGGTCTCGAAGACCAGAGACTGTGATGGCAGTATTTAGAGGATCCATGACCATCGAACTCCACAATGTTCTTGATGAAAAAAAATCTAATGACGAGAAGAATTGTGACTTCAATGCCGCACCGTCACCAGGAGGTCCTATTTAATTGTTCAGTTCTCGCTGATTTTGATCCAGTGGTCACATCCCCTCTCTCATGTCACTCGACCAGACTTTACAAAAGAACTTCGGGCTACTTTCTTAGACTCTTCATTAAATAGTGACAGCTCTGGACGCCCTCCAAACACTCCAAACAGTACAGACCTTGTCCAGTTAGTGTCAAGTTAGAATAAAAGATTTTCACAAATACCCTTTACCCACAAGAATGTCATAAAAGAGAAGAATCACACTCGAGCCTTTTTTATGTCTTAAACACACTCATGACAATTATAACCTCTTGACTTTATACAGATAAGTTTAATTGGTGCACCAATTCACTGGCTCGTTTCTCTCTCTTCTCTTTAGGCCAGAGAAATGAAGAACATTCCTTTTTATTAAAGGAATATAATTATTACTTAACTATTTGTATTTTTGAAAAAGTATATTTAAAAGTGTGTTGCTTATGTAGACAAATTGTAAGTGTAGTGAAGAAGAATTCTACAAAAGTCTAGAGATCATGCAGAAAAGAATTCGGGAGTACTCCATCACGCTTCGGAAGTGGAGATGCGCACCATGAAAGTCAATGTTTGCCACATAAGGTTTAAGAAATAATATCTTGGCATAAAGATACTATTCTCTATCCTCAACCTCCGCTCACTTTGTTACTGATGGACTTGAATAGCCATTCGTCGAAGCTTACACATTCGACATTTTCACGTTGCGTGGGCCTGAGGTTGGCACATAAAACACCAGGGGATAATGTCTCCAAGAATATGCAACTTCCCTACCACATACTTTTGATAATACGCATTAACTGCCTTTCTCAGTTTCTCGGGTAAAGTCGCAATGCACCAGCCTCCTTTGACAATACGTGCTATGGCTAGAGTCTCTAAGGATTTTACACTGGTCATATCTTTAGGTGGTGATACCCAGTCATAGCATCCCAATTCCTGATCTATACAAAACACCTCATCCCTCGCGGATACTCGCCAAATTGGCCCTATCTTAATGTATTCCAATTGCATTTTGTCGACATTTCTGGAACCTTGCAATCCACCCTCCTGGTTTTGGCCAACCACTTAATCTGCCAAAGTATGGGAAAACTCTCACTCCGAGATGACTCTATAGTAGATTAAAGACTAGCAACATAATTCTTGAAATGTTGTATCATAAACTTCTCAAATTATGGCATCACAAACCTACCATTCCCAAATCCAAAAAACACAGAATTCTCAATACAAATCCGCAGTTGTCAAGAAAAAGTCTGCTGTTGTTATAATGGACGCTCCAAATCATATGTGATAATACAGGCACTCTGGGGTCGCACTCCCTTTCAAGTAAGCTGACTCCAGTCACTATAGTACATCACCATCACCCTCACCATTGGCAAGCATAAAGGCATTTGTATGTGAAAACATACAAAAAGGAAACAGAATCCGCAAGGTGAAAAGATGGAAAGATAAAAAGAATTGATGTCATCACCGGACCTCCAAGATATAAAGTTATATCCCAACTTCCATTGATTCTGTCAGATGTATCTCCCTCGAGAGACTGCCCACAACTGACCCTCTCGATCTGGATCAGCTATATATATATATATATATATATATATATATATATATATATATATATATATACACACACACATATGTAGCCCACCTTTAGCACCTCTGGGTGCATAGTCACATCTAACCACCATTGTTGTTGATGACATATCTCCCGTGGTAAGTGCCTGTTTAAGGTATATACACATATAAGAGTTTAGTCGCAACCCGCGTTCACAAGAAAAGAGAAAAACACTACTTAGCCCTCAAAGAAAAATTAGAAATGATGACATGAGCAGAAACCCTCATCACACTGAAAAGGAATAAGAAGAAAAGAAATATTGAAACCCTAAGACATTCTCAGAGTCTCTGTTCCTTCAGTCTTCCACAGCGATTCCATAAATGGCAACTATTCATCACGCCATCCAAAACCTCGAATGTTATCCCACTTCTTAAAGGTGTGATACTTCTAAAGAGATTAAGGTTTTGACAACAGTGACGATGCCCCTAAGGACAAAAAGGTCACGCCCATGGGCATATGGCAAAACTATTGAGCATATGTCAAGGACTACTGAGCTTGTGATGTCCTTCCTGAAGCCAACTTAACTCGATGGTATTCCATGGATTCCATGCATCTCTTGAACCTCCAACAGAAAATTTCCCTTCTCCCTTTACTGGCGAACATCACGGACAGAAATTTTTTTTTATAAGAACTGACAGTGCTCTTAGGATACCTCTACATGAAAGACTCGCTCTTGGTGGAGCCTTTACCACTCAATGTTAATCGCCAACAAAATGTTAGACAAGACTGTCAAAATAAAACAAAAAGGAAGATCACACACTAATAGGCTACACCCTAGTAGTGCCTAAGAAAAAAAAATGAAGCAAGATTAAGACTGTCCTTGCAGGAGAAGAAAGAAATAAAATAACTCAATGGCTGTTCTGCAATTCCAACTTCAAGAACTCAATCATCTTGCAATAGTGGCACTCTGCTATTTTCAGCTATTTTCGTTAGACAACATCATCAAAATGGAGAAGAAAACCTTCCCAACACGTTCAAATTTGATAGCAGAAGAATACCTCATGACGATCTGGCAGGCCCCGATCCTACCTTTCTCTCAGGAGTAATGATTCATCACAACTTCCCAAAGTACCAGTACCGATCTTGGTCATGGCTCGTTTTCGCATAGGTTGGAAGAACAATTGACTACCTTCACTAAATCATCAACATCACAGAAGAAAAAAAAGAAAAAAACCCGCCCCTGCCATGGTGAAACCATTTGTAGGTAAGGAAATACCAGCTTCCTCACACTCTCAAAATCCAAGCAACTCTTCTCAGAAAGAAAATCAGGATTAGTTCAGAGTATAAGGAACAAAAGCTTATAATAATTGCTGTTATATATTATAATAATTGATGTGTTATGTAGTAAGAAAATACTTGTTCATTTTATTTATTATTTTTATTATTTATTTATTTATTATTATTTTTTTTAAGAGGAAGATCCAACAACCCTTCCTTCCTCAACATGAACTAGGCTTGTGACAAGTCCAATGAAGTGCTGATCTACAGAAGACATAATGGACAGGCATGGGGCAAGTAAGAATCACTCGCCCGTCAAACTAGACTTCCTGATTCTACTGATAACACAGGTCAGGAAACACCTCAGATTTTCAGCAGCCCACCAGTGTTTTGGGACTTGTCCACATGCAACAATCTAGCACATGTCACCGTCGATAACGACTGAGCAAATGATGGAGATAATAATCCTTTTGGGACTGTGGATAAAAAATGAGAGATAATTGAAGAGACAGAAATAGTTTGAATTGGATTAAGAAATAAAGTAGTTTGAATTGATGAGTTCCTTCGAGGCATTCATGAGAACAATACAACATACCTTTTATGATCATCTGGTCCAGGACACAGGCTCCTGAACAAGAAACAGGAGATGAAGGGATGAACGCTCGAAACAGTCAGATTGCCCAATGGCAACCCTGCGACAACACCAGTCATTCCCAGGACATCCTCGGCGAGAACTTGCCTTCAGAAATCACAATTCCTTCCAGCCCTGATATCAACCAGGCTCATGAGATTCCTTCATTCCATTCCAAGATCCACATAAAAAGAGTTTAAGAAAATGCAAGAAAACATCAAGGTCACCACCATCGCAGTGGCTCTACCAATGTCTATATTCTCTCCTCCAGATTCAGGCACAACCAATCACCACCTCCAGACTTAAAAGCTATAATTCTTTCCATTTCCCACAACGGGATAAATCAAACCTTCTCAGAGAAATTGTGTGACTGGCTAGAATAAGTTCCTCAAATATTCTCCCTACGGGACAATACTCGACGCCGCAAGAACCAAGCTGTTGCAAAAGAGTAAGAAAATGAATCATAAAGGAATTTCATATGAGCTATATAGCTTCTTTATTTTAATGGAGGCTACTTTTAATGGAGGCTACTCTATGCACACCAATAGCAGCAAAGAAACACCCCGTGACCTCGGGAGGCTACAAAATGAAAGAGAAAAATAAAAGATACCTTGACACCTCAGAAGCTCCCTCTCAATGATGGTATCTCAACTGATAGACAATAGACATGACAACCTATACCAATGTGTGGGTCCGACGGAAAAGGGACAACCGTGGAAAGGAAAAATACCTCCTTGAGACTGACTGATTTGAAAAAGGACTGATAACTCAGTTTCTGTAAGAGAAAGAACCATCTGACACTTAATCCACAGTGCTCTCACTCTCTCAACTCCTGCCTATTTATCAATTCTCAAAGATCATGAATCAAAGGCAAAAATACCAGATTGTCAACTTCAACACACACACACATACATATATAAGTTTTTAGATTAGGACAAGAAAACTGACTTCTATTGAAGCCACTGCTGATACTGATAAGTATCATGTGACCACAAGTCAGACACAATGACAGCCAATGAACTACATAGTTATACATTTTGATGACATCCCTCGCACTCTTCCGTACATTTTGCCATGTGGCGGGCCTTTAGATTTTCTACACATAGAGAACATTAATACTTCAGATTTTCCACCTCAGATTTTCTATACACAGAGAACATTGATATTTCAGAGTTTCTTATACACAAAGAACACTGATATTTCATGACTCCTTTAGAATCACAAAGACACCTACGAAGACTGCAGAAATGACAGGCCTAACTTACTGCATTTTGGCAAGAGAAAAAGAATCAACACCCTTATATGACCGTTATTGCCAACAAAAATACAGGGATTGTGGAAAAGAAAAGGGTATCACCAAATTGATCCTCCAAGATCACAGAATGTCAGAGAAGAATGACTTGGCTCCTTGCATAGTTACCTCGATTCAGGGAGTCCCAATGCAGGGCACTCTCACAAGAGACAATGATTACTCTGGTTTGAATCAGCATATGACCGCAGCCACAGCTATGGATCCAGCATCTACACTGCCCTCTAGGCAAAGATAAAAAGAAGAAAAAGATGGGTTTGTTTCTCCCTCTCTAGTGGATAAACTGTGTTAACAAATGGGCATCCAGGATACTATGTATCACCTAGATGTCCAATTGATACATGGAGAAACCTATTGCGTCACAATCCTCAGGGTGTCTGAAAGACAGGTAAAGGTAAGATGACCACAAAGGTAGCCGACCTGGCATTGGAGCCTACCGGACTCCAGAATTGCAACAACATTCCAGTGATAATGTACCGGTGATGATACGCTATTTTGATAATGTGTTATTGATAATACTTTATTGCTATAATATATTATTGATACTGTGCTTAGATTAAAGACTGCACAGTACTTCTATGTGAATGAAGATATACAAAAGGGTCAGATATAGGATTTTACCCATTCAGGTAAGTAAGGAGGTCACTTCTACCTCTTCAGGAAATATTCATGACTTTAGAGCTGTTTCTTTAGTATAGCCACGCTATATCCCACTAGACCCACTATACTTTTTCACAACCAACTCCTCCAGATCCCTACAGCACGGCCACTGATAGGTTAACTACAGACAGACAATTACAGGTAAGTTTTAAACATAACAAATCATATACCAGAATACTCAGGCACCTCTCGTGCCTTCCCTATCTCTCTCTTTGGGGCCATGTATTAGTTTCAGGCTTCACTGCCTAAAATTTCTGACCTCAAAGTATGTACTTATCTTTAACTGAATAATCCTTCACACCCCCGAACCTTGTAACACATAATAACATGATTCGAGCGGAAACAATGAAAGCAACAAAGCACAAAAATAAACTGTTTCAGCAAGTCTCAAAGGATAATGTAATGATAACTGCAAGTGAGACAGTCAGAAATAATCATCATCAAGAATAAAACAAGTGTCTTTTTAGTCAAGTCTCCTACACACACATAGATACCAGTTCATTGTCACACTTCAGATTCAACAAGAACCTCCGCTGTCAGCGAATGGCCACCTGAAAAGTATCTATAGACTGTTCCAAATGTCCACGGCGTGTTCACAGCTTCTACAGACATAGGGCATATCTATTGGATTGGTTTCATTAGTTTCATTATTTCTGAGTTTCAGATACTCGACACTGAATTATGTCCTCACTGGAGTCATACCGTATTTTTAAGAAAGTACCTTGTTAACAGAGTACCTGTCACAAATACACTGGATGATATTTTGGTAACAATAAATCAATTCCTCCCTCTAAACAAATGAAGATCTACACCCCATAAGCCTTATCAAAGAGTTACACACAGTAAGCATGGTTGAAAGTTACATACCATGGTTGACGAGCTGCACACAATAAGCATGATTGAAATTTACATACCATAAGCATGGTTGACAAGCTACACACAATAAGCAGGACTGAAAGTTACATACAATAAGCATGTTTAACGAGCTACACACAATAAGCAGCGTTGACAGCAACATATAATAAGCATGGTTGATGAGCTACACACAATAAGCAGGATTGAAAGTCACATACCATAAGCATGGTTAACGAGCTGCACACAATAAGCATGGTTGGAAGTTACAGACAATAAGCATGACATAATAAGCACGACATACAACAAGCCTGACATAATAAGCCTCATTAAATATTGTTGGCCTTTCTTGTTTCAAAAAGTGGAATTTTCAAAGTGCCAACCACAGATCGTGTCAATAATTTGCAGGATTGGCCCCAAACCAAAATTTCCTTCGCCATAAGCATGACCTTAATCATCAGAATGGCATCAAATGTGTATTTTGTGTAACTCCTCGATCCCTTCCTCAGGTATAAGGCCTATTATTCTCACCCATCAGTGAGAGAGCTAAAGGGTTAATATGTTTCCATGCATCTTTAGTGATACACAAGCACGATACTTTATGCAACACAATACTATTTTCAAATGCATAAAATGCCCTTATTTCCAAATTATTTTGGCATACTCACAAGTTTTATGTATCATTCCTCATGCTTTTATACTAAGCCGGCTTCACGCTACAAACAAGTGGGATAGAAAAGTAGAGATAAGACCCCTTTAAGCTGGGCATGGGGACGCCCCCACACATTGCCCTCACTCCATGTTGATGGGCAAATTGAAACAATCACAGTTCCACAGCTTCACCCTCAAAAGGCAGTGTCCATGTGTAAATCTCCAGAGTTCCATAGTACAACAGTAATCTCCTTTCTGGGTAACCAGGTAAAACAGTGATCTCCTCTCTGTGTAACCAAAACAGTGAAAGTTTCACATAACTGTAGAACACACTAAGAATTTAACTCTCACTTTCATAGCTGCTAATCCATTTGAGCATAAACACAACACAGGTATTCCCCCGGCACTCAGAGAATGTCAAGGCGACTAGTGGTCAGTGTCGGTGTAACCGACGGCCATCGACCTCCCCTCTCTGTAGTGAGTGTAGTATCTCCACATGGCTATACTTCCACCGACATCCGTGGTGAGTTTTCTATGTTCACTCAGCAGTCCCAACCGGAGCTGTCCCGGTCCAGTAAGAATTTATAAAATTCTAATACTGTTTCTATGTATCGGTTCCCGGTCCAGGGGAACACGTCCTCTCCCCATGGTGCCTGTCGCCCAACTGCGGTGGACGCGTGTGGTGCCACCCTCTCCAGACAGGGTGATGACCTCATTTGCATAGCGTCCCTTGTCTCCCAGGCGTTCTGGGTACTGGTTCTGTAATAAACACCCCCTTGGCGACATTTCACAAAAGTCCAAAATTCATCTTTCCATTGAATATTTAAATTATTTGATTTATGCCCAATATCAGTTACTGCTTTTGCCCGCTATTTGGATGGTTTTAAAAACGGTCCCTGACTATTATACTCAAAAGAGCCGGCGCTCTCACACAAGGGTACTGTACTTTTTCAAGCAGTTCCAAGACATTGCCTTATTTGGTAATAGTTTGAATCTCACCCGCCTGGGTCAACTCCCCAGCATCACATCAGCAAATTTCCAACATTCCAAGTTTCAACAAGATGGCGTCCTCTCCAACAATGATCTTCATCATGCAGAGAAGTACCATTTTCTTATTATCCCCTCAGTGATGGCAATTTCCTACTCAGCCCATCATTTTCACTCTAAATGACCATGATATTGAAATATTGCCCATCCAGTGTACCAAATTTTAACACTGATTGAACAAATAGCCGCATTATTTCTTGAGCAACTCAGACAACCGGTACTCACAACCTTCAATGGATCGGCCATTTTGTCCTTATTTCACCAGCTCACCAGTATTTGATCAATATTTGCAAACCCAAACTTTTGAATTTCTGACTCCCAATTTTCTCAATTGACACAAATTAATCTTCATTTTCAGCCTCCACGTTAATGGCGAAATTTCTCTGCCCAAATCAACGCCAGTTTCCCATGGATGACTCCAATAGACCTCCAGGCGGTCCCCAAAAGCCTTTTGATCTGGTCCCCACTTCATGAAGGTACCGTTCCATACCTTTTCCTCAATAATGATAGTCTGAGTCAATAATTTCCTCACATGCTAATTTATAAGCTCTTAATTCTACTCAGAATAATTCCATATTGAGTCACTCAAAATAATTTAGCATACAATTTTACACAACAATTCAATATTGATCTACTCAAAATAACTCAGCACACAATTTTTCCAGAATAATTTCATATCGAGCTACTCAAAATAATTCAGCATACAATTTTCCCCAAATTTCCACATCAAACTACTCAAAAATAATTTAGTATACAATTTTCCACAAATTTCTTGCCTCTCAATTTTTATTATTTGAATCTGGTAAATTCTGTAGTTACTCCCTCCTTTGAATCCCTTTTTGGGGTGCCCCATGAAATAACTATATTTTCAGCCTCGATCGTTGGCGACCTTGTTCAGGCTCATGGCATTTGTCGGTTCTCTCCAAGATGGCCCCCTCACCAAGACACCCTTCAGCGGTCTCCCGGGTTCTCTCCAAGACAGCCTAATTTTGTGAGTGTCAATGTATACCTCCATATTTTCACCGGCAATAACTTCATTGTCACCCTTGTTCCTGAATTTCCCTTAAAAATAATTATTTTCAATCTTTCAACTTTTCAATCAAGGTCTGTATAGGCTGTTCCTCAATGTCACCAAGTTTAGTTAAATGCTCCATACGATTCCTACAACGTTCACCCATATCCTTCCAAATGGTCAATTCGGTCATTTTTACATTTTTAGTTGGAGTTACTATTCTATCCTCGCGCATGATATGGTACTCTTGCCGTCTTTTAAAGTATATGGGCAATTCCAGCACATCAGCGAGTGCATTGCATCCGGATCACAGTCTTATAACAGTGTATGGAGGTGCCACTGTTATTATTTTGGCATCCTCGTCTGTACCACAGTGTCTCCTCATATTAAGAGATGTTCCTGTAGCCACAAGCCATTCACCATCAGACACATAATGTGCTACATGTAATTTGACCTTGTTGGATACCTTGACCTGTAAAGCATCAATTTTACATGCATCTCTTTGGTACAAAGCTAGTGTACAATAAGATTGTCTATTGGTCTCTTGTATAGCAGATGTGAGAGAACAATACTTGATATCCCTCTGTGAACATTCCAACTGGTCCTCCATGGTCAAAACCATGTATTGCCTTCCATCCTCTGAGATGGCAAAATTATGAAATTCCAGTTCATAAGCTGTGGTCAATTCGGTGCCAGAATACGGCACTGGAAGTTCCAGGGCTTCCATGACTCTCAGCTTTCTGGAGACATCCAATAATGGTACCTCAATGCCTACCAAGAGAGTACCATCCAATGCCACAGTGTTGGTAGTGAGCACTTTATAATAATAAAAAGGCCTCTCTCTTGTGGCAACATCAATCCAGGTGGTAACTCCAACTTGACCCCTTTTAATATTTGTACTAACTCCGGGGCAGGCAATATGGTGGGTGTCAACTTCTGATCTGCCAACTGATCCACCTTTCTGAAAAGTTCATTCATCAGATCTGACTCGGCCGACACCTAGTCTCTCAGTTTTTCCAGATTAGTATGCATCTGCCCACTAGTGATCACAAATTTTCTCATAGGTATTACTTCGGCCTCAAATTCAGTGATGAGTTTACCTAATGTCTCTATCACTTGATTAATTTTCACTCTATTCTCTGATACCTCCATTCTGGTCAAGTTTACCATTAATAGCCCCTCCTTAACTACTGATCTTAACACTTCCTGATTTCTTCGCAGATGACCTATCTCGGCTCTTAACTGATGAGTAGAAAGGATACTAAATATGGAAGTCAGTCCTGTCAGTCCTCCCAAAACAGCTCCCACTAATCTCTTTGAGCGGCCCTGTCTTGGTGGAAATGTTTGACCAGCCTTCCTCTCTCTCATTTCCGGAATTGGAGCCTGAGTGACCATTCGATTGTCCTCCAACTCACTATGACCAATTCTTTTCAATTCCTGAACGTCCCTCCAATTCTTGTTATGGATACTGTCAATGATACTCAATTCATTCATCTGTTCCCCTACCCACTGGGCACATCAATGTTGATTCAGCGTTGAAACAACGTCTGCAATGTTTGCATATCAACATTGATTTAGGGTTGAAATAGAGTTGAAATTGAAAGTTGAAACAACATACTCAAAATCAACTGTGATTCAACATCTAACCATCAGCGCTGATTCAATGTTTGTGTTTCTATGTTGACTCAACATTGTTTCAACAATGTTGAAACAACGTTGACAGTTGTTTTGTTGACATATCAATGTTGAATCAACATTGTATCAACATTGAAATCAATATTGTTGATTCAACATTGACAAATCAATGTTGAATCAACGTTGAGTTGACAACAATATTTCAACATTGATATGTCAACTGTTGACTGGATGTTGAAATTGTGATGGTTGAGAACGTTGAAATACAAATATTGAAAAAGTGTTGAAAACAGGTTGATCAACACCATCAACATAACATCAACTGGTTGTCAATGTTGATGCAACATTGTGTGCCCACTGGGTAGAATGGTAGTATATTTGAAAAGAGTTTGCTCAACTAACGTCCATGCCTCACTGAAAAATCTTTTATTCTTTTCCAATGCTTGATTCCTAAAGCCACCATCATCATACGACCTCTGAAAATAAGGCATGGCTTTCTCAGCCTTATCTCGAGCTGCTCGTATGGTCTTATTGGTGAACATTAGGTACTTTTCATACAGGGTTACATCCAGGACCAAGCCTATGACCCATTGCGATCTGGTAGTATGCACTATGGCTTTCTGTCTAAAGAATACATGTTCCACACTCAGTCTTGGAGATGTTGTTTCCACTCCTACAATAACTGCAATAATGCAAATCAGCCCTATTCTGGCAACCTTCATGTTGCTATATTTTATTCTTTCAACTCAATATCCCTTCTTTTACTGGTAGATGCTTGGGAACTCTCTCCTCCCTTTTTGACACCTTTTCGTTCTTTATGATGTCTGGCTTTTTTATATGATCTTTTCAGGCTAGTGGTTACTATTTGCAGTTCTGCGCCAATAGCAGACCACCCATCTCCATTGATCATGGGTGTGCCTGTGGGGATAATTGATGTTAACCCATTCACCTGGCGCACCAACCTTACCAGTCGGACATTTCCATTTTCCAGCTCCAATTCCCTAGCTAATTTCTTTGTGAGATTCAAATATTTAGGTAGTACAAACCGCCTTGCCTCTGATCATGCAGTAGTATCAATGGCCCTTAGTTCCTGGCCCCATTCTATCCAGGCCTCGCATTCACGGCATCCAATTACCAAATCAATTTCAATGATCAGTGACTCAGAATTAAGGATAGGAGATGATTAGAGGTCTCGGCCAAGAAAAACTGCTCGCTAGGCACACAGGACTCGCCTATTTTGATACTTTCCCACATGAAGTCAGTCACTATCTGCAAATATAGCCCATCAGACTTGATTCTTCCTCTCACAACCACTAGACGTCTCCACAATACTGCAATTATTAACAGGAATATGCATACCAAGCAAAATGATGTTACCCAACCATAATGGTCTATAATGCCCTGACAGCTTTTGGAACCATCATATGAAGCTAGATCTTTCATGTTGGATTCTTTCACATGTGAAAGGTTTTTACTCAAGAAGACATTTCACTCTCAAAGAATTACAATATGTCTGTCAGTTGTCACTTAGTGTACATGTATCAGAGGTCTAGAGCTGCTCTCTCCCCTTTTCATGGGATCATGTAACCTCTCCCCCTTTTCCTACATTTCCATTGTTCCCAGGGTGGTTACTGATAAGGTGGTATCAAGTGTCACTTAAATTTATCAGTCCTTAGGTTTTATAGTTCACCCCCAATGACTAACCCTCTTTATCTCTTAATTGTGTCCAACTTCCTGCTAAACAAGGACATATACATCCCTAATTCCTCTCTTTTCCATTCACTCTGTCTTGAGTTGCTCACCCACACACTATGGAGTTCAGGACCATTCTTGCAAGCCCCAATGTGTGCTTGATAATTCCTACCTCCTTCTTACCAAAAGATTGCACCATCGCTCTAACCATCCCCTTCAACACGGATGTCTCTTTCCAGAATCCTGAATTCACCATAAATGCGGGACTAGTGCCAAACAGTTCAGCAACCTCAACTTTGTCTTTTGAGGATGTCATGCACATTTATTCTGCGGGATACCCGGATATACCTCATCATTTCCTGCGTCGTTGTTGGTTTGATGGTGCCCCTTTTATGGGCGCTCCCGCGGGTCGCTGGCCTCCAGGTGTCTATTCGATAGTCCCACTCACTGATGCTTCCGTAGTGACAATGCCTCCTGGTCAGACGCGTTCAGTGCCGTCCACACCAACCGTCAGTACGGTTACCAGTGCTTCAGCTGCTCTGGGAGCTCCACCGTCATCTCAACGGATGTCAATGTGGTCCTTCAAGGCTCTCCGCCTACTTCACAGCATTATAATGTCTCGTTTGGCTCGGACACCTTCTTCAATCCATACTTTCCTCAGAGTGGTGCCAGTACAGAGGTTTCCAGCACTCCCATAGAACCTACAGGAGTACCTGGGTCTTCGACAACTGCCACCTCTGCCGGATTTCCACTGGCTTTTCCGGCCTCTCTGAATATGGCTCCTTCAACCATTCAGGCAATAACTTCAGAGGTGCTGTTGGTGGCGTCTCCAACAGAAGTATTCACCCGCCGCCGCTATTCCTCAGCAACCTTCAGTGATGCTGCCATCTCAGCAGGAACCAGCTCAGACTCCTTCCAAGCCGTCATCGACCTCCTCTGAGCCAGGTTCTGGCTCCAAGCGTCGTCACAAGAAGCTGAACCCCTCAAAATACTCCAAGAAGCAGAAATCTGATGATCCCAGCTCTCGTAGGAGATCCTCCTCTTCTACCATCAGATTAGAGGCGGATCCAGTGCTATCCGCCACCTTGGGGTCGCGCTCATCCTCACCTTGATCCTCGACAGCACCCTTCTTTCAAAAGGGTGAAAGCCCCATTGAGGTAGAGTCCTCGGGAGATGACACCTCCGATACCTACTAGACCACAATTTCAATATGTAAGTTGAAGGTCAGCCTCCATTTCTACTCTCTCCGTCTTTCTCTAACATTATCTGAATTAGTCTTCCTTTTAACTGAGGGACCTAGATATACAACAGTTCTCTTATCCGTGCGATTCTGATGGTAGGGCTCACAAGACTTCTCTCCAGTTTTATTCCCAACAGACACACAATACAGAATTTCTAAACACTGTCCCATGCTGTTCTGAAGCCTCTCCTTTTTTTTTAACAATGACCCCAAGGAGCCGGTGGGCAAGTGGTCACCACAACAGGGCAGGAGGTTTCCTCCCAAATGGTTGATATTACATCGCGCTGATTTAACTGCGCTTTGTCAGCAATGGTTTTTAAGCACTCCACGCACACACACCTTCCTGTAACGCTGGTTTCCTTAATGTCCCCAATCATATAGGGCATTATAATGCATTTCTTCCCTTGCATATTGGTACTTCCTATTGTCATCTGTGCGGTTCTCCAACTTATCAAGTTCTCACGGCCTCTGCTACTTATCGTACATGGTAAATACAAAACATCAAGATTTTCATTGACTTTCTTCAGGGCAAACAATGTAGTTTCCACCACTGTTCTGGCTGATGCCAAAGACCCATGGGCAGTCACATTGACATCTGCAGTGCTGGCGCCTGGTATAGAATTCATCTTGATGTCTGCATCCTCTGAGTTTTATTCAAACTCCTATCCTTAAAATGCAGAAATTTGCCAACTAGTCTCTTTCTGTTAATTGCCAAAGTTCCCAGCAATTAAGTTTCCCAATCTCAATTCCAAGTTCCCATGAAGTGGACTCCTCAAGAACCCAAGCACATCTGAAGAGTGGTCACTGGCTGTCCCTCTCCAAGTCTAGGCGGTGGTGTGCAATTACGGATGCGTGTATATGTGTGAGTATGTGCGTAAAGCTCGCAATTTCTCTTTTTTTTTTACCAAAATTTCCTGAAACAAAAGACATAATTTTTTTTTTTTTTTTGCAAATAACCTCCCCAAAATCACTCTCAACGTCTTTAATATCCCTTTTCTAATTTTAATTCTCTGTTACTGTCCAGTGCATCCAAAACTTCCGGTTCCCCTTTGGGTACTGCCTACTTCAGAAACTTCAACCACTCGAGGTCTTGCTATTTTCTCCACAATAGCCTGGGTGATTTTGTCCCCCTGTTTTACTAAATAAGGTCGACGACCCACATAAATAATATATGCCAAGCCAAGGCAAAAGGGTCCCCCAAGGGGAAAGGTCAATTTTTGAATTCAAGTCATGAGCTTTTCAATGATGTATTACATAAGAAAATATCTCTGCTAGTTTTTGAGTTATGGCTCTATGAATTTGGGTGGTCAGTGACCTATCGATATCTCAAATAAGCTCTAACTTGCATATTTCCCAAGATATCTCAAGATAAGTATAAGTATACATAATTATGCAAATGAGAAAAATTGTCATATTCTTTAAATTCATTTTCTTATAAAATTTGACCTAAAAATAGGATTTTTTGAGTACATTCATCCGTGTGAGTGGGACTATCAATGGTTTTTTTTTATTCCTCTATTTTGAGTGGAAATCTTGTTTCCGTGGCAACACATATCAACAAATACACTGATTTATGATCTGAAATGCCCTAAAATCATTAAATTTGCATTCCCAAATTGGAAGGTTTGAACCAAAAATGGAAATTTCCCTCTAGGACTATTGAAATCCTCCTGACTAGTATAATACAATTTTCGGTCTAGTTTCCCCTTTTTAAACCTTAGTGGTGTCCCCCTGGTGGCCAGAATTGGTACTAATCCCCCTTGGACGGTCCTTTTAGCTTGCTGACTCACCATTGTAGACAAGCACACATACCATGCCCCTATAGTCCCTATCAATTACCCCTGCGGCAATATCAATGGAATTTCTCAACGCCAAACCTGAACATGGGGCTATGCGCACATAGCTACCTTCTGGGATTTCCCACGCGATTCCGGTGGCAATCGCACCCCTCTCGCCAGCAGGAATCCAGCGAGTTTGATCACTAAATAAGTCCAATCCCGCTGACTCGGGAGTCCCATATTCAGGTAATTGCGCGCTCCTTGAAAGTCGACGACACCTCAGTATAAGTTCATCGCCATTGGTTGATACCTCTGTCACACTGCACCCCAACTAAGGTTCCCTGTCACACTCAATTGCACTCATATTTTCAAAAGAAGTAAAACCCTGCTATTGTTATAACTAATAATGGCAATAATAATAACATTTTTTTACTGAGGATGCCTAATTGTCAAAATATACCCTCTTCACAGCAATCACACTAATATGACCCTTAACCTAAAATATGGTTTCACCCTTAAACGTATTTGCAGATTATTGTTATTTCAAAATGTTTCCTCGTTTTCCTAACTTAGTACAATATGAACTCCATCAGTCATTCCGCCGACATACATGCTTTCACTCACCTCTCTTCAGAAATCACTTTCTTCCTATTCACAATAGTAACTAATTTCTATTATACTCTCACTCGAGGGTGTTAAATACGTGTATCCTCGCTGGACTCGCTCCTCGAACTGAAGCATTCCTTCAGTTGAGTGACTTTTATATGTCACTCTCGCAGTCAGATTTACTCAACTGTCTTCAGTGATAGTGTCCAATAAGGAATCCCAAATTTCCCTTACAGGAAAAATTTTGACATTTTCATGACTGGGTTCCAGTGCCATTATTGTATTCTCGGCACCTACCTCGTCATCGCCAGTGAAGCCTTTCCTTTTTAATTCTTGTGCATCACGAACTAGTCTCCTAGCCTCTCGGTGTGCATCACGGGCCTCGCGCGTTTCTTGTTGTTTCTTTAAACTCTCTAAACGGGCTCGCTCCTTTTCACACTGATAGGCTATTAGCTTGGCGTGGGTTTGTTTCTTGTGGGTATTTTGGACACTAGCTATCTCCTCTGCCACCAAGGGTAGAATGGATCACTGGTCAGTCCAACTATTTATGGCCTTCTTTTCACATTTCGCGGTACGATATCGAGTCTCAGAATCACAGATGACGTCAGAACTCGGTGCATTGGCAACTTTAGATGTTTTCTTGCCCCTTTCTGTACAATCGTCACTGCTAAGACTCTCATGATCTAAATTAGCTTCCACCGTCTCTTCTTCCTCATCCTCAATTTCGGCAGAGAAAGACTCTCCCCAATTTATTTGCAATTTCTCTGGTTCACTGTCTTATTTTCTGAAGTGCTAGAATGAAGCCGTCTCCTCGACGACTCAATAGACTTAATTTTCGCTCTCTCTCATGAGCGATCAGTGTCCTTTGAACTTTCTTTGTTCAATGACACTGATGATACCTTTGGACGTGCCCCGCGCGGGGACGTCTTACCTCATAAACCCTCAACCTCAGGAACCTTGTGTTGCATTTTTGGATGTGACCCACTCAGGGTCGTCTTACCTTCTAAACCCTCAGCCCCAGCAACCTTGCGTTGCATTTTTGAACGTGCCCCACTCGGGGTCGTCTTACCTCCAAAACCCTCAGCCTCGGCAACATTGCATTGCATTTTTGGACGTGCCCCACTCGGGGTCGTCTTATCTCCTAAACCCTCAGCCTCGGCAACATTGCTTTGCACTTTTGGATATGCCCCACTAAGAGTCATCTTACCTCCTAAACCCTCAGCCTCGGCAACATTGCATTGCATTTTTGGATGTGCCCCACTCGGGGTCGTCTTATCTCCTAAACCCTCAGCCTCGGCAACATTGCGTTGCATTTTTGGAACATCCGATTGATTAAAGCTCGCGAGCTGGACTGTTGGTAGGTTGCCTGCCGACACTGCATCGGCTCCATAGGTTTCCAGCACCCCCTTCTTTGAGGATGGCCCTTTATTTAACAGAGGCATCGCTGAGTTAGGTGAACACTCCCAACTAGCCTGAGTGCCACCAGATATCTCGCCACCCCTGGTTTCGGATTGTTCATATACTATAATATTGGGATTTTCCTCTGAGCTGCCATCACTATCCTCTCGCTCTACCTCAGACAATTGTTCTATCTCCTTGAGCTCCACATTTTGGGGAAATGCTTTGGTTTGTTTGCTTCTTATAGACTCTCTTGAGTTACCTTCAGGTTCACTAACCTCCTCCTCGAGCTCACTGCCACTCTTCTCGTCATCCTCCTATGGTACTTCTCTCTCTTCTCGGAGATAAGCTCTCTTCAGCTTATTTACATTTACTAAGTGTTCAATACCCGTTCTGGTTCTCAATTACCGCAATTGTACACGATTGTCATCTATAGCTTCCTCGACTCTATAAGGTCCTCTGTACCTATTAGAGAATTTGGACAAGCTATTTTTGGCACAATTGGGATCATAATAGTACACTAAATCACCCTCCTCTAGTTGCACAGGTCGGGCATTTTTGTCCAATCGTGTTCTCATGGCCTTTTCATACTTTTTAGTATTCTGCTGAGACACTTCATCGAACATTTCAATACAGTGCTTGGTTCTCAAAAACCAATCTCGGTCTTCACCTACCACCTCAAAACCATTGTCTTCATGATACCCTAAGGCAACATTGTCTCTCCCAAACAACAAAGAAAGAAGGCATGCTGTCCTCCATGCTTCCCAGGTCCTTCTTTTCAAAGTACCTGATCACATAGAACTGTGCTCGGTATAGATGGGATACAACCTTACACAGGCCAGACTGTACATTGAGCCGAGTGCGGTGGCCTTTAGCAACCAATAAGGACTTAACACCATATGCGACCCGACAGATTGGTGACCCAGTTGTTAGCGATCCCTAAATCCAGTAGAGTGTGCTAGACTCCCCAGTTAGAACCAACGGTCTGATCCGGCCAGATCTTAGCTAACCTGTATGAACTTTGACCGTTTTCACCAACCTTGCCTGCTCATTGCCCCACTGGGGCAACGGGGTGGAGGCTGTCACCTCCGTACCACCTATAGCCACTTACCATACACTGCTGAGGGCACGCCTACTAAACCTCATACAGTGCTTTTTAAAATGGTAGCCCGACTATAGGCCGACTAGAAGATACCACAGTAGGATGTCAATTCACCCTTTGTTAGATATGAGGGCCTTCAATATCTCCCTTGCACTTAGAATGCCAATTTTACATGCCCCAGGGCCCTCGCGGGTCTACTGTCGCCTGTTCCAGGGACGGCATCGGGGAGCCTATCCACCTTGCCTCCCTGGGGCATTCTCGAACTAGTAAAGCTCTGTTTGCACATGAGTCGTCTAGTAATTTCCCTAAACAACGTAGCCATGTAACTAGTTCCTTGATCACTATGAAGTCTTTCCACCTGTCCATACCTACATACAATTTTCTGCAGAAAGAAAGTGGCAGTAGTAGTTGCTGTCGTGTCTTTGGTGGGGAAGGCCTCTGGCCAACCCATCAGTAATTCAATAAAGGTCAGTATGTGAGTAAACCCGCCTTCTGATTTTCTAAGAGGTCCCACATAATCAGTTTGCACTACTTGAAAAGGGAACTGAGGTGTGTCCCATGTCTTGGCATGTGACTTAAAGTGTGGAGCTCTTTTTCACAATGCACACCTCTCACATGACTGGGCATACCTAGCTGCATCTGCAAAAAGCTTCTTCCAATAGACCTTCTGACTAACTTATTGTGTAGAGCCGTGATGCCCACCTGACCGCCACAGAAGAAATCGATCTATCAGGATAGTAGGCACAACCATTCGGGGCTCAATGGTAATCTTTTGTCTTGGTCCCTTCATTTATTCCCATATGGTCAGATTAACACAAAACAGCCTATGAGTTTTCAACATTCAGTATCTTTCCACTGGGCTTGTCGAAATTCAGCCGCTGGGATTTCATCATCCATAGACTGACCCTCCTCCAATGGTACTTCCTTCGAATTATCTAGAGGCTCTTTAGTTTTGCCAGAGGGTCCCATAGCCAACAGCTCACACCCTACCTCTGGTTCAAACTCTTCCTCATCGTCCGAATCGGCTACTGGTGTGTCTTTTAAGACCACTCTGGATCATATGATCATTGGATGTGCCAATGTCTTCATTACATGGAAATGGTAATAAATCACTATACCATCCAAACTACAACGCAACTTAATAGTTTCTTGTATAGCACATTGACTCTTGTTTCCCACTCTCACTGTTTGTTGGTTTCCATCCATAATGTCCCATATTGCATCGAGTGGTAGAGCATCCCTCAGTTCCTGACAAATAAAATAATCAGAGGCTCCTGTGTCTACTAGTCCTTGATACTCTTCTCCCTCAACAATAATCTCCAAAAAGTAGGCACTTTGTGTGTTGTTATTATGGCCAGCCGACCTGTCCCCCGACCTGTCCCCCTGAATCAATTGCAATTCAATAATAGGCGTTTCCCTGACCATTGCTAGCATGACCAGTGGGTCCCTTGGTATCCGGGGTAGGTCCAGTTCGAGCATTTAAGCTGTTATGATAGTCCGCCAAGAGGGCACACTCCTCAGTACTGTGGCTCTGGGCATCATGTATAATGCAATACGGTGTGTTACCGTTCGCTCCTCCCACCTTGAGTTCTGGATCACTGGTAGGTATCAGACCGTGCAGACAATCCATGGTTCATTTGTAAGCATCAGCTTGTTGCACTGACCTTTTCCGATATTCATCGGCATTCAGATTTCCTCCTCGTCCACCAGAATTTCCCTGCATACGGTTATTGTAATATCCTTGATTTGCATACCTTCCTCCTCGACCAAATCCATTGCCCCTCGTCCAGGATTGTATGGAGGTCGTGACATGCCGTATCCTCCTGGATTATAATTCCCAGGGGCTCCCTGCATGACATAATTCTCCAGCACTCTATTGAATTCGGGGTTGACCTCATCCTCTTGCTTCCATTGAAAAGGAGGTGTCCTTTTCAGCAGAACATATTCACCTTTCTTGTCAGGATTTTTCATCTCCACCGACTCCAAAAGCACTGTTATAGCTACTGCATCATGGAAAGATTTTAACTCAGCCTTGGCTAGCTCGTTTCCTATTCCTCTGTGTAATCCACTCACAAAGACAGAAATAAATTCCCCGTCTTCCATTCCAGGTTTCATGTAGCCTTTGACTCTCAGGGCAAAACTAGTGACATCCTCATTCTTTTCCTGTCTCAAATTATTAAGATCTCGGTGTTTAAGCCATGAGGGTCGTTTGTTCCCAAAAGTTTCCTTCAGGATGATTTTAACCTTCTCCAGGGTATCCTTTTCCCCATCAGGAATAGATTTCAGCCACGTTGCTGCTCCTGACTTTATCTGGAATTTCACTATATTCAGGAACACCTGGTCATTCCATCCATTAATTTCTTTCAGGATGTTCATTTCATTGAAAAATCGCTCATAATTTTCATTGTTGCCACCCGAATAAGTGGGTATTTTCATATTGGGTATCTTGGCCATTCCTCCCGAAGCCATGTTGTCAGTTAATTGTGGATCCTCGTGGTCACTGGGTGGTCCTCCCGCTTGGGTGAACTGCTGGCACTCAAGTCGCTAATGGATGTATAGACCTCTGAGAGGTATGGTACGTTTGCCTGATTACTCATGGAAATTGTTTTAATCCTGGCAGTGGCCTCTGAAGCAATTCGCGGCTCCACAAGCGTACTGCCCGTCCCGATATGAGTATAACTAGGTGGTAATTTAATGCTCTTGTCAGTAACAGGATCTTGTTCCATTCCATGCTCAGCAACAATATTCTCCAAACCTCTTGGTTCAAAAACCTTAACCACAGTCTGTGATTCAGTTGGAGCTTCTCTGCTGTCGTCAATTCGTGTTGGTGTCACTTCAATCAAAGCTTCAATATTTCTCAAAACTACTCCCTCACACCTCTCAGATTGGGCGTCGTCAGCTGATACGCACCTTTCCTCTGTCTGATTTACAGTAATTCCTCGCAAAAACAAAGTAGAGTCAGAATAAGCTCTTTTCAAACCCAAATCCTGAATCTGAGCTCTTCCTTCACTCAATGACTCTCTCCCCTGTGCTACTTCTTCTACAGGTGAAGTTGATGCTTCTGAGTTTCCTCTAGACTCCTCTGAATTCACCAGGCAGATCTCTTCTCTGTCCTCAGCAAAACGAGTACTCACTAAACTTCCCTGACCGCTGACTTCTTGACCATATAAAGCATGTAATATCCTTATTTGTTGCAGCAAAGCTTCCGTAGCATCTCGCAAGGCCGTTCTAAATCCACTTAACTCCTCCTGTCTTCGATTAGAATGTTCAGTAATCTCCTCAATAACACCAACAGTCTGATCCAAAGAGGCCCAAGTGTCTCTTCTGGCATCAAAAGTAATATTGCTATTAGGATGTCTTCCCATAGAGTTAGGGTGGAGGGCATTGTCAGTCTCAGAGACTCCTTCCTCTCCTGATCCACTAGTCTCAGCGGAAGCAGTACTAATGAGTTCTGGACTCAGATGTGAGGTAGTCCCGTTGCCTTCCGAGGATCCCAAATAAGCATGAGTTCCCGATGCTCCTCGTGACTCACCTCGACTCTCACTGCTCACCTGTCCTGCAGTATCTCCAGAGGTAGAATTAAGGTCTATTAAATTGGTTCCCCTATCAGAGGCTAAAAAAGAAATGACTGTCAGACGAAGCTTGTGGCTTCCTCCCTGTCACGATTCTGAGGGGGATTTCTCTCTCGTTGGTGGATCAACTGAAGGTTCCACCATTCAGTATTTCCACGTCAAAAACTTCAGAAAACTCTCAGTTGTCTGCCACGGTAGCCATGGCCACTATATTAGGAGCTATTCTGGTGTTTCCTGGTGGTGATACAATAGTTAAATCATTTAAAGTGTCAGAAAGGCACTCATCCCTTGAAGTATCACTTGACAGCTGACAGAACAGTCTCCTCTGTCATTCCACATGTGACCCTGATACTCTAGATATATCCTCAAATCGTGCCCCTGAAAGCTCTTGTCCTGCTCGTTCCCAATGAGGTCTTAATTTGACACTATTGTGTGCCTATCTGGCCGCCAAAGGTTGTGCTGACAAGTCACTATAATCTCATACAGGGGTATCAGTAGAGCCTATCCCTGACGGTAGTGGAGTATGGTGTGGAGTTCCACGATTCGGATTCAGTCCACTTTTCACTTCAGTTGAATTAGTATCAGCTATACCCAAATAATCAGTGGATTCACCACTGTCAGATACAGGATACTGTTCAATACTACCTGTTGTTCCTTGAATTGAATCCAGATAACTCCCTCCAAGGTTTCCAACTTTTGGTCTTAAATTGTTTTGTCCTCCAGTCTCGACCACTTGGTTTGTTTGATGCTGAAGATCTCTATTCTCTGTAGTGATCTGAGTATTACCCTGATTAACACGAGAGTCTGTTGTATTTTCAGCTTCATTGGAAGCAAAAAACTTCTTCGAAATTACTTTGTAGTTGTTCCCCTAAATGACGGCTCCAGTACTGAGCATCCAATTGTAGCTCAGCCTCGTCTCTCTTTCTATTACTGGAATTCCCAGAAGCAACACCAATATGAGACGTCACCTGACTTTCTGTTTCTATATGAAGTCTTCCCAGTGATGTTTCTTGGTGGGTCTCCAAAGCTCCAGAAGGTATATTACTATTTTCTCTAGGATCTAAGGCTTGCTTCTGGATAGCAGTGCCGCCAGTCGTACGGCGCCGTGAGGGGGAGTCAGCACCTTCATCCTCCAGGGTGGGTCCTTTTATATTCGGCAGTCCCCCTGATCTCCAGGCTGTGGCCGTTACTGCCACCTGAGAGTCTCTGGGTTCCAACTGTATAGGGTCTGCTGGTCCTCTCGATCGGGTGCTCAATGGAACAGGTTGATCAGGTCTGCCCGAGTTTGCTCCTCGATTTCCCAAGGTACTCCTTTCCTGGTATGTGCTATTGTCAGCACCTTCACACCTAAAGGAGGCTATAGCTCCTATAGCTTGTTCAGGTCTTCCTTGGTCTCTACCACCTATCTCACTTCGCTCAACTTGAATATTGCTCACACTAGTAATTGTACTATTAGCATTCTACCGATGAAGGTCTATAGCAGAATTTTGTTCCTCCTCCTTGCTATGATTGTCCTGATCACTCGCATTGGCACCACTAGAACCATTTGATAATATATCACTTCCTGCAGGCGTCCCCCTCCCCAGAGGTGTAGTACCCTGAGGTTCTGGGAACGGTGTCTGATTCATAACAAGACACAGGCATTGTTCTCCACCACCTGGGCTATCACAGGCGGAGGGGATGAGAGGGGTTTTATGTGCTAAAGTTGGTTGGGGAGAGAAGCTTTAATGGGGGTTTTAGCTTCTATGATGGGGGTAGCTTATAATGCAATAATCGAACTCGGGTTTCCACCAGTTATGTTTCACCTCACTCCCATCTCCACTTGCAGTTTAACTATGTATTTGGGGAATGTTCTCAAGCTAGCGTCAAGTAGTAGAGCTTGTGTTTAAATCCCATAGCACATTTGAAAAGAAAACACAATTAGGTACTTCATCTCCAAGGGTTTTTATTGAATAAGTATATATGCCAATCCAAGGTCGAATACAATTCAGACTCCAGCGTTGTTTTCACATTTCAATTTAGAATTCCTAAACACATGCCTTAAACAGGGAGATTTTTCAGTAAATTAGATCCAATCGGTTTCAAAGTCAATGGTGTCAATATCTATAAACCTCAAATAATAATGCCACCACTTTTCATCAATAACATCATATACACAATCTCGGGCATGAGTAATTTCCATCGTTGTACTTAATTCCACACAATTACAAACCTTTACAAATTTTCATCCTCATTAAAGTTCCAATGCGAGGGTATTTCCAAAACATAAATTCACAAATATCGTTGAATTTCAAAGCATAATCATAAATGGCTATCCAATACACATTCACAAACTGTGGATGTCTTTAAATTCCATCAAAGTTAAATCAATATGAATCCCATCATGGCTTAACTCCAAGTTAAATCAATAATCACAAATGGCTATCACAATACACAATCACAAACTGTTGGTGTCTTCAAATTCCATCATGGCATAACTCCAAGTTAAATCAATAACTCCATAGTGAGATGTTCAAGTGAGTATTGAGAATATAATAATGGGTAGTGAGACCAAATGAAAGCTAACCAAATCTAAGTCCTTCTGATGTGTGGTTCCTCTATGTAATAAGCAGATCCCTTAGAGTGTGTGTCTAGATCTCCAATTGAATGAAGTTAAGACTTCAGAAAGCACTCTAGACAGTGACCAAAGTTCCAGTAAATACCATTCAGAATTTCAATCAATTCCTACTTGTGGACTGCCGAATATAATTCTCTTCTCAATTCCCTATAACTTACTACTTTTCCTCAGCTGTGGCCCTTTATAGCCACTAATAGTGCATGGCCATATGTCTTTTGGTGCCTACTCTACATGATGCATTTGGGCTTTCAATAGGCTCATTTTGATTTTACCTACCTTCCTAAAGCAGATTTACAGGGTTTGAGAGAAATATTTCCCTCCTTACTAGGAAAGGGTGTTCCTTAGCAACAGACACTCTATTTCTTAATTCCCATAAAATATGAGAAAGGGCATATATGTGGGTCACCTTCCTCAACCATTTACATTTTAAAAACGATCTGAGGATATGTGTAACTGAAGCAACATTGTGGTAGCTATGGGAGTATTTGATGTCACATGAAATTATCTAAAGCCACATGATCGTATCTAAGACTACAAGGTGGTAACTCTGGGGCTATCCTAAGCTACATAGTTGGGCTGAATAATACATCTTTATCTTAGTTGGCCAATTTTAAGTTACCTACATCCCTGAAGAAAATGCTGGATGTCTAAACAGCAACATCATTTTGTTGGTTGCAAAGGCTGTTGCCCAGCAAACCACATACCATTATATTTCATTATAATGTAATTCCTTTAGTTCATTAGGTGAAAACTAGCAAAACATGAATATTGTGTTAGAAAAGGTCACCTATACCAAACACTACCTATTCAAAAGTCAGAGCAAATAAGTTTTATGAGAGGATACCTCTATACATACAAGATGGTAACTGGACTGTATCCGAAGCTATATGATTAAAACTAGGTGCAATATAAGGCTACATTGGCTAGGTGGTATGTGAAGCCAATGCAGTATGCAGACTGGTATATTCATGTAGGGGTTTATGGCTGATCCTTTTTACTTGCCTACTTAATAATTACGGCATACATGAAAACTAGAAGGTATTATCAAGGCTGGAGGGTTACATCTGCATGATGGCAACTAAGGCAATATGGGGGTAGCTGGAAGAGAGGAGGGTATTAGAGGCCAAAGGTATTTTATTGTTGCTAAGCAATATCTGAGGCTATACATTTGTAACTAGATGGTGTGTGAGGCTGCCTGATGGGAACTAGGTGGGAGCATTGTAACTAGGGCAATGTCTGAGGCAACATAATAGTACCTAGAGAAGCACTTGAGAACACATGGTGGTAGCTAATTGTGTGCTTGAGGCTACATGGTGGTAGCTAGGGGATAGGCGAGTATTGTAACTAAGCAGCCCATAAGGCTCCATTCTGCTAACTGCAAATTCTCATGTATGCAGCTGGGTATAAGATACATCCTTAGTTTAATTCTACTTGATACATTTTCAACAACAAAAAAGACTCACTGTTATATAAGAGTTCACATAGCTAACACTCCATAAAATGTGGACTCCCTAGTGATTATCAGATCATCTGTCAGGGGTTTGAAATCTCTGCTGAAAGGTATCATGCATTTTCTGTGCTCATAAGGATGTCTACGATATACCTAGCATGTTTTGAATGATTATTTGTCTGCCTGAGAGAGGCTAGGTTCAAGCTAGGTTCAAAGTTGATGCTTTTATGTGCTCAATTCTAGATATATATCCATTTTTATTTGAAATTTGTCTTGGTCAGCTACTTTTATGTTGCCTCAGATATCTGCCTAGTTAACATCAACATAGCCCCAGATGCACCCTATTTATTACAGTGTAGCTTCAGATACACTCTGTAGCTGCCATCATATGGCCTCAAGAATCATATTTTCAAGCTTTTCTCTACTTACCATCATATCATGGCCTCAGATACACCCGAAGTAACCATCAAGAAACACCCTCAATTAATGTGATATATTGTGAGAGACTGCCATCATGTAGCCTCCAAGCTGCCATCATGTAGCCTCCAAGACACTTCAGTATCCCATCATGAATTATCAGATACACCACTCTTTACATATAACATCATCCAGCCTCAGATACCCTGCCAGCTATCATCGCTTAGCCTAAAATATCTGTCCTTGAATACAACCTAGGCTATTATCATAAAGCATGATGGACAACTCCAGATATCATTATGAACACCAATGACACCCTTAGCTCTCCTGTCAACTCAGATACACCCCTAGTTACTGTATAGTCTCATATACCTGCCTAGCAACCATCATAAATCCTTCTACTTACCATCTTGTGGCATCATTTATTACACGATTTCTGGGATTCTGAGTGCTTTTCCTGGATATTCCCATGCACATACCTGTCGATAATGCATGGCATGATGCCTGCATCATGACTTTTGTAAGGCATGCGGTTATCCATGGATAACAGGCACCCAGTGTGGTTATCCATGGATAACCTGCACACCTTACATGTCCTTACATGTCATATGTTACATGTTAAAACCTACGAATTTTTCATTGCCAGAGTAGGGGTCGAACCTGCAGTCTCATATCCAACTCCCTATGCATTTCACCACAGGGACTGACGAGAAGTGGTTGGCTAGAACCAGGTCTTGATATGATACAAGGCCCGGGGAGGCGAAGACTGCGGGCTGTCCACTACCATAACCGCGAGACGGTTTCAAACCAACCCAAGCCAAGCCGGGCCCGGAGGTGTGAAGCCCGATGGTCTAGTGGTAAGTGCATTGCGCTCAACTGCTAGAGGTAGGCGGGATGAGTCCCGGTCCAGGCGTATGGGTTTTTCCGCTGTAGCGATGACTGTGGGACGGGTTCAGACCAAACCAACGGCTGCCAGGTGCCGTGGTGTGTGTTGATCGTGTACAATTTTTCAACTTGAATTTATTGATATTTTATTGATTATCTATTGATTATTGTGTAATAAAATAAGTAGTTAATGGATATGTCATGACTTGTGACTGTTATCCAACAAACATATCCATTACTTGTTCATTACCCTACTACCTTCCAGCATTAACCTCAATACACTCCTAGCTACCATCTTGTTGCCAACCATTTTGTGGCCTTAGATACCCTCCTAGCTACCACCTTGTTACCAGGTAATCTAGCAACAATCCTGTGCCCTGAGATACTAACATCTTGTGGAGGAACACCCTCCTAGCTATAATCATCGGCCTCAGATACCCCCTAGTTACAATCATTGCCCTCAGATAACCTGCTAGCTACCGTCACTGGCCGCAGACACCCCCTAGCTACCATCACTGGTCTCTGATACCTTCCTAGCTACCATCTCATGTCCTCAGATACCCTTCTAGCTACCCTCTTGTTGCCGACCATATTGTGGCCTAAGATACCCTCCTAGCCACAATTTTAAGGTCTTAGATACCCTCCTAAATGGGTCCTGTCAACACCAACCTCATAGGGCATGGTTAGTGTCTGGGGCGTCCTCACCCCCTTGGTACTTAGCTATGACAGTGTCCTCATATATAACTGCGACTGTGTCCTAATATCCCCATGTCACTAAACTGTAACTGATTTTTATGTTAAAGTTTAGATCTACTAGACACAGATCTAATCTAGTAAAATCTGTAAAATCTAGGGTCCCCTTAGTTGACTAACTGAGATTTAGTGGGTTTCAATGTAAATACCATGTCAGCCTTTTGCCTAAAGATCATTTGTCAGATTTCGCCATTCATTTCTGCACCGGTTTGGGGAGACAAGGTGCATTTCTTAAGGCACTACAACTACACACCACCACTATGATTTGAGAATCACAGTAACTAGTACAGGTGATCAGAGGGACTGCACTCCGACTGCTCTGTATGATTAGTATCTTTACAGTAATTACATGAGGTTTGGTAGAGCAGTCATACTGGTGCAGGTGTTAGTAACCACTAGGGTATACATACTACTTTAATGGCATTATTGTAAGGCTCCTCACTACAATTTGAAGGACAGCAGTCATACTGTGTTAAGAAATGGCCTTCTGAGGATGCAGTAGCCAACCTAGGGCCTCCTGTTTTCCCGGCAGTTGCTCAAACCTGGCACACTGTATATGTCTAAATGACCTATACCAAGTCATAACATGATCAGCTAGGATTAAGAAACTATTGACAACACAGAAATCTGTCTATCATTCACTGACTTATGTAGAAATTATAGGCTGCATGAGTACCAGCCATGTATAGTAAACTTTGCCAACGTATATGCAAATTATGTTGCCAGGCTATACAAACAAGTAAAATGGCCTTTGCTAGAGAACAACAGAAGGAATACATTCTTCATAAACAACACCTACTTCTTAGAGAACCACATGCAGAGGACAATTGGGGAAATAATTATAGGCCTTAGGTTTAATTTAGGGAATATAGTAATAGTTTATCACCTACCCACAGCACTAGATATGCCTGTTGCAATTCATTTTGTTGATTTATGAGTGTTGCTAAGCAATCAGGAGTCATTTAAAGTGCCAATGTTTCCAGGCTTGCAAAAGGCAGTTTGCATGCTCTTTTAGTCCAAAATTCATCAAAAACCCTATGCCCTTCCTTAATGTAATGTATAACAACTTTATAGCTGCAACACTACAATATCTAGTCCCAGAATATACATCATATACACTGAAAGTGACTGTTGCTATGGTAACCTATAAACAAATGTGACCAGGCAAGTAAAAACACCCCTCTGCAGGGAAATTCGTTACCAAAGTTCATCTCAAGATAAAATATTCCCCGTAGTTATGTCAGAACCCCTCCTTGAACATAGGTCGTTATTCATATTTGAAATCGAATATTAATCTCTAAATATATTAGTAACCATAATAATGTCTAAAAACACAATAAATCAGCCCTTTTCAGAAAAAACAATATAGTGATTTTTATCATAGATTTTGATCTAGAAGGAATTTTTCATTTCTGGCATAAAAATCTGCAAATTTGAATTTTGGAATGGTTGCCATGGCAACCAGGAACAGGCATATAGGTTGATTTTTCATGAAAAATGTTCAATTTACCATCCAAATATGGGCCATTTTTACTGAAAATTGTGCATTTTAAATGAGACCATTGAACTCTGCATCAAAAACTAGCTTAACATATTTTTATAATGATTTTAGAGTAATTTTGCCCCTCCAATGCCCCCTGGTGGCCAAATGGGGAATTAAAAATCCCCCCGGAGGGATGTTTTGAGTTAGGGGGGGTTTCGGGAAAATGGACATTTGGGAGATAAAAAGATATGAAATATAAGGCGAAGACAATAGTAAAGATGTTTTATTTAAGACAGCGGGTTGTATTAAAAGTATACAAATAACATTGACATATTGGGCTAAACATGGGGGAATGATATTTGTATGTAAGGATCCGGTTCTAACTAGAATCAGTAGAAGGGACCAAAAAGTAATCAAAAACAAGTGAGAAATAACATTTAGGAACTAGGCGATCAGAGTCCACGGGTGACTCATAGAGAACCATTGTATATAAATAAGACTATGTTCCAGGGTGGAGTCCAAAGTTCAATCAGATGTTTACCCCTACGGGGAATTAAAAATCCCCCCCGGAGAGAACCATTGTATATAAATAAGACTATGTTCCAGGGTGGAGTCCAAAGTTCAATCAGATGTTTACCCCTACGGGGTGATCAGTTATGAATAGCAGAATACAATCCTATAAGGTATCCCATATCATCGGGGGAGCAAAGTCCAGGAGGTGTAGCCAATGTTGGGTCAGTATATAAGGCAGGTGCAGGGCCAGGCAGGGTATGAATTGTCGGGGAGTAGCAGGTAGCACAGTTTATCCTGGAATCAAAGGGGAACATTGTATAGTCATCAGCTCACAAGGAGAAATTATATATTCTGGAAAGATTCTCGCGGGATTTGAACTTCCCCCATCTTTAGAAAAAAATGTGTCCGTAGAAGGTGATCTTGTCTTTGAAGAACTCATATTTTCCACTGTTTGCCGTTATTTTGCTGTCCCTTAATCTCTGAAGAACCTTGTGAAGTGTCTTCTCATGCTCATTCTGTGTTCGTGTGAAGATTATGATGTCATCCGACATGTTCATGACAGCAGGTATATCTCTTGTCATTTCTGATATGGCCTTCTGAAAAATCTCTGTGGCTGAGTTGATGCCAAAACATAACTGTTTGTACCTGAACAGGCCTTCATGAGTCGCGAAAGTGGTTATATAGTGACTCTCTGGAGCCAACTCAATTTGATGATACCCTTTCAAGAACACCCATTTATCTCAACTATCAGATCCTCTATGGTATTCATTTGGTAGCGTTTGCGCTCAATGGCTGTATTGATAGCTTTGCTATCTATGCATAGACGAATCTCATTGTTTGGTTTGTGAACAATAACTACTGGGCTCACCCATGGTGTTGGACCAGATGATTCTTCAATTATGTCAAGCTCTTTAAGTCTCTGAGTCTCCTTACTGACTTCATCACATACATGGAACGGTACCCGGTGTGTTTTCTGTGAATTGGCTTCACATCCTCATTTATGTTTAATTTAACCTGGGTGTCCTTCATTTTCCCAATGCCTTCAAATATGTCTGCATAGTCTCTTTCGACACTCTTCACATCAACTTTATTTATGAACTTGATGAGACCTAACTTCTCAGCTGTGGCACATCCTAACAAGTTTACCTCATAACCTTTCATGACATATATATCAGAAGTAGTGGCAAGCCATGTTTGTAATTTCTTACATGGTGTCTGTAGGCCTGAAAGTTGTAGTGAATAATGTTTTTCTCCAATGGTGTTCACTTCCACTCCAGAGTCCAGTAGAAATTGGACATCATGATTGTGGATATCAACTGTAACCTTGTGTAAGGATGACTTTTGGTCACCTAGCTGGGCAATCTCTTGGATGGTTGTATAGTTGTCACTCTCTGGGTCATCTCCCCCACTAGCTTCAGCTTCAACTTGATTTACCACTTTGGTTTTACACATTTTTGCAAAGTGACCAATTCTGTGACATTTATCACATTCCTTACCCTCAGCTGGATAGTTTTTCTCATGGGGGTATTTCCCTCCACATTTGAAGCATTTCTTCCCACAATATGTGTTATATCTCTTACCGGTCTCTTGGCTTGGAACATCCTTGTCTTGAGGTTTATGTAGGCCTACCTTATTGACTGGGACCACCTGCTCCTTATCAAGGTCTTTCAACTCTAGGTCTGTACGCTCAGATGCCGTGGCTGCTGACAAAAACTGCTTTAAGGAAAGTTTGTCGCGCAACGCAACAAGGATCCGCACATCTTAATTTGTGGATCCTTGCACTTTTTGACCATTTGTGACAATTTAATTAGGTCTACAATTTTTTTACTTCTCTTCAGCAAGTCCCTTTTTCTCCCTGCATCAGTTATTGTCATTGCTCTCACCATAGACAATCTCAAAAGGTGGATAATTTGGTAGGTCAGCCATTTTGATAGATTCAATTTTGCTTGGAAACCAGTCACACAAAGTTTTGAACTTGGGCTTGTAGATCTACAGTTTCAGTTCAGTTCCCACAAGTAGGTGCCCTATGCACATGAGTTCATTTACCTAGTTGCCAATGTAATATAGTTGCATCAGATTTAACTCAGTGTTACTCACATTTAAAGCTCAGCAGCCACGTGTCTTTCACATCAGATGTCCATGTTCTGGCCTCCCCAGATCACTCCGCGATTGAAGTTTCCCTTACTTCTGGTCTCCATCCACACTATACCAGAGAGGGCGCCACCTGCACCGTTCCCATCATCCCACGTTGATCCGCGGATATTACAGCACCCATGACTCCAATGTTTGGGAGGCCCCCCTCTTGAGAAACTAGAATTGTTCCCTGAGTAACAGTTGCAGATCCCTTTTACCAAAATACTCAATGTACTTTTCGATGGCTGTGTCATAATTATCAGGATTCTCTGCTGGGATGGGTGGTTGTCCATCTATGGGGTTATCAGTTTGGGGCTTGAATACAAAACTGTCAAATATGTCCAACCCCTCATCTCCTATGTGGTGAAGTTATAATAATCCACCAGACAATAACCCAATTTTCCTGCCACCTTGGACTCCATTGGCACCTATGGCCCTAAGGTAGATTTCAATTTTTCTTTTCCAATGTGTCCAAGAATGTGTCAGTAGACCATTATAGGTATTGTACTTATCATATTTATTTTTCACCTTTGACTCTACCATGTAACCCAGTGTCCGAGTCTACCCACAAGCCAAGCCATACCCATAGACCGAAGGCTGGCGGTGTCAACTGCACTCAATGACCCCGCCTCCTCCCACTGGAGGATACGCCCGTTAATCACGATCAGCTCACTGCATGCCAGGAATTCCTAGCAGCTATGTTTAGACCAACTCCTCCTGCTGGAGGGCATGCCCATTAATCACGAGCAGCTCACTGCATGCCAGGAATTCCTAGTAGCTATGTTTAGACCAACTCCTCCTGCTGGAGGACATGCCCATTAATCATGAGCAGCTCACAGCATACCGGGAATTCCCAGCAGCTATATTTAGAACCATACTGAACTCTGTGACCCCCAGTGCTATGTTTAGGATCCACCTACACACCTGCACTGGAGTTCCCCAGTTACTATATTTAGCTCACCTGATACTATTTTTAGGATGAGCTTGGTGAGCGGCTCCTACTATAAATACCTGTAGGTGGAGCAGCTCACTCATCTTTCTACCTTCATAGTTCATCCCTCACACACTCACGTGAGACAAGAGCCCTCAGCTCAAGGGCTAGGCTTGGACACTGTTGGGCACCTTATACTGTATCACCATCTATACCTCGTGGACTTCAATGAATAAAGTGGATATCAAACTGGATCCCTGATTCGTCTGCATTCAGAATTGTCACATTTCAAACCTGGCAGTTTTCATTGCAGTCTTCAATTCTTCACTTCCTGAGCATGGATGAAGACATCTTCACTTCTGACACCATCTTGTGAAACATCTGGGGCATTTATATTAATAGAGACAAGTAGATTCAACTCATTTTAAGCCTTGTATTGAAGAGGACCGACCTTGCGCCATAACGGCTATTTCCGGAAGTGTGACAATACTTTAGTTTTAAGAATGACACACAAGAGGGCACCACAGCACTATTGACCACTTCCGTGCTTCTACCACAGATAAAGAAACACATGTAAATAGTAGGGGTCCCTAGCGGAGGGAAGGCAATGCGCTGAGGCTAGGTTAATACATTACATTAAAAGATTTCTTATATTAGATATATATATATATATATATATATATATATATATATATATATAATTTTTCCCAATAACATACTTTTAAAAAAACATGCAACCCTAAGAGGTTGGTATAATGATGCACTTATGCGCCAGGGGTGCATTCATGTCTCATGCCGACCAATGGGTAGAGTAGGTATAACCTACTGAAACGATATCCATCGTTCTAACCTTGGTTTTTTTTCAGCATTTCTGGCAGGGTTTCAGTTCCCCAGAATAGATAAGTCGTGTCAGTCATTGTGATTATATATATATATATATATATATATATATATATATATATATATATATATATATATATATATATATATATATAAACCTGTGAGAAAAATCAGGTCCTCTTTTAATTACATGTCTCTTAGTCTGCTAACCCCCCCCCCCCCAACCTTGCCGTAAATCCTCGTGCATAAGACACCCCTCACGTATTAGATGCGTGCTGATCTAGGCTAAATTCAACAAGACACACCTCGAGTCAAATTTGGTCATTTTAGTATTTAGTATTGTTCCATAGTGTAAAACCCTCGTGTATAGACCTAATACACACCGGGAGTTGAACTAAATCGTACAAGTCTCCTAATGATATACTTTGTTCACATAGTCTCTAACTTAAAGTTTAAAAAAATGAGGTTTTTGGGAATATTTCAAACCTTCTCAATATAAATTCCACAGGATGCAGCTAATGCTCATGTATAAGCCGCATCTTACATGCGTGGATTTACGGTATGCCTACGCCCTGCTGGACCCCCCCCCCCCCCACACACACACACACACACACAAACACAAACAGGTGCTATGATAAGTGTATTCAGAGGGCGTCCTGATGCTGATACACACATGTCTAGAGTCACGTTGTCCCTGCTTCCTACCAGAAAACCCCGCCTATAAGTCACATCTATGTCTAAGCCACAGCCTAACTTTTGGGGTTGCTTTGATGTTTTTTTGTGGGTTTTCTTTGGGTGATTGTTAGTGATTTGGTAGGTTCTGCATGATGCATGAATGCAGACCTGGTGAGTAACATTCATCATGACTACTATTACGGGGTTCCTTTGTTAAGCCTGTGAAGCTTCAGTGTTCAACTTGAGATAACATTTCTAATTACCTTACTAGAGGTCTACATGATTGACACCCTTTATGAGTGTTCAAAACCCTAGATTTATCCTCATTCATGAATGCAAGGGCCGCTGATGCAGGAGTGCATCATGTCCAATTGGAGTATCATGAAGATCCTGTCGGAGTGTATCAATCCGGTACTGTAACTTGTCAGGGCTGCATTCATGTATCATGACGACGTAATGGGCATGCTGCATTAATGCTACATCGGTCTTTAACCCTTTAGGTGCCGCTAATATATCAATGCATCATGCCCATTCGTCGTCATGATACATGAATGCAGCATTCATGCATCATGCTGACACATTCAAGGCTGATATTCCCCCAGAGGATCATGATGATGCACCAATGAAGTGCTGAAGTCTCGTCGGCACTTCATTGGTGCATCATCCATTGGGTATGTATGATGCACTCCTGCATCAGCAGCCCTTAAAGTGTTGAAGGGCCAAGTATTTCTCAGCTTGGCTATTAACTGGAGTGTGGCAAGACAAGAACTAGGCTGTCTTCGTGACTGGCTCATGAAGACCGCTGGAAATGATGCACTAACACCTTCAGGTGCATCATGAGCATCATGCACCAACAGCCTTTAAAGGTTTTACTATCTACAGTGTGGCTGCCTGTATTCCGAGTTAGCAGGTTGTCACATGGGCGCGTCCATTGCTGGAGCTTGGTGCCAGCGAGTTCTACTGATAAGACCTATCGGATGGGTACCAGATGGCCCCCAAAGGACCGCAGAGAATAGATTGGGGTTCTCTCATTGGCTAATAATTAAACCTGCTAAATCCGTATACGGACTTAGCAGGATTATTTATTAGCCAATGAGATGATCCCAACGATTCACTGCGGTCCTCTCGGAATATACCCTGTCTCGAGTTCAGCACCTCTCAACAAACCTTCCTTCAAGCTGGAAAGAGTTATGTTTAGTTTTTTGCTATAATTATCAGTGACAATGCTGCTTCCAGTACAGCACTAATACAAACCAAATATATTATTTTATTTATTTTACTTAACTTCAATTACAACTTATTGAACAAGCAAATAATATATTAAATCAAGAGCTGCACACCTTCTCTGATACATGTGCCTTTATTCATGTTACCTAGGCGTTTCTCCCCAAAACCGGTCTTTTCCAGATTTTCCAGAGTGAAACATGACCTACTTTATTACTATATACAAAGCAATGATTCAACCCAGATGTGACTGTAAAGGCCGGCCTTCTTTCAGTAATAACACGAATTTGTTTATTAAAAAAACAACCTTAAACAATGTCTTAGTCATTCTTCCTGTTACTCTCGGCACCTATAAATAGCTACACAATCATGTGCTATTACTCAGACATCTTTTTCTAGAGTAACACCTGGAGGGTGTTGCACATAGAGGAAACCGTAGTTTGCCTAAGATGTGCCTCACCTGCAGTAGTGACTCACTTTTCGGTCCTGACTTTTTTTTCATGTTGCACAGAAGTGCTCATGTCAGTCAGGTACAAGTACCTTTCAATAAAGATGATAGCTACTCAAAACAAGAGCACTAAAATGAGAGTCACACTGTAATGTACTTTTTTATGCAGTACACATGTGGCTATTGGCTTTTCAGTCTAATATGGCGGTTACAAATTGAATGGTGCAACAGCCTCCAGAGTTCATCAGGCACCAGGTGGTGCACACCTAGAGTAGCGTGCTACTCGCCTAAATTCCACCTATTGAACAGCCATCAGGTGACTTTTGCGAGAGCTATCGACCCACGCAACCAAAAAGGGTGACTTTGAGTTCAGTTTAATAGGTTTTAGTAGAATGCAGATGGGATCTTGATAACCAGGTATTAAGCATGCACTATCCCAGATACAAGGCGTGTCTTATAGGCAGGGAGGGACGGCGAGTGCGCCTTATATGATGTGCAGAGTTTGGTGTGCGCCTTATAGGACTCAGTATGGTGGCCTAGTGGAGCCATCATCTTGAATTTCGCTGGTTGAGCTAAAACCCCACTGATAAGACATACCATGATGGGTACCTTGTCCCTGGTTAAGACCCACTTCCAGGGACATGCTGGTCCCACCTTATCAGTGTGGGTCGCAGGAACCAGCTCCAGACCAGCTAGTGGCCAATAGGCCGATATTTTCAGGTTATAACCTAGTCCTAAAGTCCCCACTATATTATATCGTTTGGGGCAAGGTACGCCTTACATGCGAGGTGTCATTGTATAGGCAGCCATTAGTATATGAGGCGATTACAGTTGAGAATAGCAAACCTTTATGGCAATTTTGAGCATGTGACCAAGTAAACCTAAAGAGTTGCTCTCTCTCTCTTTCTCTTTCTCTCTCTCTCTCTCTCTCTCTCTCTCTCTCTCTCTCTCTCTCTCTCTCTCTCTCTCTTACTCTTCTGTCTTTCTTCCTCTCCCCCATTCCCCCTCTATCTCCATTTCTCTTTACTGCAAACTCCATCATGCTCTATCATGCTGGGATGGTCTGTAGTGGTGGGGTAGAAATCAAAGAGCGTGAAGGCTTAATGTAATAAAGGTGGATGGAGGGGTGGGGGTCTCCAGTACCTCACCTACCCCTGGAGAACTCTTCGATCCCAGCCTTACCTTAAACTTGAAGCTGCACTGGAACTGTAACAATGACAGGTAAGGCGGTTCACTTTAACATATTAAGCTCTTTTTTGCATTTATTTTTTTTTTAATTTTTCTTTGAAGAAGCAGTAAGAATTTATCAAATTTACTGGTTTCTTATCTTTTCATTGCCTGCATGATGTTAGATTCAGTTACCACTCAGCAGGTCTACTTTCATAAATGTATCATGCCGACCCTATGGGGTTGATACACTCCTATAGGGCTGTCATGATAAATCAATGAGCATGATGCACCTTTGGGGCCTTTCTAAAGGGTTAGAACAAGTGATATACGTATTCATACTTTTTCGATGGGGACAACTTCAAATTGTCGCGGATTTATTAGATGAGGAAGGGGGCGGTGCCTTCTTGCCTGTAGTTTAGAACAAATTATTACTTTCGTTAAGATAGATAGTGTACTCAACGTTTCACAGCAAAATGCTGGTCAATAATATCTTCGACTATGGTGCCCAATAGTGTGCCTACTACTAGCATCACTCCTTCAGCAAAAGTTGGGGGTGGAAAGGAAAAACTACTACAGAACAGTCCCAAAGCCTGTCCCAGATCTGCATAGCTTTGTTTAAAGAAGTCGTGGGAGATGGGGGTGACTCTTGCCATGGAAATGCTAGAAGGTCGAGTTGAAAGAGGTAAAAGGAAAACCGCTTGGATTACGTGAAGTGTCCAAACACCCCGCCTATAAAGCGCGGCGACCAATACGCGAGGATGATAGTTAGACCTCACCCACCTCTTCTAACCAACCACATCAGGACAGGATAGGGCCAGGGGCGTAGAAAAGGGGCTGGCAAGGGGGGCCCGCCCCCCCCCCAATAATGAGGAGGTTCCCTATATAAGCCTATATAAAAATATAGCAGTCCCCACCCCAACCGAGACCCCGCCCCCCTCCCAAATAAGAATTTGCTTCCTACGCCCCTAAGGGGTTCATTGGGGGGAAGGGTTTATAGTTGTGTCTTTTTGAAATTTTTAAAATTCATCAAAGAGAAGTTAAGGCATCTCAACCCATTGAGGGCTAGCATCGACTATAGTCTACACCATAGTAGGCCTAGCATCAACTATAGTCGACACCATGGTAGGCCTAGCGTCGACTATAGTCGATGCCCATTATATAGGATTTGTATAGGAATTGAAAATAGGCTCGTCCTCTAGGAACTTTACTTTTTTCAGAGGTCGTCCTCATGGCCAGGGCAACCATTTTTGCTCTGCCCTTAAAGGGTTAAGGGCTGATAATGCCTATTGGTCGTCATAATGCAGCCCTGGCAAGTGACTCGCCAGGGCTACAATCATGCGCTATACCAATCCTATGGGGTTGATACACACCCGGGGATGTCATGATGCTTCAATTAAGTTGGTGCATCATGACGACCAATCGGTTTGATGCACTCCTGCATCAGCGGCCCTTAAAAGGACCCCATCGGCGAATGAGTCAGACAGTAAAGGTAACTTACCTTTACTCCATATGCTCTTATTTCAAACCTTCTTCATATATGCATCTGTAATCATGCCAATCCTCCATTATTACTTATCAAAATTTCATACTTGTGAGCTTGTTTGCCTCTTCCTCCGTTCCCACCCTTCCCTCCTAAACTTTACCCCCCCCCCTACATTCCTCCTTCCATTATTCCTCCCATCTTCCACTCCTTTCTACCCTTTTTTCTATATCACTCAATCCCTTCCTTCCTTCCTTCATTCCCTCTTTCCCTCCTTTCTCCCTGCCCTTCTGTTCTTCCTTCCTTCCATCCTTCTTTTCATCCTTCTTTCCTTCCTTTTTCCCTTCCCTTCCTTCCTTTCTTCCTTCCCATCCCTTTATTCCTTCCTTCTTTCCTTCTTTCCTCCCTCCCTCCCTCCTCCCTCCCTCCCTCCTGCCTCCCTCCCTCCCTCCTCCCCTCCCTCCCTCCCTCCCTCCCTGCCTCCCTCCCTTTCCCCCTCAATAGGATTGCTTCATGTTTTGGTACATCCCACCCTATTTCCAAAACTCCCTCCCCCTAATACCCCTCCCTCCCTCTGTCTGTCTTTGACCCAGAGTAGGAAACTGGGTTATGCCTTTCTAAATATATCTTCAGCTATATTTAGCATTGTGTGATAGTTGGACTACAGGAACTGGTGCATGGCCAAGGCTAGGCTACACTCGCCAAAGAGAGAGCTGAAACCACACAGACCTAAGTCCTCGGGCATTGAAGGATGAAAGAAACCATTTTTTGACCCAGAGTAGGAAACTGGGTTATGCCTTTCTAAATATATCTTCAGCTATATTTAGCATTGTGTGATAGTTGGACTACAGGTACTCGTGCATGGCCAAGGCTAGGCTACACTCTCCAAAGAGAGAGCTGAAACCACACAGACCTAAGTCCTCGGGCATTGAAGGATGAAACAAACCATTTGTTACCGATTCCCTGCCACAATCTATTCCTTGAATTCCTTGAATCAGGCCATTACTTCCCTGACTTAATTGTAATTCATTAACCAAACAATCTATTCTCATTTAATTGTATTTAGTTAAGGCATCTCAATTAAGTGATGAAACCAGTCTCAACTTAACACATATAGCCTCAGTCAACCATGTACAATTGTGAACCAGAATTTGGGTGAAAAACCAATTCATGGTCTACTTGCCCTATATGTGCATCTTTCTAGGTCAGAGCACTGCACAAACCCGTTTGCCCAAAGAAGCAGACTATAATTAGAATCAGCCAGTACAGCATGGCCACATTGAAGCTTATTACACACTCTGTTTAGAGGTTCCCCACTCAGTGAGCAGAGGGGAAGGTGATTAGAGTTGTGGGAGAAACACATATCAAGAATGCTTAGCCACCTTTCTCATCAACTAATAGACACACCTTATTACTATTTACAATTGGTAACTTGCCTTCAGTAAAATGTAAGGAAATATCCTGTACAGACTAGAACTTGGCCATTTGCAGTTCTATAATATAGATATGCAATTTGTTTTATCAATGTAATTGGAGCATATCTGCTTGTTTAATATAAACGTTTGTAATGTAGAAACCCAAACCTTGAGCCTATTCATGCAGTGGCATCTGCATTCTGTAGAGGGATGCTAGTATTAATGGTTTAGCCTAGTTGTGATAAGGAAAAGAATCAGCAATCACAAACATTGATGTATCAAGTATAGATATGTTTATATTTCAGGTAAGAAATATCTTGCCACTGCAAGCCACCAGTGACATTAATTATGCTTTAGGCCTGTAAGCACTGCACCTATAATGGGTTTGGCCTCTTTAGCATGCAGGTGCATTATCCCTAGTTATACCACGATTTCTGGGTTACACAGTGCTTTTTTGTGGCTATTCCACATATCTGTCGATATTGCACAGCATTAATGCTGTAGCATGACTCTTGGAAGGCGTGCGGTTATCCATTGATAACCCGCACCCCGTGTTATATGTCAAAACCAACAGAATATTTCATTGCCATGGTAGGGGTCAAACCTGCAATCTCAGGTCCTTAGTCCAACTCCCTATGCAGTGTGCCACAGGGACTGACGAGAAATGCTCAGTTCGAACCACGTCTGGATATGATACAAAGCCATGTGCACTTTAGCTGTCCGCTGCTGGGCGACGAGGTGTATGTACACTATTTTTCGCCGTGTGCCGCTGCCAAGGCGAGCCCCGGTCCGGGCGCATCTCTTTTCGCCATGTGCGCTGTCGCTGTCCGCTGCCGGGCGAGGAGGTGTATGTACACTATTTTTCGCCGTGTGCCGCTGCCAAGCCTAGCCGAGATGGGCACTGTCGCTGTCCACTGCCAGGCGAGGAGGTGTGTACCTGTACATACACTATGGCTGGCTTCGAGTCCCAGGGAGGGGGAATAATTTTTGTTTTCAACTTGAATTTATTGGTATTCTATTGGTTATTTATTGGTTTTGTGGTATAAAATAAACTTGTAGTCAATGGATAATTCATGACTTGTGTGTGTTAGCAAAGGCTAATAACACACGGCCTACGGCCTCGTGTCATTAGCCTTCACTAACACACACTCGTCATGAATTATCCATTGGTTACTTGTTCAGTACCCAAACACACTCTACACATGGTTCTGACGTTTATAGTGTTGAGTCATTAATTGCCCTATAACTGCCCTAGCGGTTATCTTTGCCCTATCAGAGTATTCAGCCTTCAGTGCAAATTGTAGATAGAGAACCCCTGGATGTTACAGGGTGGTAAGCTGAGGGCAAGCATTGCCTACATATATGTTCATGTACCTACACCTTGAGTAGAAATCCCATGACATATGATATGGCTGTACCCAATAAATAGAGGGCAAAAAGTGATTTCTAGTGTGCTAGTAATCTGTGCTTTATTTGACTAAAATATTTGACAAACTCACTGGCCCAAGTGTTAGAATGGTGAGAGTATAAATGACTCAATTCATTTCAAAGATATTACAATATATCATATTCTGCTGAATTCCTCAAAATGAATTAAGAACAGAAGAGAAATATGTATTGTTCCAATATCTAATTGTTTAGAAGCATGTGTCAATCATTTCGATCAAATTCTAATCGTGGTTTGATTGTATTCATGTAACTAGATATGGTCGTTGTTTGTCTGCAAGCCATCACCCTATGATGCAGCAAACACCTGTATTTCAGAATAAGTGCTTATGATTATCTCTCCTAGTCGCATACATTAGGGGTGGATGCAGGATTTTCTAAAAAAAGAAAAGGGGGGGTGATTTGGGCACTGAACATCAGGGGGGAACAAGTGCAGGATATGGCATATATATATATATATATATATATATATATATATATATATATATATATATATATATATATATATATATGGTCAATTGCACCGAACTGGGGTCACAGAGATCGAATTCATTGAAAAAATAAAAATGCTTGGATAGTTTCAAAAGTTTGTATGAGCAAAACTAATACATAAAGGGGCCTAGCCTGAAAATTGGGAATACTTATATCAATAATTGCCAATTTCATCTTCAAATCAATTATATAGCATTGAATCCTATGGGATTTTGGTCCAAATAGCCTTATTTTTAGGAGCAGGGTTTACCCTACATTAACAGGCCAGATTAATATTAAATCTATGATTTATGATACTAGCCAATTTCTCTTTATTCTGGTAATCTGTCATAGACATCTCTATTTTGAATTAAAGATTTTGAAGGCATTAAAGATTGTGTGGCATGTATGCTTCCATGTGGCACGTATGGTTCCATGTCACATTTCAGTGTCTTATATCAAAAGCAGCTGGTAGAATTTTGTTATCATTTCTGTTATCAATACCTTATATAAGTAGAATAGTTTATAGGTTTATACCATGCAGCATCAAATATATGAGGATCTGGAATATGTGGCACGTATGGTTCCTCCAAAACTACCCCAATCTCACTTTGATTCACAATTGCTAGAATAATAGGTCACATGTTTGATACCTGGATCATACAAGAGGGAGACAGAAAAAGGAGCAGTCTGAATGTATGAGGGAAGTAGGCAGGTATGGATTAAGTAGTTATGTACAGGGTAAGTAGGTGGGTATGAGGGAAGTAGTTAGGTATGTTTAAGAAAGGCCAAAGGGACAAACACACTTAAGCGGGTATTCCACTGCCTTCGATCGGCCGAAATTTCGCTAATCCGATTATTTTTGATTATACAAAAATATAGAAAAAATCGGTTGGATTAGTAAAATCTCGGCCGACCGACGGCAGTGGAATACCCACTTTAGGCCATTTCATTATGATAATTTGGATTATGGATCCACTGCTGGGTGTTTTTTTTTTTGGGAGCATTTCATAAAAAAAAAGTTTTTTTACCTTTGGCCGCTGGTATCTTTTAACATTCAGGGGTTTTTTTTTTAAGAAAAAGCCCATGGAGACCAACATATATGTCAAACCTTTTACTACGGAGCCCCTAATAGGACATACCAAAAATAAAATTTCTACAGAAAAAAAATTCTTGTGGAAACTGAACAATTCTTGCAGAAACGGAACTGCTAAAAATAATTTTCTTACAATCTTAAAAAATCTTGCCTAATGGACAATACGACTAGTTTTGAGATTTTTTATTTTCCTAAAACTGGTAGTTTTGTCCGCCAGGTAAGATTATTTTTCTCACTTTCTTATATCAAGAAAATAATTTTTGCTGTGTGACAATTATTGCGGATACTGAACAATTCTTGCAGACACTGAACAATTCTTGCAGATACAGGAATATTCATGCGGGTACAGGACCTATTATTGCAGGTAGGGAAAATATTCTGGCGGCTGCAAAAAGGATTTTTGTGGATACAGGAACAATTCATGTGGGCACAGGAACATTCTTGTACATACAGGAACAATCCTGACTGGTACAAGAACGATTTTTCTGGCAGGTGAATACATAATTCTAGCACCTACAAGGATAATTGTAGCACCTACAAGAATTCTTTGTGCACCTGTGAGAACAGTTCTGTACCTGCAAGTATCCTGAAGAATTGTTTAGTACCCGTAAGAATATCCCAGTACCCGCAAGAATATCCCAGTACCCCCAAGAATATCCCAGTACCTGCAAAAATATCCCAGTACCCACAAGAATATCCCAGTACCCGCAAGAATAATTTTTTCAGAAAAAAAAATTATTTTTGATATGTCCTATTAGGGGCTGAATTATACAGTATCTGCAGGAATTGTTCAGTATCCGCATGAATTGTTCAGTAGCCGCAGGAATTGTTCAGTACCTGCAAGAATTGTTCAGTACCCACAGGAATTGTTCAGTACCCGCAAGAATTGTTCAGTACCCGCAGGAATTGTTCAGTATCCGCAAGAATATTTTTTTCTGGAAAAAAAAACACTTTTGGTATGTCCTTTTAGGGGCTCCGTATTACTCCCTTAATCCGACATACATGAGCCGCTGGGATTTTTGGCCTTAATTTGGGCACTTTTATTCTTTTTTGCCTCTTGCCGACCAAAATATTCACTCAAATATCCAGAATCCAAGTTGTCATAATTCACATGGCCTTACACGTATGTGAGAGGCAGGTAGATGGAAAGACTAGTAATTAAGTGAGTAGACAGGAGGAACGCTAGGTCGACTGTTAAGGTGAGGCTCCACTACGCGATTTTTGCTGAAAATCAGAGCTATTCTCAAAAAAAGCAGACACAAACACAGATTATAGAGTGGTATTTATTATTATTTCAAGGTGTAAATAGAAGATTGAGAGAGCTTTTTGTTTATGTGGGGAAGGCTTTGTGTACAATCTCAGGCACAGTTTTGTTGCCAAAAGATGTTTTTGTTTACTAAATCAAGTTGACCTAATATAAATATTGCAGACTTTCACACTGATGACTCTCTGCAACTCAATATCAGACAGGTTTGATTTTTACAGTACAAGACCCTGCGATCTGTGTGACTGCTGTGTTGTTATTTATATTTTGCTGTGTTGATGTTTATATATTGAGCTCCCACCCAATCACAGAGTCTATGCAGGTACAGGTTAGTTGGTAAATATGGCACACAAGGAGAGAGATCACCCATAAAATAACCCTGAAATCTCATGTTTACAATTGTGAATCTCATGTTTACAATATAGGAATGTCAACACCCTATACCCTAGGCACTATAGGGATAAAATTAGGTGAGAATGTACCAAAAAATCGCGTAGTGGAGCCTCACCTTCTGAACTACGCAGGCAGAAATATGCCTGAAATAAATGTGTACCTGTTTAAATATGCTGTCTCTGGGCCAGATATGAATGAATTCTCTGAATCTCTCCTTGGTTTTTCTACCACACGATGAAAAGGGGAGCACTGTATCTGTGAAGGTTGATAAACAGTGCATGTCTAGATGTATAATGTGTTAGGGAGGTAATGTCATTGATCGGATTTCTGGCAGGATACCAAGCAGAAATAATGAATACCTATCTTAGCATATTTCTCTCCAACATGGTTATTTAATTAATATTGCCTCTTTTTCACAAGTTATCTGTTGTATATTCGTTTTTTTCTTGTTCCCTTCGTGAACTCATTCCCTTTATCAGTTTAATAATGTCTCTGTTCAAAGGCAGTGGTGCAAGGATTTAGATTTAGATTTCGGTGCACTTCAATTCTTTTTTCATGTGGGTGTGTGGCTGAACCTGTTATAATCCTTACCCTTGCTAGGGCACTCTTTCGAGTTTGTCTGTTGTTTTTGTCAAAAGCCTACCCTCGCTGGGGCAAGGTAAAGTTGACCCTTGCTAGGTACATTTTGTTAAATAGTAACCCTTGCTAGATACATTTTCTAAAAATAAAAAAGTAGACCCCTCTAGGGACATTTTGGTAAAAAACTGGACGTTTGCTAAGGTCTATTTGCTCAAAAATACCCTTGCCAGTCGCAAATATATATATATATATATATATATATATATATATATATATATATATATATATATATATATATATAAAATAGAAAATTGGGATATGAAATGACTTCCTCGTTCTCCTACAATGTTTCTTTAGCAGCCTTCAATCCTCACTAACAAACATAAATCAAGATGAGCTAAAGGGAAATTATAGGGGCATTTTTGGGTAAACTATGATAAAAGCCATTTTAGGGCGATTTCTGTGTTTAGAAAAAAATGTTACCAAACTGAAAAAGAGGGCGGCACAGGGCCTTTAACACTTTACCCTATTAGTATGGATTGATAACACATACGCAGACTCCACTAGGTAACTATAGTTCATGCCCATGGGTACATGTAAGAACTCTCACAGTGTGGAATATGTGCATGGAACGAAAATGATTCATGTGCAACTGTGGAATATAGACAGACTTCAGCGACGGTTTGTCATGTCGTTTCTTAACATGTGGGTGTCAGGTTGTAGCACGACTCGGGACTGTAGGCCGAGTGGGAGGTAGCTTGACACCCACTAGTGAAGAAACAGTCTGAAATGACAAATCTGAGTTGAACTCTGTATTTGTTTCATGGTTTTACAGTGTTATTTAGACAATAACTCACTTTTTTAAATATATGTACAGACTACTTTTGCGAGGTCATGGTGAATGGAGAATGGGAAGGTGTTTCTCCACATCCACCTCGGGAATGACATTCCAGTACTAATCTATAGCAGACTACGTTCCTATCATGAAATAAATTAGTCAGTTCAATGTTAAACTGTTTTAATTTTATCTGTAGCATCAACTATCCTGTCTGTGGCCAGCGTCCTGATGGCGGTACTCGGCATGGTGATGGGGTATGCTATAGGACCCCCAATAGAGATGTACCCAGACGTAAGCATTTCCTTTCACTTTGCCGCTCTGAAATAATTGAAAAGCTAAAGGACCCCTGATAGACTTAATCCCAGACATAATAGCTGGGGGGGCAGACAGCTCAAATGTTGATATTAACTTTCTGCTGGTGTTGAAACCAGCACAAGATATCAGAGATGAATCTGGGTATTTTGGTAGTGCTGATTCCGAATCAGGAGTGTGTATCTTTCTATTTAGGTCGGAACAAGGTCAAAGCAAAGGTCAAAGGTCCCAATGTTATTGCAATGGATCATAATCAACTTAGGATACACATATATGGGTAAACCACCATGCACTAAGGACCTCTAGTGTTAACAAATGGAATAAAGTCCTCTCTCTGTTCTATATTAAATACCAGATCCTGACCTTTGACCTTTGATTTGCCCTTGTTCCGACCTGATTCAGAATGAGCACTATCAAAATACCCAGATTCTTCTCTGATATCTTGTGCTGCTTTCAACACCAGCACTTGTCCATATCGAGAAGCTGGCTCCCCAACTATAAGTAGTTCCTTTCACTTTGCTACTCTGAAATAAAAGAAAAGCTAACGGACCCCTGCCAGACATAAACCCAGATGTAAGCATTTCCTTTGCCACTCTGAAATTTGACACGGGACATGATGGGGTTGAGAGACAAATGACAAGTCCACTTTTTGAATTCGACAAGGGACATGGGGTTGTGAGACTGTACTGCCTCCTGGGGCTTCCTTTAAAACTACACTGGTTTGCTGCAATACAATCATGGTGGTCCACACACTGTTCACTGTAGATTTAACATTTATTTTTTACAGTGCATCCTCGATACGTAATTCATTGAATAAACCCAGGAGCGTACTGTTTACGTAATGTGGCTCTGATGTCAGAACGACCCCAGGGGTAGACACTAACTTTTTCAGTCATCGGCCACCCGGGCCTATAGCTGCAGAATCCTACGGGCCCACACCAACATCTGTGGGCCCAAAATGAATATTCACTTTTATCAAAGAGAAAATCATAATTTTCCCCCATTGGACCACATAAAGATGCAATTAAATGACCATTTTCCTTGTGTTTTTTCTCTTTCCAACGATATACAACATGCCTATAATGACTTAGCCAATACTCTTAGAATCTTTCTCATTAATTCCTGTGGGCCACCAGGGCCCATAGGAAGGCAATTCTTTAGAAAACTATGGGCCCGGAACCAGAATTACAGGCCATTGGCACCCGGGCCAGTTTTAGTGTTTACTCCTGTCAAAACCTGTTTATGCCATGGCTGATCCTATCGTTACTATATATAGAATAGTACCACTGAGTACTGGACGTGCCGTATTCAATGGGGGGATGGAATACAATGTGCCCATATTCAATGGCTGATGATCACATGACCACCATCCAAGATACTGTTGATTTACTTTTAATTAAAAACTTTCAAACCTGTGTAGCCATGGCATGAATGCAAATGTCAACTCCCATAGGAAATCTTCGCATCGCATTCCCCTCGGTGAGGGCTGTCCGCATTCAACTCCACCTATGAGGGGTCATTGAATATGATGCTAAAATATCCCATGGTCGTTGACATTTGCTTATATATTCAATTTGCAGTAATACTTAGTCTTACTCTGTCTTCAGGTGTGTGTTAGCATGCATCCAGTTGGACATAACGCCACTGCTCAATCATCTCCTGCACCATTTGTAGTTAAAACCACATGCCACTGTTATGTCCCTGACCAGTACATCTATGGTAAGTCTAACAGGGGCAACCCGCAAATCGGCATACAAGATCAGGAGGTTAATTCAAAACAGTGCTAATTTACCACAGTTTTGAATTGACCTCCAAGTTTTATTTGGTTCTAACTATTTCTTTGATTGTTTTCTTTTATCAATCAACCATCTACGCCTTACATAAGGGGCCGTCCATAAATTATGTTACACCCCCTCACCCCCCTGTCACACTTTGTCACACTCAACCAACACCACCCCCCCCCCTCAAAAATTATGTCACACCTGGCTGGACCCCCCTTCAGCCATACTATCGAGCAGAGTAACAGGGGGATTGGGGGTAAAATAAAATCTTGCCTGACTATGGGCAGGGGGGTTGGGGACACATTTACACCCCCATCCCCCACACTTGTTTGGCTGATCCACTGTAATGTGGACCTTGGCAGGTGCAGCCCCTAATGGACAAAAATCATGTGCATATGAAGCCTGCAGCACTGACGAAATCTCGGCCTTAACGCTATGGGGAATATATAAGTGTTTGAGCCACTGGCAGCTGATGGCAATCGGGGCACTGCTACAGGCAGCTGATGGCAGCGAGCTTCGTTTTGGAGTCCAATTAGGTCATGACGTCATGACGTCACACGGAGTGATGGGGGGCATCCATTTGGTGCCTGTCGGCCTCCCATGTGCAGTGACAGTGGAATTTAAATTTGGATTAATTGTAAGCCAAATAATCAAACTCCAAGCTCTAATAGAACTAGAAGGTTGGGGAGGGCTAAGGATACTGTCCCTACACCATCCATCAGTGACTGACGGCAGTCAGTCAGCTGTGAATTGGCAATTTTGTTTGTGTATACAAAGATGAAATCAGTTGCCTGTGGCCCAGCGTTAAGCTGTGATTTTGCATGCTTGAGGCGAGTTACTAAGTGTCCAGAGGAGACGCGGGTGATGGATGTCTACCTGTTCATCTGTCACACATTGCTCCACCTCACACCTTCCTAGCAATAGACCTGCATTGTAGCTGTACTAGCCACACTCTTTCTGGCCAGACTGTCAGCTTATATGGGGATCAAACAACACACCCTAAGCTACCCTCTACCCTCAGCTGACCATAACCACATGGTCTGTAGGCACCCTATGGGGAGCAGGGTTAGTTTCATTCCATATTATACACCAGATCCATTTATGAATAAATGCCCATAAGATCATTGAATATGCATATATATACTTGTGATGATCAAATAATTCAGTTGCAGTGACACCACGATAAATTTAGGTCAATCACCCATGAATAGAAATATGCAGAACCCCTATTATGTTCATCTGTCACAGGTACATGGTAGCTGCATGGACTGCCCACCTCTGCCATTACAGTGCTGACCTTCTGTGTAGTTCTCTTCTAGCTAAAATATTTAGTTTGTTTCATATGATGTCTTTAATATGGGCCTTAAAATTAATTTTTGAAAATGTGACGTGACACTATCATTGACACCCCCCCCCACCCCCTGTCACACTTTGTCACAATCCAAAAATACCCACCCCCACCCCCTCTTGTGTGACGTAATTTGTGGACGGCCCCTAATATGAAATTTCATCAAGTTGGGGGTAAGAAAGGTTGACGGTAAGTTTGCCTAGTAATGTAGATGAATAGCGATAGCTGTCACTTAATCCAATAAGAGTGAGTGAGTAATAGATGTTTAACGCCATTTCGACAGCTAAGGTCATATTCATGGCAAGAATGACATTACACAATTTCACAGAGGAATGTGTCAGTGCCCGCGCATATGTGCACCACACACATCCCAAGGGGATAGGAAAGAGGAGAAATAGACCCTTTTAAGTGGGCTAGGGAAGCCCAATCCAATAAGACAAACAAGACATGGTAGTGCTATGAGGTTTTAAGTTCGGCATATAAAGAGCAAGTAAGGACTATTCACGGCATACTATCCTTGATATGTAGGTACTCCTATTGGGACTCGAATAGGGCAGTGCTTATAGATTCAGACTAGGCGCGGTGAAAGTAAGCTCTATATAGCAAAGTGGGCAGTGCTGGTATACTGTACCTTAATTTAAAGTATAAATATAAATAGATATATAATTAGATACATATATACAGATTCCGCAGGATTTTGTTTGGGTCATAAGAGACGAGTCACTTATTGCCAACATGATGAAGTTATCACGACCCCCCCCCCCATCAAGAAATAATTGTGCAAAATGCCCCCCCCCAAAAAAAAAAAAAAATAATAATAATAAATAAATAAAAAAAAAATCGTATGTATATACACAGTTAGAATGATATGTCGCAATGAGTACTCAAACCGTATTTTTGAACCCCCCCCCCTCCACACACACACACACAGTGTGAAGGTTTATTGGGTTTTGCCCCCCCCCCCAACCAAGGGATTCTATTTACAAAATGACCCCCCCCCCATCCAAAATCTGACAAGCCCCCCCCCCCCTTCCACCTGGCAATAAATGACTCGTCCCTAACTGATGAGGACGTATTATCTGTACGGTAAGGCCAAGCGAAGGAGATGGGGGCAGTGCTGATGCACTGTACATGTCCCATGATTTCGGCAGGACATCTTGTGGTGACCTGCCCATACCTGATTTAGAAGCAGCTTAGATGTGTGTAAAGCCGATGTCTTTGATTTTTTCTCTAAAAGTATTTTTTCCTTTGGATTTTTGAACAGCAGGGTGTCCAAAAAGAACTACATTGTAGTCCTCTATAAAGGGGTGACTTCTTAACTAGTTGCAGTTTTGGTCTGGAGGGTCTTGCCAAAAAAGAAACGTGAAACAAAAAGGAAAACGTGTACATTTTTTTAAATGCTAAAATTTTATTTGGATAATCGTTTAGATGAAATGTGCACTTTTTTTTACATCCCAAAAAGAGTTTTCCATTCATTCCGCTGCACTTTTTTTGGTCCATACTATGAAAACGAGTTAGGTCTTACACTTTTTCCTCGGCACTTTCTGAGAAAAAAAAATACAGACATACTTCCTCGTTTTCTTTTGGCTAGACCCTCGTGGGTCCTCTGAAGCTGACCTAGGTGTCACCTCTGGTACTGAAACTACATTTTCTGGGATTATTAAATTATTTGGATCTAACGATAGTTTGTACCCTCCAAACATATTTACATAGCACAGAGGTATATCAACGTATATCCGTGGTTGATATAACGTAATTTAGCCACATTTTTCTACACCTGTATCATGAATACTAAACCAATGGACATGGTGCATTCGTGCGTCAGCGGCCCTTGAAGTGTTAAATGCTCAAGATACTTGTAAGATGTGATCCTCACAGAATGTTGATTTATATCTGTAGTTGACTACAAAGTTAATGATGGCCACGACCCCCTGGAGGGTATCTTCATCCAGGCTAGGAGGACCACAGGTGACACTAACACAGCTGTAGGCACCTTCATAGTGGACCCAAAGAAGGAGCTCAAGAGCTTGTCCTGCAATGATAACAAAAATGTAAGTTGGCCACAAGATTATTAGCTTCAGCACCCAAATAATGATTTTCTTTTGGTAACAAGTGGTTGTTTTTAAACTAAAGGCCAGTCATATATGTAACTTGGCATTGGAAAAAAGGACCAAAATTTAATCCAATTTATGATGATAGCTAGTAAGAAAGTATCATTGTCTCGAGTTATTTTTGAGATATCATTTGTTATTTTCTTTTAGGGAAATGTATTTAACCGATAATTGTGGACACTTGAAATAAATATGTTAGGAATTGAACGATTCATCAACATTCATGGCATGTACTACCTCTAGCACTGTCTATATGCACACTTAAACAGTGAGGTCAGAAGAATTATCTCTCATGCCACTTTGCTACAATTTTATATAATTCATCAAAAGCCATTCAGGGTGGTAAATGTGCATTAATATACGCAATAGACGTGCTTGAGATTGTCTCCATCCACCTTAAACAGACTTCTATTCTGCCAGAAATGACTACCTCTGGTTATATCGCATAAGATCAAACCATTCACTTTATAAATCAGAATAGGTACCCATCAACAAGATAACCATACCTACAAGATTCAAGATTCAAGATGGCTTTATTGACTAATGTACAGGTACACTTATGTCAGCACCAGGTTTTCATTTACAATGTTGTAGACAGATTTTATATATGAGTATATACCGTTCACAGCCCCTGGCCTTTTAGATGATTTGCAATATGGGGCCACTGCTAGTATTTGAGAAAGTTTCCTAGTGTCATCGTGTCTTTTATAGTAATCAACGAACTTGAGGTATTTTGTTTCAAACACTGACCATGCGTTTCTCATCTCGGGCATGTTACAATGTAAGAAGACATGATTGACATCTTGCACAGTATTACAGAATGTGCACTTAGAATTGACAGGTTTCTTTCCTCTATATCTTCTTGACAGGCTGTCAAGTGTACAGTTATTGTCAGTCCGGAGTTTAGCAATAATGGTTCTAATTTTAGGTGATTCTGTATGCGTTAGGTATTCACGCTCTTCATAAATGTCATTGAGATCATCTTTACACATCTTGATAACGGGCTTCCCTAGCCCACTTAAAAGGGTCTATATCTCCTCTTTCCTATCCCCTCAGGATGTGTGTGGTGCACATATGCACAGGCACTGACACATTCCTCTGTTAAATTATCAACCTGTGAAGCACGGGATAGCCACTTAGTGCCGCTAAAGTGCTGTAAAAAACAAATCAATCAATCAATCAAACATCTTGATAATTCTACACTTGCTAGTATTCTCTGGGTTATCAATGTACTGGTTGTATTTCTGAATATGTGCATCATTTAACCTTCTCTTTATATTGTTTTTGAGTGAGGACTTTGACCAAACATAAGATCGAGCCAGACATTCTTACAACCGATTTTAAACAAGAGGTATTGGATATCTTTAAGCCATTGGTGGTTTTCACTCTTCATGGTAGAGAAGGCCTCATTTAGAATAGGGTTTTTCGATCCATGCTCAAGCCTCAGCCAATATAGAATGTTCAGTACGATTATTTTGGATTCAATAGGAAATCTCCCTAACTCACCTAGTGCAAGAGTAGTACTTGCATATTTTGATATACCCAGAGCAAACTTGCAACTTGTAGAGTAAAACACTTCTACCGGACAGGCCTTTCTGACGCCTTCAGAGGTTAAGTCCTCAATTATAAGAGTTACCGGTTGCTTTCTGTATGCAGACAGGATTTTGATTTTGTCACAGATATTGGCTAGAGTCACATAAGCTACCTGTGTCTTCTTATAGAATCTTCAAGATAATTTGTTTATATCCTCGACACCTAACAGTTTAAATAGTGTTAACAGATCTTTTTTTGATTTTACCTCAGATCCACTTATAGATATAGAACAGTTACTAGATGGCATACCCCATACTGGGCATCTGTATAAAAGGATAGGGTCGATCTGCTTGTCAAACAGGGACATAAACAATTTAGTTGATACATTCTGCGATGTACTCAAGGCTTGTCTAATAGAGAATAGTGCACGCTTTGCCTTTAAAATCCTTTCAGATTTCATTTTCTTTAGACTCCCATCCCGAGATAGAAGTAAACCTAAATATTTATATGAGGACACACATTCTAGTAAATTATCTTGAAAAAAGATTTGTGTTGACATCTCCCTTGCTTGAGACAAAACCACAATTTTTGTTTTCTTCGTATTAACTGAGAGTTTCCACATTTGGCAGTATCTGTCAAGCCTGTTCAGACTCTCCTGAAAGCCAGCTTCTGATCTGGAGATCAGGACTAAGTCATATGCCCATTAGAGTGAATTCATAGATATATCACCAAGATCAACAGGGTCACAGTTTTTGTCGAACATTTCATGGAGGTCATTCTGAAATAGGTTTGATAGAGTAGGGCTAAGATTGCATCCTTGTTTTACACCTGTTGTTGATATGAAGCTCAGTTATGCCACAGTCAGTTTTTATAGCATACTTGTTCCGGTCATAGGCTGCTCTAATGACTCGATATGTATTACCTGATATTCCTGCCTTTAGGAGTTTGTAGAAAAGGCTTGGTCTGTCTATTGAGTCAAAGAATTTAGAAAAATCAACAAAGGCTATGTAGAGCCTGCCCTTTTGATTTTTAACATATTTGTTACATACATGAAGTTATTTGGCCGCAGCATTCACAACGTAGAATTTTGTCATTTTTGAGGACATCTACTTCCATAAAACTCCACATGTAAGCTGCATTAGCATGTAAAACAACTGTAAGTTGTGAGTCTCAAGGAGTCAGCGTAGTGCAAGCTCGCGAGCGTCACTGTCAGAGCAAATAGCCTCGATGTAATTTTTGGAAAATAATATTTTCGGCAAAAGTTGTTATACGGCATAGAGACAGTATCATTAGGGTTGTTGTTTTATCAAATTCTATAAGAGCTTGGAGTTTGTTATCATGGTTTGTACGGCCTTACTTATCTGGTTCGAGATTAATGCTAGATCACGTGACCACATGGGGGGTACCACGTGACTATGCTGAGTCCACCACCCTTGATGTCGCACCCTAGCCGTAAACAACACCCTGACTTTTGGAGAATGCTATAGGCCGCAACTGGGCCCTGAAATGGTTGTCATTTCTAAGTATAATCTACACAAGTAAACCCCGCGTAAATAAGCTACACCCCCCCCCCGCGCCGTAGTCGCTGAGAATTTTCACGGCCCCCTATAATCTATAGTAGCACGCTGGCTTTTTTTTTTTTGCTAAAAAGAGGTTAACATTTTTAAGCCCCCCCTCAAGAGGGTTCCAAATCTATTACGCTACCCCCCTCAAATCCACCAACCACCCTGTTGATAAATAATGACCACTCCCTAAGGATTTGAAATGGTCTGTAGACTGCGGCTTAAACATGCGGTTTTACGGTTACATTAATATGTAAAATAATTATCTTTTCAGTCAGCTGTGGCTCAAAGTGATGAGGTAAAGGAACGTAACAAAGGCGGCTGCTGGAGGGCACCAAGTGACCTTGGCCGCGTCAAATTTGTGTAAGTCTTTCAGTCTCGTCCAGTCGGGATTCTAGGGAATACCCCTCTCGTGTTTGGGGATTGTGGGTCCCCATTTTCTGGGGAATATTACTACAGACGGAACCCGCCTACATTATACTACTATAGCAACCAGCAGCTAGAACTACTTTTACCCATAAACACTGATTACCAGAGACGACTCACGCTAGTGGTCGAGCTGGGACCAGATTGTATGGTTTCCTCAAATCTCCATGACACATTGCGCGCATTATTATAATCGGGGAGGTATACAAGATATACGTCTACGTTATAATGAAGGTGCATTTGGCATGCATGGTCAAAATTCTTTTCATGAAAGGGGCAGTTCAGATTTGATTTTTGTAGCTAATCGAAAAATGCTTGCCTATAAGGCACGCTCTGGGTTGGTTCGGCTGAACTCAGAGGGTTTTCCTCATGTATAAGCTGCAACACTAGTAAGCTGTTAATGGTATTAACTGGCCTTTTGCAAACATTTCATTTTGAGGTATGTGATCTCATTCTAGATCCTAACCAAAAATCTTTGAATATAATGCGATTTCTTTTTCCAAACGTTCATCATAGTTGGTGTCATTTTCCAAATTGGTAAAGTTTGATGACATTTGTAAATTAATTATTCAAAGCTTTGGCACTATGTTGAGCTCAAAATATCTTTATGCACGCATAAAAAAGGAACGATAGTTGGATGAAACATGAAGCCGTTCAACCTTTGAGAAAATCAAGTTTTCAAATCAATTTCAATTCAATTTAATAGTTTATTATACTGAACAGACATTATGTAAGTAAATACATTTATCAAGTGTATGCACAGTGTGCATGGACAATATGAAAGCATTGATAGGGAGTCCTAATAATTAAATTAATGTGTAGGCTTTTAGCTTGATTAATACTTTCATCTGGACCATTTAAAACAAAATCACACTCCAAAGGTGATATTACTTAGGGAATTGGGGGGGGGGTGATCGAGAGAATATGAATAAACTGGCCACAAAACAACTATTTACATTGAATGTGTTAATACCTAAAATAGAAGTCAATATACAAATATATTGTAGATAATTTGTCTTATTACAAATTATGCATGAGCTAGCTCTGAGATATAAAATATAGACTTGTCAGACGTAGAGCTCTATTCATCAGATATACTCACTCATTATAAACAAATGTTCATTAATTCTTTTTTACTTTCAGTGCAACAGCTCTCCTGCACACAGCAGAATTCTGGGAGTTTGTGTCGTCTGCAGACCTCAATCCATGCCCGGGTGGCACAGTACCTGAGGAATGTAAAACTACAGACACTCTTGTAGACGCTAACTTCTGTGTTCCCTACGCTAGCTACAGTGCGTTGAATGCAGCCCCTACCCTGCAGCCTGTTGGACTGGTCACTGGCATGTCACTCACTGTGGCTCTTCAGGTTGTGAACATTGTAATGATACTAATCAACCTTTAAGGATCAATGGTGCATTAATGTTTCAGACCAATTGGTCATGATGCATGACTGCGGCCTTTAACTTGTAAGAAGTGCACTCATAAGGGAGTGGTCATTATTTATCAACAGGGGGTTCAGTGGCGGATCCAGGATTCTCTAGAGGGGGGGGCAAGACCTGGTGAAAGTGTTAGGGGTGTTACATGTCTCTGAGCACCGCAAGCGAAGCGCAGCGGTCAAAGTAGGGGGGTTTGGGGGCATGCCCCCCCAAGAAAATTTTGAGGGTTTAGATTTGAAATGGTGCATTCTTATACATTCTAACTTAACATATTAAGTCTCAGGTCTTGTAAAATTTAAGGTGAGAAATCAGTTTTTATGTTAACAATTCTTGATGAATAGGTGGCCTGTATATCTCCTTCCCTACACAAACAGAATGCCTTGAAGATCTCTTCAAGAAATATTTCATTCTGGTACATCATTGAACACCATATGAAATAGGGCATTTGTATTGAGCTTCTGATAATTGAAAGGATGGGGGTTTGGGGGCTAAGCCCCCAAGAGAAAGTTGAAATCTAAGAGTTGAAATGTTGCAATCTGAGGCATTTTGGCACTATATATAGATTGGTACTAATGAGACAAGGGGATGGACCCGTCTTCACCTCAGCACTACCTTGATTCAAATGGCATGGTTACCAACTGCCCTCCTCCAGTAACTAGGGGGGTCTCCATGACAATAATTGTGTAGTACACAATTTTGTTGGTCACCTGACCACAGAGCCTCTCTCTGGGGCACATCATCCCCTGGAGATTCACAATCTCCAGGTGTGATGTAGTATTTTGCACCAAGCAGATATTTGGTGCCTATCACTGATTTGGATGATAGAAGGGTGACTGAATAAAGGTTTCGATCCTACTAGATCTCATCAGGTGCATAATTGAGGTACACAAGGTATAAAGCATTGCCTCATTTTCTATCTAAAGTTTCATCAGAAAATTTAGGAAAAACACTGTAGGGTGTTTTTGGGGGTTTGGAGACAGAGCAAGAGAGTTTGACTTTTAGTCATTAATCTCCATGTTTTGCTAATTTTATGGATCAAGCAAGTCAGCTGTCTAGAGAAATTTAAAATAGTTTAAAAACCTAAAGACAAAAAGGTTCCAGCTCATGTAAAAATAATTCATTTGTTACTAATTAGAGCTGTACTTCATTTACTCCTAAGGATTTCTAGTATGGAGAGTATATACCGAGTATCTATAAAAAAACAAAAAAAAAAACTATATATAGATTGGTATCACCCCTACTCCCCTAAAGAAATTAAGGGCTCTGGAACTATTTGAAGTTTGAAAAAAAACGGTTGGGGGAAAGAGAATGGGGAAGAGGATATCAGTGTGTCACCTGAAGAGGGAAAAGGGTAATTTCTTTGGTGTATAATGAGCATGAGTTCCAATGATGTGGCATTAGAGTAAAGTGCAATTTAGAACTGAGGGTCATTCCTGGAGGCGGGCTGGAAGGTGTTTTTTTTAATATTGGAGGACAGATATAATTATTTCAAAATCATAAAAGAAATTCAGTTTGTATTGCACATATAAGAGAACCCAACAGGTCATTTCCTGATGATCAAAGCTTTCTAATGGTATATGGAACCCTATATTCGAATAACTGCCTCCCTCTCCTTTCCTTTCCCCTCTCCCTCTCTCTTCTCTTCCTCCTTTTTTTTTTTTTTTTTTTGGGGGGGGGGCCAAGGCCCGTTCGGCCCCCCCCTCTATCCGCCACTGGGGTTGGTGGGTTTTTGCGCAGATGCAGATGCATGAAAATCTTTTACGCCCCCCTCGACGGCAGTCAAAATATTTTTGCGCCACTCTTTGATCTATAGTAGCATGCGGGCTTTTTGCTAAAAAGGGGGTAACTTTTTCTAGCCCCCCCCCCTCAAGAGGGGTCAAAATTTTTAACGCCCCCCCTCAACCCCCCCCCCCCTCGTTGATAAAAAATGACCACTCCCTAAGAAGTTCAAAATAGCCAGTGATGGCGTCACCGACTTTGAGGTAGGTGACGATTGCACTGATGACATGCAGTAAGGCACTGACAAGTGTAGGAGGTCATATGACCACTCCTCCAGTTTGTATATAAATAAAATAAACTCATGGCCGACTGACGGCCGTCACTCACTGATGGACAGCGTAGGGTCAGTATCCTTAGGGTTGTTGCTCTGTTTGCTACCTTGGTTCCTAATTCACCCGAAATCATTTGAATACAACTATCGTCAGTCACCAGCCTGTGATGTCATAACCTCTTGACCCTATTTGCCCATATATGGAGGTCACATGACCATTGGGACTAGTCTGGGCCATGAAGCCTACCAACTGACGAAAATCCCATAGCCTTAACCAAGCAATACAATATCATCACTTCTGTATGCATTAAAATTAAGGCTCATGTTTATGGGTGTGGACCACTTAATTTGACATGGTGACATGGCCATTTCTTAAAATCGACATGTGACATGGACTTAAGTGACATGAGGTGAAAAATTAATGGCATGACATAGGTCCTTTCTTATATTCGACGTCACATGGGACATGAGAGGTTCTTAGAACTGACATGGGCATTTAAGTGACATGTAACATAAAGCATTTATTCAAAACGACATGTGATATGGGGGACCCCATCCACACCCCAGGTTTGTATGGCTGATGTAGTCACAATCTGTTTCACCCTTCAGCATCCATTCACCTGATTCAGCAGCTCTTCCATTACAGCTGATGTTTTATTGGCCAGGTTCAATACCCCTATGGCATCCTTTTGACTTTTGGCCTGTTTTTTTTTTTTTTTTTTTGGGGGGGGAAGGGTTGTTTGAGTTGTTTTTCTTTTCTATTATTTTTTTTTGCTCATGCAGGATGCTGTCTGATGCTGGCTGATGATAGGGGGTGAAAAATTGGATTGCTGTTTCTGTCAATTTTAGAGCTCTTCATGGAATTTTATTTTGCAGTGGTTCAATTTTTTATTATTTCTGATTAGCACGATATTGGGCCCGGAAATATCAAGCATGTAATCCGGTTTTCCATAGGGTTCATTCTTTTTCATGTCCAATGGTGCTTGATGATTCCAGATTGTAGCAGTTCTCCACTATACACGATTCACGCACGATAGTACCTGACAGTTTCTCATGTAAACCGATGCAAAATCGGGCAAAAGTCAGCTAATGACTGTCCAGATTACACTTTCCTCGCACCTTGCATCCTGACTACCTACCGGCAATATGAAAAAAGGTTCAAGAAAAAAAAGAAAGTTAGGTACTGCTTTGTCAAAACTGTCTTTTGGCAAGACCCTCCAGAGGGGTTGACATACTATTATTAAACTAAGGGTTGACATGACAGGGCCAGACTCCACTAGCTTGGTATTGGTGTCAGCAACACAACACCTCAATGCTTCTTGTTGCAGTTCTAGCAGTTTAGGGTAAATAGATAGGCCTATAAATCACTTGCTTTGTTCAAAGAAAAGTTCAACAAAGACAGCGAGAAATTAATTAGAGTAATACAAAAAGATTTAGGAGAGTATCGGAGATGCTAGACATTGAAAGGAGATATTAGAAACTTGTTTAGGAATAAGATTGAATCTGATAACCAGGAAATATATTTATCCCTGCTGTTGGACCATTTTCTACACTCACTTTTTATCTATATATTTTAACTCCACGTAGCACTCCTGTCATTTAAGTATACTGCCACCTGGTGTGCCCGAGCCTCACTAACTACCTAGAATGTGGTATATCCTAGACTCTTGTATTACATAGTTTTATCTGCATTGTTGTGATCATTTTATGGAGGGTCTGTCTTTATATTATATATCTATCACTATATTATTCTAACTCTTATCCCTTTCTTTCCCTATACCGCATGTATGCAGGTTTATAACACTGTATTTTCTAATATGTATGGGTTTAAAGGGTTAAAGGTACCGTAATCTCTTGCGCATAAGGCGCGTCTTATACGCGAAGTTTAGGAGGTTCCTGTGTGCATTAGGTACACAAAGCTTTTTGAATTTTCAAAATCCATCCAGTAGAACAAAATTAATGAATTTTCAAGTTATTTGACCATATTCTAAAACTCTAGGTGCGTCTTATACAGAAGGTGCGCCTTATACGCGGGAGATTATGGTAATTACTTAGGAGTTATATATATATATATATATATATATATATATATATATATATATATATATATATATAATATCTCAATGTATAGTAGGAGTATAAAATTCTAAAATACAAGGCTGTGCACATTAAAGTAAGTCATTTATGAGTTTACAAGCATAGGGTCTTGGATATTTTCATCAATTTGAAGCATGTGTTCATAGTGCTTACTGTTCTCTTAATAAAGATAACTCTCTGAATGGGACTTACAATATAGTTTTGACTTCAACTTTATTTTCTTAAACCTATACTTTACCGTCAGTAAAAGATATTGATAATAAGATTTATTGATTATAAATAACGTTATAAGGTTAGTTGATCCTGAGAAGTATATTTTTGTTAATACGTTTGTTGAATAGATGTAATTTAATGATGATATTAAATAGGTGTTTTATTGAGTGAGAGAAAGAGAGAGAGAGAGAGAGAGAGAGAGAGAGAGAGAGAGAGGGAGCGAGAGAGAGAGAGAGAGAGAGAGAGAGAGATGCCAGTTGTTTAATGATAGCAAATGGCAAAACTTCATGCATAATTTTTATGTTCCCTCTTCCTAATGAGTGTTATGTCCAGTGTTATATCCTAAAGCCTTCATCCATGACAACCAAATATATCTAACTTTTTTTGCCTATTACTTAGACAAATTCACTACCATGACTAGATAGTAAACGTTTAAAATAGTTAGCTATTCTGATACACTGTACAATATTCTAGAATAAACCAACAATACTGACACCTAATATGGAATTCAGAGGAGCATGTAACCATTTCGTGAGAATTATCAATAAACCTATTTAAAAAATCCCCGTCATAGCTATAATGTTCGCCGTCATATTTCCTTATACTACAGTATGACACTTAGTGGTCAACCATCACTCATTTTCATGAATGTACTTTCAGCGACCGACTGAGTTTATTTTGGCAGTAAAGCTCTAGACTGACACAATCTTAGTAACATAGCATCATGACGACCACTGGGCATGATGCATGAAGGTAGTGGCCGTCTTTAAAGGGTTAAATTCCAAGTGATTAAGTATGGTAAAGTAACACCTTGATGGGATAAGGATAATTACTGTCTATAATCCCATTTTTTCACCGGGTAACTCAAGCTAACTTTTTCAGTCATGTAGGGATTTGGCTGAAATGCTGTTGAGATTGGGTTTACTAAGTTTACTCCTCCTTTAGCTTTTTTAGCTATTTGTGGTTAGAGTTGATGTCAACATGAGCTCTTCATACATACAATTTACCATCAATAAGAGTCTGGTTGTGATATCCATGGACAGAACTATGTCCATGTCAATATATACACGAGCATGTATATATGTAAAACTCACACAAGCACAGATAGGTCATCACCCTCACTGCTCGCTTGATGTCCAGACTGTACGGGCTTAATTATTTGCAAAGTGTTTTAAATCAATAGCCAGCCCCAACCAACATGGGCCAAGCGCTATACGCCCAAGCTCCTCGGGCATATAGTGGCCTTATACGCCCGAGGAGCATACATGGGACTTTTCCATACACGGGACAACCAATTCATACATGGGACATATATAACATACATGGGATTTCACACTTTTTGAGGAACAAACACGGGACATTTTATGGCCCATACAAGGACCATTTGGAGCCCCCCCCCCACCCCCGGACACCTGGTAAGACATTTTTACATGGATGCACGGGAATATAACTTTATTGTGGCCCATCCATCAGCAACTCCGCGGCCGAGGGGTTAAGGCGACTAATCGACAATTGTGGGGTACCCAGTTTGCCTCCCCTCTCCAGCTATGTTTTTTCGTCATCCTTTCTTTCTCCATACACAGGACATACATAACATACACAGGATCTCACACTTTTTGGCCCACACACAGGACTCCATTTTTATGACTGATACACGGGACATTCATTTCATCATCCTTTCCGCCTTTCCTCAACTATTAAGAATATTTATACCTCACACATAATAGGGCCAACATGTAGTGGAGGGCATGTAAAGAGTTCCTCGGGTAGAGTCCCGTGTATAGGGTTCCTCGGGTGGAGTCCCGTGTATAGGATAAGAAGTTTGCCTGGTAAATCCTTATATTCTAGTTTAATGCTCAAACAAGGGAAAAAAACGCAGTGAGGAGGAGTCAAACCCATGATCCTCAGAGGTAGGACATCTGAAGATCATGGGTTTGACTCCTCCTCACTGCGTCCAGTGGTTGCTTTTTTTTTTTTTTCATTTGACCCCATCAGATGATGAGGGTTCCATATTGGTATGTCCTGTGTATAGGATAGCTCGGGCTGTGTAGTAAGTATGTCCCATGTATAGGGTTTCCTCGGGTGGAGTCCCGTGTATAGGATAAGAAGTTTGCCTGGTGAATCCTTCTATTCTAGTTTAATGCTCAAACAAGGGGAAAAAAACCAACAACTGGACGCAGTGAGGAGGAGTCGAACCCATGATCCTTAGAGGTAGGACATCTGAAGATCGTGGGTTCGACTCCTCCTCACTGGTGGTTGCTTTTTCTTTTTCATTTGACCCCGTCAGATGATGAGGGTTCCATATTGGTATGTGCTGTGTATAGGATAGCGCGGATGGAGTCCCGTGTATAGGATAGAATGGAGCAGGTCCCGTGTATAGGTTTGCCTCGGGTGTAGTCCCGTGTATAGGATACAAGAGAGTAGGTGCCGTGTATATGATTCCCTCAGGTGAAGTCCTGTGTATAGGATTTCTTGGGTTAGTTCCGTGTATGCTCATCGGGCGTATAAGGCCACTATACGCCAGATAGCATCGGCCCAACATGGTAACCTTTGATATTATGTGTACACATGAGAAGCTCAGACACTCAGAGGCAGTCTTAACAGAATACAAAATAGTTATATCTAATTATATGATGTATGTTTCATGAATCTTTAATTGAAGCAATTGCCTGAATAGCTCACTGTATCCTAAAAATAATGACATTGAATCATTTGTGTTGAATAGAAAACACAATTGGGTACTGCAAGGGTTTTTATTAAATAGATATATATGCCAATCCAAGGTCGAATACAATTCAGACTCCAGCGTCGATTTCACATTTCAATTTAGAATTCCTAAACACACGCCTTAAGCAGGAAGAATTTCAATAATGTTGATCCAATTCAATTTTCAAAATCAATGGTGTCAATATCCATAAATCTCAAATAATAATGCCACCACATTTCATCAATAACATCATATACCCAATCTCTGGCATGAGTAATTTCCATTGTCATTGAATGTACTTAATTCCACACAATTATAAACCTTTACAAATTTTCATCCCCATTGAAATTCCAATGCGAGGATATTTCCAAAGCACAAATTCACAAATGTTGTCGAATTTCAAAGCATAATCATAAATGTCTATCACAATACACAATCACAAACTGTGGATGCCTTTGAATTCTCTCATGGCATAACTCCAAGTTAAATCAATAATCACAAATGGCTATTGTTATAATATGTCAAAAAGTTATCTATATAATATTTCTAAAGACTTTGGTTACCTAGAATGATTATTTCTAGTCCTGTTAATATTGACCAATCAGAAGCCAGCACCACCTGTATGCTGCAGAGAGTTGTTTGTCCTTGACCTCACACTGAATACACTGTCATGGCCGACCAGTCTAGATCCCAGACCTGTGTTGTAGTTTCTATCTAAATACCTGACTCCCAAGTTGGTGACAGCGAATATTTTTGAGAGTATGTGGTAGATGGATATCTAGACAACACCTGGAGGTCAGGATTTTTGCCGGATGGTCAAATGGGAAAGGAGATGGAAACAGATTATGGTGTGGTATTTTCATATGAAATGTATACATGTGCCTAGGGCTACAGACCTAAGGTAAGACAAGCCTTTCTTTCATATTGCACACCCACCTGCTGTGTTGCCCAATGCCAAGTTAAGCTGAATTCACCAAGGCAACATAATTATTGACAGTTTCTGTTGTAAAGTGACTGGAGAGAGACTTTGTCAGTGTCACTGCTCCAGAGCATCCATACTCCATAGCCAGACCCATAGCCACCTGTCTCAGTGAAAGTGTCTCAGAGAAAGCCCCTATAGACTGCATTTCCTTTTGTTTTATTCTGAACCATGGCCAAGTTTAGTCCCCCTGACCCGTTCACCTTTGAGGAGCCCTCAAAGTGGCCAGAATGGAAGGAGAGGTACATGAGGTTCAGATCTGTCACTAAACAAAAGAATGAGGATGGGGATGTCCAAGTGTCATCACTGATTTATTGCATGGGTAGACAAGCTGAGAACATTTTTAAGTCATTCCGCTTCGACCCCATCGCACAGCCAACCGCTGCCGTACCACATCCGATAGACCCTAAAGACAACTTCGATGTAGTCATGAAAAAGTATGACGAGTACTTTATACCTAAAAAGAATACCATTCACGAGCGTACAAAGTTTTACCACAGAGTCCAAGAGTCAGGCGAGTCGATCGAGTGTTTTCTCCGAAGCTTACATGCGATAGCGGCGCATTGTCGGTTTGAAGATAAGGAGGATGAGCATATTCGTGACAGGTTCATCAGTGGCCTGAGCGACAAGACAATGTCGAAGAAGCTCCAGCTCGAACAGGACACTGTCACCTTAGACAAAGCGGTACAGCAAGCCCGACATAACGAGCTCGTCCAGATGCAGAACGAGCCATCAGCAGCCGTCAACGCCGTTAGGGATGGTGGAAGGAGAAGAAGGAAGCAAGGGTCGTCAAAAGCTGAAGGTCAAAAGTAAAACGGCCAAGGTCATCGATCGAATGACCACAGTAAGAAGTCAAACACGAAGAAGTCGAAGCCGAAATGTGGTAACTGTGGTTATGTCCACCGATCGTCCGAACCAGACGCATGTCCAGCGATTGGTAAGACGTGCAAGAATTGCAACATGAAAGGTCATTTTCAAGCCGTATGTCGTCAGAAGGTCCAAGAAGTCTATGGAGATGACCAGCAGGACGATTACTTCTGCGGATCCATTGACTGTGACGATAGCGACCCAGCATGGAAAGTTACTCTATCCATCGGGGGTAGTCAGCCCGTAGACTTTAAGATTGACTCTGGTGCTGATGTCTCTGTCATGTCATACTCTAAGTATCTAACGCTGAAGCCGAGACCGCCGCTCAGCGAGAGTACGTCAACCCTTTCAAGCCCTGGTGGTCCTTTGAGCTGTAAGAGAGACTTTACAGCCAAGACGCAGGTAAAAGGAATATGCTACAACTTCCGTGTCTTAGTCGTCGGAAATGAGGTCGAATGCCTTCTCGGGAGAGGAGTGGCGTCACGAATGGGACTCATTTCTAAACTAGACAGTGTCAAGGAAGGCGTTGGTTGTCTGAACACCGATCCTGTCAAGATCGTCTTAAAGGAAGATTCACAGCCTTTTGCAGTAGCAGTTGCCAGAAGAGTACCCATTCCGGTTCTGCCTAAGGTAAAGGAGGAGTTAGATCGTCTCCTCACTTCTGGCGTGATCCGTGAGATCACTAAGCCTACAGCATGGTGTGCACCCATGGTAGTTGCAGTGAAGAAGACAGGCAAAGTGCGTTTGTGTGTCGACCTGAAAAAGTTAAACGTCAGTGTCAGACGTGAGAGGTTTGTTCTACCGACTTTAGAAGACCTCACATCAAAACTGTCAGGAGCCACCATGTTTTCCTGCCTAGACGCCGCTAGTGGATTTTACCAAATCCCTCTGGCTGCGGAAAGCCAAGAATTGACAACGTTCCTGACGCCCTTCGGGAGGTACTGTTTTAGACGATTACCTTTCGGGATTACGTCGGCGCCAGAAATCTTCATGCGAAAGATGACGGAGGTCCTAGATGGGCTTGAAGGTGTTTTCACCTACATGGACGACGTCCTCATCTATAGTAATACTCCAAAAGAGCATGACGAACGACTAGCTACAGTGCTAGCAACCCTAAAGAGGGCAGGATTGAAGCTGAACCAAGAGAAGTGCTCTTACAGAAAGACAGAGTTAAAGTTCTTGGGACATAGGTTCACAAAAGACGGAATTTCAGCCGACTCAGAGAAAGTGGAAGCAATTGCCAAGATGCCGCCACCATCGTCTGTGACTCAATTGCGACAGATTCTCGGTATGGTCCACTATCTGGGGTCATACTTGCCGGATCTACATGTAGTCACTCGTCCTCTGAACGATCTGCTGAAGGGAGATGTGGAGTGGATCTGGGGTTCAGCCCAGAAAGAAGCCTTCGCAAAGATGAAGTCACTCATCTCGTCAACTCCCATATTGGCTTACTATGACGTCAACAAGCCAACCATAGTGAATGCAGACGCCAGTGCATATGGTCTAGGGGGAGTACTGTTACAAGACCATGGAGGTATTCCTAAACCCGTTGCCTTCTGTTCAAGAACACTAAGCCCTGCAGAACAGAAGTATGTACAAATCGAGAAGGAATGTTTAGCGAGTGTGTGGGCGTGTGAAAAGTTTGACCGGTTCCTCTGTGGACTGGAGTCCTTCACGCTGGAGACAGACCACAAGCCGCTCATTCCTCTTATCAACACCAAAGACTTGGATAGTGTGCCGATAAGATGCCAGAGACTCCTCATGAGACTAATGAGGTATAAGGCACAAGCAAAGTATGTCCCGGGAAAGCAAATGTATGTGTCAGATGCACTTTCCAGGAGTCCAATGTCAACGAAGGCCGTCAGCAGCACGGCTGAGGAAGTTGATATGTATGTTCAGTCTATCGTAGCTGGGTTTCCTGCAACCCCTCAGAAGAGAGACGATCTGAGAGTGGCGACGCAGAATGACTCAGTGTTACAAGCAGCGATAGTGTTCACCTTGACGGGTTGGCCTAAGTATGAGAAGGATATACCGGATGGCTTGCGAGAGCTCTATGCTCATCGAGCAATGTTATCAGTTGTAGATGGACTACTGGTTTTTGGTAGCAGGATAGTCATTCCAGCAGCCAACAGAGCAGAGATTCTTCAAAGGATCCATGATGGACATCAGGGAGTGACCAAATCGTTAGAGAGAGCCCGTTTAGGAGTCTGGTGGCCTGGTTTGACGGCAGACGTCAAAAGGGTCGTTGGCTCTTGTGAACATTGCCAGACGCTGAGACCAACTCAGCGAAAAGAGCCGTTGCTGCCGACACCTTTGCCACAAGGTCCCTGGCAGAGGATAGGAGTAGATCTCTGTCAGTTCAAAGGGAAAGACTACCTTGTGATGGCCGATTACTACTCAAGATGGATAGAGGTCTTACGCCTATACAAGACCACAGCCAAGTCAGTGAAATACCGCATGGAAGATGTATTTGCCAGGTGGGGTTCTCCGAGAGAAGTTGTGTCGGACAATGGTCCCCAATTCGTCTCGGCGGAATTCAAGTCCCTGATAGTAAAGCATCAGTTTAATCATGTTACGTCAAGTCCATATTTGCCCAATTCTAATGGAGAGGCGGAACGTGCAGTCCAGACTGCCAAGCGAATTCTGAGTCAAAGTGATCCTTGGTTAGGTCTGATGGTCTATAGAGACACCCCAATTGCCGCCACTGGATGTAGCCCGTCTCAGCTCATGATGGGTCGTCACATCCGCACAACATTGCCAGTCATTCCTTCTATGTTAGAGCCAAAGTGGCCTGACAGAGAGGCCATTCTGTCAAGAGACCAAGCTTATAAGGATTCATACACCGACTACTATAACAGTCAACATGGTGTTCGCCCTCTACAACCACTACAGGTGGGGGAAAAAGTTGTTATGAAGAGAGATGACCAGAAAGGTTGGAACCAGCCAGGAGTCATCAGTGGTGCCGCCAACGCTCCGAGATCCTACATCGTGCAGACAGAGTCAGGAGTCGTCCGGAGGAATAGACGCCATTTGGCACCGAAAGTATCATCAAGCACAGTGCCAAGTACGCCAAAGAAACCAGGGAGCCCGCAGATTCAACCACCTCCTGCGAGTCCCATACAAATGTCAGATACCGCTGGGAGTGAAGCGGATGTTGAACCAGCAACAGCAGTAGCCGCTCCAGAGCCACGCCGGTCCTCGAGAGCTGTGAAGAAACCTGAGCGGTTTATTGAGAACTGTTAGATAAGCTGTATGAGTCATCCTCACATTGGTCAGAATAACACCAGAGGTTGACTTATGGGTATCGAGCAGTCTACTCTAATACCCAAGGGATCTTTCATATGTCATGTTTCTCATTAAATATGTTCAGTCATATGGTCATATCAAAAGACTCAATAATACAGTCATATTCAAAGACTTAGTCATGAGACATTTTGAACTTTCCTTAAAAGGGGGAGATGTTATAATATGTCAAAATGTTATCTATATAATATTTCTAAAGACTTTGGTTACCTAGAATGATTATTTCTAGTCCTGTTAATATTGACCAATCAGAAGCCAGCACCACCTGTATGCTGCAGAGAGTTGTTTGTCCTTGACCTCACACTGAATACACTGTCATGGCCGACCAGTCTAGATCCCAGACCTGTGTTGTAGTTTCTATCTAAATACCTGACTCCCAACTTTTGGTGTCTTAAAATTCCATCATGGCATAACTCCAAGTAAAATCAGTAACTCCATAGTGAGATGTTCAAGTGAGCATTGAGAATATAGTAATGGGTAGTGAGACCAAGTGAAAGCTAACCAAATCTAAGTCCTTCTGATGTGTGGTTCCTCTATGTAATAAGCAGATCCCTTAAAGTGTGTCTAGATCTCCAATTGAATGAAGTTAAGACTTCAGAAAGCACTCTAGACAGTGACCAAGCTCCAGTAAATACTATTCAGAATTTCAATCGATTCCTACTTGTGAGCTGCCGAATATAAATCTCTTCCCAGGACAGACCATGAATCCCTTAATACTGAGCACAGCCTGCACCCAGCCCCTTCAGCTCCAGCCTTATATACTCCCAGACTGCAGGTGGTTTTGGTCTTTTGCCATCTGACACCCTTTGGACTTTAAACCTGGTGGTACTCTAACCGATCATCCATAGGGGACACACCCATCCACTCATAAGGACATAATCTCCACTGTTGCCACGGGGACCCCCAGGACCTACATGGGCAAAGTCCAAAACAATGACTCAGCCTTCACAGCCACTCCTGGCATCCTATAGGGCCATAACATGCCGCGCCCACTCTAAGCTTCATGTGACTAAGGACTCATAGTGACATTCTTTAACTGTTCCCAGTGACATATTGCATTCAATAGTTTTCTTTCTTTGTAATATACTTTATAATAAACATTTATGTATACTACGGGAATATACCTGCAGACACTTAGCATGGAGGAACCCCGTGTCTTTATATTATTTCCAGAATTACTATTGTAACTCCCCAAACAATAGCGATCGAATTGTCGCTCTCCTTAATTCCCTATAACTCAACTTGTTAGATGTTAGCAACGTTAGCACATTAAAAATGCCACCGTTAATTAACTACAGTTGCAGACCAGTGGCGGATTTAGATGGTGGGGGGCACGGGGGCGTGCGTCCCCTCCTTTTTCACAGTACAATGCCGTATCACACAGGAGGTATGTGATACATAGGGTGGATATCAAACTGCCTGGTCACATGACCCTTTGATGATGTCATAGCTTCAAAATGGCGACGTAAACAGGGGTTACACACGATTATGGTAATTTATATTGTACTTTGATGATTTAACCATGAGGTAAATGCAAAGACTCTGCCAGGGTTATCGCACGTGCAGTACTATGCAAGAACAACTGGATATAGAGAAGAAGGTCCCAAAATTCAATAGCCTTTTGAAATTCATATATCCATTGAGCAGAACAGATGTTATGTCATATTAAAGTAAAACAAAAAAATCCCAACTGATGGGGGGGGCATTTTCCATTTTTGACACAATTATAAAAAAAGACATGATCAATGATTGATGTGTCAAAATTATAGATTTCTGATGGCAATATATCCGAAATTAAATATCCACGCAGAGACCAACTTTACTTTCTGCTTGTCATCAGAACCTTAGGGAGTTGTCATTATTTATCAACGGGGGGGGGGGGGGGGGTTTCGCGCGGACGCATGAAAATTTTTTACGTGAATTTCTTAAGCCCCCCCCCCCCCTCAAGAGGGGTCAAATTCTTTTTAGCCCCCCCTCGGGAGGGGTCTGGAAATGTTACGCCCCCCTCAAACCCACCACCCCCCTCTGTTGATAAAAAATGACCACTCCCTTACCAAATGCATCTCTCATTGAAAGTGTACCCACTCAAAAAGAGTAGCATAATCATTTTACATTATTCGCATTCTGTCAGGTCACTATTATAGCCTTGTTCTTTCTTCAGCCACACACTGTTACTATTGTTAGTCAGTGGCGGATTCAGATGGGGGCGTGGGGGCGCGTGCCCCCTCCTTTTCACATGTACTTTTATTTAGTTAGTTTATTTACCTAATTTTTTGTTCCTCAAGTTAAAACATAAAGAGGGGCTAAAAGAGTATTCACCACTGGGTGGGGAGTGATCAGAATAGGGGGAGGGTGGACCTTTACCCCCACCCCCTTCGGAGGGTCAAAAGGGTCCAAATTGCCTTGAGTTGCTGCTAAGAAATATATATATATACAAAATCATCCCTGATTTGCTAGGGTCGGTCAGGTTACTGGAAACACACCTTCTTTTTATTGGCCCTACCAAAAGAAGTCATCATGGAAATGGGTCTGTCTTTTCCTGCATTAGTGGGATACAAAAAAAATGTGAGACTTTTTGTCATTTTTTAGGAATTTGTAGGAAAGCTTTCGTACTTTTTGAGGATATTTATATTTCTTCATTCATTTCCCTTTTCATATTCTCCCCCTCTTTCACAGTTGTCAACTTTTTCCATCATTATTTTGCAATGAAATCAAAGAATTTGATGCATCCATTGATATGTGCCCTAACATTTCCCTAACCAACCCTAGTCTACTGACCCTACCTTTTCAAATCATACTGGGAAAAAATCATACTGGAATTTGAAACAAATTTATTTTTTTTTTACTTTTTTTAGCCTGAGTGGGTTGCCCGCGGGCACCGGGGGCAGCAGGGGCAACCCACTCATAGCCATACAGTGTCTGTGTGTCCCATGGCATGAGCTGTGCTTCTTGGTTAGTCCCATACTTCTCTGTAGGAACTAGCTCAGTTCCTGAACTCTCTTCTCCGTTCCTCTGTGAGAGTTCAGAAAACCTGTGAAGGCAACATCTTTATCACAGTCAGTGCTTTGATAGGCTGACTTTCGTCACCAGTGACAGAAAGTCAGCCTATCAATGCGCTGACCATGGTCACTGGGCCAGTCTGGAGTTGAATTCATTCAAAATCAGGAAAACTTTGGACAAAAATGCCCTAAAATATTCAATTTTAGATATTTGATTTCTAGATTGGGTGAATTGGAAAGCAGACAAGTTGGCCTATCTGATCCCTATCTGAGGCAGTTGAAAAATAATCACAAAATTCCAAGTACCATTATCTCCCGCGTATAAGGCGCAGCCCGCCTATAAGGCGCACCTAGAGTTTTAGGATTTGATCAGAAGAATAGAAAATTCATAACTTTTGTTCTTATGAATGGATTTTAAAAATTCAAAAGGCTATGTCTAGCTAGTGCCCCATAGACCCCTATGGAATCCCTTATGTCCTACCAGGACTTCAGGGGAGTGTAACATATCAAAATGAAGGTCTTGATCTCCCCTGGTGGATCCAGGGAGAACTAAAACCTCACGTATAAGACGCGCCTTATATCTACGCGGGAGATTACGGTATTAGACAAATTAGTGTTTAAAAATTGTTCACAAGCCCATGTTAGCAACCCTTTCCTCCGACTACAGCTTTCTCTGCCGCTCTATGGGAGTAAGAGAGGCAGAGTTCCTCAGCCTAGGCTATGTAGGAACCGGGTGCAGAAAAAGGGCAGCATAAAAAAGACCGCGCCCGCAGCGCCCGCCCCGTGGACCGGAAATGCAATCCGGATAATATAAGCTGGTACCTACCTTCTGTTCCTAAATGTCAGGAACAAGCGCACAATGGGCGTGATGCGCGCGCAGCCCGGTTGCTACTCGTGAGATTCGCCATCTTGCGTCTACAAAGAGCGGTCGTACCCTCCTTGTCGTTTCAGCAATTTAGCAAATCTTACACTTCTTGAAGTCTTCAAGAGATTGGAAATCGGTTGATAAACCATCCAGGACCCGATTACCCACTATCCGTCGTTCAAGATGGGCTTTTCTGCCTCCACAAAGGGTAGCACGACCTCTGGCTCTGGTCAGAAGGCCACGCAGGCCACACCCCCTTCCACCATTGGCATTGCCAAGGAAGATGGCACAGCCGCGCCAGCCCCCAAACGGGAGTGTTTCCTTCGCAGAATGGGCAGAATGTTTGTCAGGATGGTGCAAACCTTTCATAAGCCTAAGGGCAACAAGGGAGCCAAAAAGGGTAAGTCAGGTAGAATCACTTTGGGAAGTTTGGCGGACCGGTCCCCCAGAGGCCTTCGCTTCGAGGCTTACAATATTCCGAATGATTTTTAATTTTTTTATGGGGGGGGGGGGGGACAAAAAGCTTTGTATGCATAATCATCATAGCAATAGAGAAATCCCAATGAACGAAAATGCATAGCATAATAAGCTAGTCCTTGATATTCGTTAGACATGACCCTAGGCTACGTAATTCAATTTCACATCAAAATTGAAAGGGTTTATTGCCTGAGGAGAATCGTTGGGGTTTAGAGAATAAATAAAGCAATATCTCTGAAAAGAAAGGTTCTGAATTTTCGTCGGTAGTTGTGACGATTTCAGTTAAGAGTTAAATGTACTGGGAGTTAAAGAGTTAAATATGTATACTGGGAAAAAGTAAAAGATTGTGTGTACCGGTACTCTATCTTTCCGAATACTTGTCATTGATTATTTGCTTCACTTATTAACTCTAGGTTTCTGGCGTCTGAAGAAGAATAAAGTCGCCCCCATGCCCATGGCCACCGTGCAGCTGGAGGTTGAAGTGCCTAAGGCTAAGCTACCTGAGCTTGTCAAGCTACCAGACATCAACCAAAACCTGGCAGCCACCAAGATGGTGCAAGACCTCAAGAAGGAACAGGCTCGCACCCCAAGGCACCTCCGCAAGGCCGGACTCTCCGTCACTGACGATGTCAAACCCAACAAGTTCGGTGTTCAGTATGAGCTGGCTGACATTAGCCGTCCCCCATCTCGCGCCCATGGCCGCCCCCCATCCCGTGCCCATGGCCGCCCTGGCTCTCGTCTCGCAGATGCCCCCAAGGAGAGGATGACCCGTGCAGACCATTTCAGGAAGAGTGAGGAACTCGCTGCCGCCATGATGGAAAAGGAAGAGCGCCGCAAGAAGGCTCTTGAGGAGCGCATTGCCCGTGCCCATCGCCACATTGAGCATGTTGAGAAGGTAAGAAATGCATTCCTGTAAAGCTGCCTGTAATGATTCTTTTCTCATACTCTAACATTCTTGTTTCATGACTATTGAAGAAATCAACTATTCATGATAAGCAACTTGTTCTGTTAGATAAAATAGAAAATAATTCCAAGGTAACACTCATGCAAATATCAAACAAAGTAAAATCATAAAAAAAAATCAATGCTCCTTTACCCCCTAGATCCGTGACACGCGGACTAATGCTCTCTTGGAGGAGGCGAGCCTCAGCATGACAGATCTGGTCAGGAAGCAGCAGGGCAGGAAGGCCAACCAGGCCTGGACCCTGGAGGAGGCCAACCCGCGCCCTCCCACCCCATTCCGCCCGGCCTCCCGCTGCTCCAGCCGACAGGAGCAGCTCAGGTCCTGCAAGGACACAGAGGCCACCCAGAGGTCCCTCAGACGCCAGGCCATGATCAAGCAGAAACAGGCCGACATGGCCCGCCAACAGGCCAAGGATGCCAAGCTGGCTGGTGTACGCCTCATCCAGGTCCGCTCTGAGCAGGTAATGACATTATACATTCATACATTATATAGCATTATAAACAGGCCAACATGGCGTGCCAGTAGGCCCTGGACGCCAAGCTGGCTGGTGTATGCCTCAGCCAGGTCCGCTCTGAGCAGGTAATGATATATTGAATAGCATTAAGGCTTTGGTCATGTCGTGTCACTATTCTAATGTTTTGAAATGTGTAGGGCTTCAATAACTCATTTTAAAAAGGGTCTCTTAGGTTTTCTGCCCCCCCCTACAGTGTCTGGTGCACAGGCCCCAAAACATTTTTTCTAGTCAAATATAGGGGTTTGCCAATGGGATAACAATAGCTACCGTAATCTAGGAAAAGGAACCACCAAGGAATACTTGAATGTCTGAGTTCCTCGATGGCCCCCGGAAGTAAAACTAAACAAACAAACAAACCAAGGAATACATATGTACACATACTGCTGCTCACTATACCAAATACACAGAAAAAAATCATTAGGAAAATCTTTAAAAGTTTAGAAAATAAATGATTTAAAAAAAAAAAAATCTATTCAGTGCACTTACTGTACTTGTAGAACCGTGAACGGCGCCGTAAGGCTGAGGAAGAGAAGAGAGCCAAGATGAACACTAAACACGAGAAGTCTGCCCGCGCTGCGGACCGCCACCATCAGAACATTGAGGGGGTCAAGGAGCGCATGGAGGAACACCACAAGCGTGTCCGCTACCTCAAAGTGAGCTATTTCAACCCACTATTCAAAATTTCAGTGTTTAAATAAAAAACATTTAAAAAAAGACGTTGTTCTTAGGTTTGTAAGGTCTTTAAACATTTTGTTTTTAATGTAAAAGAAAAACACGTAAAAATATACACTCCAAAAACTTTTTTTAACATTCTACAAAATCATTTTCATTTCTAGATTTAAAAAAAAAATGTAATTTGACGTTTGAAAAATGTAACTATTTTCTTAAGAAACGTCTCATTACGTTAGAAACCAAAGAAAAATTCCAAATGTTCGCAAACATTGCTAATTGTTAAGGAATGTATTCTACTTTACCCAGTGCCGCCACGAGATCAACAAGAAAAATGGGGACCCAAAGAACAAGCCTCTGGTAAGTATTTCTGTGTTTATTTACATGACATTGATAACGTCTTTATATGTCACTTATATTCCTCAAAGTCTTCCATTCTACATCAACATTTTAGGCATTTGAGAATAGCTTGTATGCATCATTGGATTGGGTGTGTGTGTTTTTTTCCTTTAAGCACTTCAAAAAAAAAATCATCTACTTTGGTAATTTCTAGTCTAGAATATCAGCAAAAAGAGGGGTGTGTTTGTGCTTATTAAGTTGAATGTAGTATGTGAAATTTATTTCTTGCTATCTTCCGCTACACAGCCCGAGGATTGCCCGGCCGAGGTGAAGGAGCTCCACGACGACGGCGACTGGTGGGACACCCCCCTCGACTTCTAATCACCCACTCACCCCTCATTGTGACGGTCAGCACCATGAGGCCATGACATCATCATGGACCAAGCACCATGGTTACACCACCCCTGCATGACGTCACAAGTCCCACCTCCACCTGGGAACCTGAGGATCAGTATCATTGTTATTTATATACCACATGCAATGCCATCTTCCTTATCTACTCATCACTCATACTTTGTATTATGTAAAATCACCATCATGACCCTCCACATTTTGAATGTAATTTTTTTACAATCATGATATATCTGGTATATATATCATCATATAATTGATATAAAGTGTTATTTATTTATTTACATATGATTTTTTTTTGTAACACCATTTACGCAGAATAACACTATCAAAGAGCGGGCTCTTACTGGTACTTACTACACCTGTGCCATATATGTATATTGATAAAGGTGCTTAATGTTGTCAATGCGCAGAGCACTTCAACCAGACAAATTTGATGTATGAACAAAATAATGAATCAATCAAATGATTAATGTGAACATTTTTCTTTTTCAATTTATTGAGCTGTGGATCTGGCACATAATAGTAAGTGGCAAACATGAATTACCTATGTTCAGTTCCAGTTTGAAATGTTTTGTACAAGTTCATTTTTTCTGTTATAGTTCAGTCTTTAGCAGTTCAGAGTTTATTAGTTTTAGAGACAACGTCCAGGTCCATAGTGACAAGGCAACATGTCACTATGTGCAGTCAGGCTTGGTATAGTTGTCACCTATTCAATAAATTCTGATTTTCTTTTTAGAAATTTATCCCAGTCAAATTCTCACATGAAATTATCACAACTTTTTTTGCAGTCCAAATTATTTCACTGTGTTCAGAGATAGCTGACAAGTCTACAGTGAACCACCAACATTCACTGTAAGCAGTCAGGCTTGGGAGGTTATCTTCTGTTCATTGAGCATTCATCCATTTCTTTCTTTTTTTCTAGTTTTAATTTCACACAATCCAGAGATGTCTGACAGGTTCATAGTGAAGTTTTAACTTTTCTATGTGCAGTTAAACCTTGATGATATCTTTTGGGGCGTGCCTGCCATTTTAAAATTTCTGTTTCTGTAAAAAGTTCATAGAATTGAAAGTTGTACTTCTTTAGAATCAACACCAGAGATGCACAAAGTGCAAATCATATTAAAATCCTGAATGTTAGTCTTTATTATCTTTTTTTATATTTCAAGGGTGGGGTTAGAATTTAAAACCAGGGGGAGGGAGGGGGGGTGGAAGAATGGAATAGCTTGATAATGACATGATTGACTTTACCATCATCGTGAACTCAAGTGTCTGTGTTTATCTAATGGTTATCATAACATACAGAAATGCCTCCTGGAGAAAAGAACCACCATGGCATTAACCAACAATACGCAGCGCCCACCTTGTACAGATATTTATATGTATGTTTTTTTGTATATGAAATTCTGTCTGATAAAGTGTAATATACTAAGATAGTTCACATACTGATTTATACCGATGGCAATAAAAAAATACCAAAATACAATTTGGACGCCTCATTGTTTTTCTTTATCTAGTCATATTGAAATGTATATGTTTATCTTCCAGAGATGTCAGACCTTCAGAGGTTCATTTATTTTCAGAGGTTCAGAGGCCACTCAAATTTAGAATTTAGAGCAGTTTTATACTTTGACAAAGCGTTCACTTGTGAAGTCTTCAAAGGTCCTTAAATTTTCAGAGGTTGGACCAAAACCCAACTGACATCTCTGGAATCTTCTAATTATTGCAATCACATATCAAACACACAATTAAGAATTAGCACTGTAACAGGGGTGTGAAATCCCAAAACGTATATCCTCTGAAGCGTCTTGTTGGTAACTGTTTTTAGAAGGATACTAGTGGCTTCGCCACTAGATAGTGAGGGCAAAGGCTATGGTAATAGTATGGTCCTACCCCTCCCCCCATGCCCCTTTCCCTCACTGCTGCCCCCTGGTGTCTTGAACCAGAAGCGCTTATCTTAGCAACCGATCTCATAGCAACGTTAAACAATTTTGCACTCTCCCAGCAGATTCTCTCGGAGGTAACTTTAATAGTAATTTCTCTAGAACTAATCATCTGATTTTAATGTATGACCTATCAAATTAAAGCCCTTAGTATGGGTAATCCAGATTTAGGCCACACCAAATTAAAGTTGGTCTATGGATTTTCATTTTGGAAAAATGGAGAGGGAGGGCGAAATTTTTTTTTTGTCAATGGATTCTGCACATCACAGATGTGGAGAGGGCGATTTTTTTTTTGATTTTTTTTTTGATAACCAAAGATTTCCCAGGAAAGGAGTTGAGAGGAGTTGCCAATTTTTTAACTCGAAAAGAGTTATAGGAGACGACTAGGGTCCTCTCATTTTCAGTCATTTTGGTGGTGCGAATAAGTTTAAAAAAAGATGGAAATTTTATATATAAGAGGCAGAATTACTTATTGAATTTGTAGTGTCATTAAAGGAGGAGATGTAAGGATTTTGCAGGAAAAGGTATTTCAGTACCAACTATTATAAATTTTGAGTAATTGTCTATATTCTACAGAGTCAGTTGGTTGGCAGCCATAAGACACTTTTGCCTCCAATGGTGAAGGTATGTGATGTTGATCCATGTATCAACTTTCCCGCCTTTTTTTTGCAATGTGGCGCGAATAGCGCAGTTTTGGCGGGAGTTAGCGAATAGTGGCTTGGTGGTGCAAATAATCTGGGTGAGTAGCATCTAGTCCTCCAAGCAGATGTCTTGTGAATGTATAGGACTATAACACTACTTAACACCTGCTTGGAGTTGGTTCCTGTCCAGAGGAGGTTGGAAGGGCTCAGTGGTGAGCCTTGGAACTACCCCGAGTGGCGACTAGGCAAACTAAAATTATGTAAACAAATGTCGGCAAGGCTCTTCCAGGAGACCTAATAAATCCCATCATATCAAAGTTTTGCAAAAGTGCAAATATATGGCATGCATGGACAAGGTTAGAAACCCTTTAAAGGCGCTCTGAATCGATGACCTACGTCCGCCGACGTTAGCACTGTGGCGGACGTAGCCGATTCAGAGCTCCTTTAAGTTTTCCTTGTTGGCACATCCTTTGGGCATGACAATGATGAAAAGAGAATAAATCGTTCCCATTGCTATTTGACAGATGCCATCAATATCAATAATATGGCTTCCCTAAAACTTCAAATTTTGTCTTAATTCGCACATGTATTGTGCATCAGCGAGGGGCATATTGTGGTACTTATCAATGCACATGGATAGGTGGACATTTTTTCTCCAGGGAAATACCATCGAGCAAGTAGGAGCAACCTAGATAAGGGTATTAAATTGGTCGTATGTTCATGCTGTCACTCAGGAAGGACCAAGCTGGCTGCTGGCAATGACGGCGCACACTGCTCTTGGCACCCGACCAGGCTGAGGCAAGCTCCCTTCTCAGTCCCGGCCCGACATGGAAGTTGTCAGGGACCCGTATACCAATTGACAAAGCAATCTGGAATTCTTTATTCTACTGACTTTTGAATGTTGCACAGTGTTGAATTAATCTATGCTCTAACAGTCTAGTACAGTCTGTATTTACTTTTGTCTTGACATGGAATAAGATGACATTCAAGGGCAGATTTTTTGGGGAAAGTGAGTTTTTGGGAGCTCTGTTCAGGGCATCGACTTGTTTGAAAGTGCGCCATAACGGCCGAAACACGGCTGTATATATCTTCAGCAGTACTAGTGGCGCCCCCGCCCTTCTGACCTCCTCTGGTTCCTGTCTGTGAATGGGAGTGCTGATGTCAGACCACAAGCTAGACTTGCTCAAGGCTATTGATTTTAATTCTGGAGAAACAATGTAATGCAAAAGACTATCAAGTATAAAGGGGCCAGAGCTTTGGAACAGCAGAGAGCCTAACTGCAATTACCTTAAATTCTCTGATACAGGTGTAACGGGATCGGCCAGGGCGGGAAAACCCAAGTCTCGCGCTGGTCCGATATCTCGCGGGAGGTAGCTGGGCGTCCTCTCATGACGTCACGAGAGGACGTCGTCTTGCTCAGTTTGCAGATTCCTTCCTCACAGTCAAGTCAGAGCAGGTAACTACCTCGCCTTGGCCGGACTAACATCGGATCTGCCGGCTCCACCACTTCATATTATATTGCTCATATAGTCAGGTAGGGTGTGCTGGTCATTTTGATATATAATTTGTACCCTGTTTCCACTGTGGAATATACTGTTTATTGAGATCAAAGTCACTGTGTTTTGTCATCCTGTAGCAGCCGCCTCCCCGGAGGTGGTCGCTGCCCATCCGAGGTTTGGGAGTGAGTAGTAAGTAGTCAGATCCACCCCGAGCTGTCCCCTTCCCATTACACAAGCAACATTACCTGCATTACTGACCTTGCAATAAACTACAATTTTGATTTGATTCAAATATGATATGAACCTCAAATCAAAGAATTTATGGTACATAACATCTGCCAAAAAAATTTAAATTTTATTTCTTTTCGAGTTACGAGCAATGCACATTGCTGCCCTATATTTAAAGCTAGTATATGCCATTGTAATGATTGTTTGTTCAAACATTATGGCCCAAAAAAAAAAAATAATAAATCAGATTTTTGCAGAAAATGGTGCGGGCACAATCCATAGACAAAATCATTTTCAAAAAAAAAAAAAAAAATTTGTAGTTCTGAAAATATGATGCGGGAAATCCATAGACCAACTATTTAATTTGGTGTGGCCTTACAATAAATTTACAGTTTCATCCATTATTTACATCAGGGCGGGAGCCGATCTCTTCGAATCGAGATTCAAAATGGCGGAAATTGGAGGGAAAAAAATAGCTATGACGATTTTGTGGCATTGTGTAAATTTTGTTTACTTTTATCTGGACCTGAATCCTACGATTTGGTCGATAAGGAGAAGATTTATTGAATAGCGGTACCTCAAAATTTGAATTTCTAAAGAAAAATTGAGTTAACTTTTAAAAAATTACATATTTTTATCTAGCCTCTTTTGGTTTATCTGTTCCTGGCAAGCCGTCAAGCCTATTTCAATGGGGTAGGAACCAGCGACGAACTAATGCCTTTTTATATATAGGATAAAAGTGATCTAAATGTTATTTGGGTAGAATATGTCACCCTGTGATGTACAGGGATGTTCAGGATTACCAATGGGATGCTAACATATTTCCATCTGAAATGATATTGGCAGAAATTTTAAGTTAGACCCCCCCCTACAAATGGTAATTTATTTTCTCAGTGGATTTACATAGATCTCAAGAGTAGTCCTGAGCATCAAAAACGCGGATTTCCGCAGAGATTACACAACCCTGTGTAATTAAGTTTCAAATAATTTTAGAGGAATATGTCTCTAAGTAGTTATAAATGGTAAACTCATCCAGATAGGTCATGGTTTTACATCAATCATAGATCTCTACAGGTCACAGAATATTTGCCAGTGAATGTGCCTGTTATAAACATGGTTTCGACAAAAAATCTTGGATCGAAATTGCCTGACTTTCCTGGCCAGAATAATCATTTTCCCTGAGACGTCATGATATCACAGAACAAGCGTTTAACCTTCTTTGCAGCAAAACAGAGAAATGTGTCAGTGCCCGCGCATATGTGCACCACACACATCCTGAGGGGATAGGAAAGAGGAGATATAGACCCTTTTAAGTGGGCTAGGGAGGCCCGACCATCCATGAAGGGTTAAATATACATCAATGCATTATGCCATTCATAAAGGGTTAACTGTGCATCAATGCATTGTGACATCCATAAAGGGTTAACTGTGCATCAATGCATCATGCTATCCATGAAGGGTTAACTGTTCATCAATGCATCCTGCTATCCACAAAGGGTTAACTGCAAATCAATGCATCATCAATAAAGGGTTAACTGTGCATCAATGCATCCTGCCATCAATAAAGGGTTAACTGTACATCAATGCATCATGACATTCATAAAGGGTTAACTGTGCATCAATGCATTGTGACATCCATAAAGGGTTAACTGTGCATCAATGCATCATGCTATCCATGAAGGGTTAACTGTACATCAATGCATCCTGCCATCCATAAAGGGTTAACTGCACATCAATGCATCATGCCACCAGTAAAGGGTTAACTGCACATCAATGCATCATGCCATCCATAAAGGGTTAAATGTGCATCAATGCATCATGCCATTCATAACGGGTTAACTGTGCATTAATACATTATGCCATCCATAAAGGGTTAACTGCACATGAGAGGCTATGTACATGTTATCAAAGAGGCAGTGGTCCGTGCTACTGACCGCATTTATACCAGCCCCAACAGCGTCCCTATGTCGGCTATATACACGTAATCAAAGAGGCAATGGTCCCTGCTACTGACCGCATTTATACCAGCCCCAACAGCGTCCCTATGTCGGCTATATACACATAATCAAAGAGGCAGTGGTCCGTGCTACTGACCGCGTTTAGACCAGCCCCAACAGCGTCCCTATGTCGGCTATATACACGTAATCAAAGAGGCAATGGTCCCTGCTACTGACCGCATTTATACCAGCCCCAACCGCGTCCCTATGTCGGCTATATACACGTAATCAAAGAGGCAATGTTCCGTGCTACTGACCGCATTTATACCAGCCCCAACAGTGTCCCTATGTCGGCTATATACATAGGTAGACCTACCATAAATAGTCCTAGTTTATATGATTCCAACAGAATTTACAAATTATTCCATACCAATTTGCAATGGTCGATTTATGGTGCACATTACCCCTTTGCGCAAAAACCTTCGGCAAAAACGTGTACACTAGAAGTAGACCCGAGGTCGAACCTCGGGTCTAACAACACGGATAGTACATTCTGGCAGATTTTCCCTGACTTACACTAAACTATCTTAATATTCACTGACCACTTTATTTTCCCTGACCTGGGAATCCTGTTAAACCCTACAAAATCTTAGTAACCTGCCAATTACATTGAAGCCGAGTGAGGCTTCTAAGAGTGTGCTGAGAATGCAGTTTATACATGACACATGGAAGCCTTGGAAAGATACCAAAGTCTAAAACGGATCTGTGGGCCTTATATACATGGCTAAATAATATTTCAGAGATGTTCGATGGTTCAGAGGCCCCTAAATTTAAACTTAAAGTGCAGTTCCATATGTTGAGAAATTCCTCCACTTAAAAAATGTTCAAGGGCCCTAAATTTTTCAGAGGTTTGACCAACACCCAACTGACATCTCTGGGCTTATAAAGTGGGCCTTAGGCTATGTTAGGCTAGCTCAGTAATGGAAAATAACGACGATATATACACAACTACCTCTCTTTATTTACAAATTTGTTAACACAAGCACATAAGGGTTTCTGCACAATTATTTCACAATTATATACATTCGGCAAACCAGTGTCTGCGACAAAAATGTGGTACACTCCTGGATACTTCTTTCTTTTTTTTAATATGTAGCATTTTACACAAACAACTAATGACGAGTTAAGTGTGTATTACGGTTAATCATTACATCTCAATAGAAGTGGCATAAACATCTTGTCTATTTAAATATCTAAAGGGATTAGCGACGGCGGTTGCCACCCCCTGCTAGTATGGTAGCGATCCGGATAAAGATGTTGATGGTGTCCAAGTAAATGCTAATGGAACTGAAAGTAAAGAGAAAAATAGTACTGAAATTTTGTGTAAACTCATATAATACCAGAAAAAAAAACTGCATGTAAAACTAGCTTATAAATATGCAAAAGCAGGGATATATGTCAGGGTGAATGAATTCTGGAGACGCACACAGAAATTCTAAACTCTTTAAAAAATACTTTAAAACCAGGGATGAAAGTCAACAATGACAAAAAAACCTTGAAAAATGAAACAACTTTAAATGCATTGTATATGCCCTCCAGTCCCATCCATAAGTGTGTTACAGGGTTTGTGTGTTTTTTGTTTTTTTTTGTATAAGGATGTAGTTTGTCCTCAAATAACAGGAAAAGCTGTTTTCAAGATGTTTGGATACTATACCCGAAATGTGCACATTATGGCCCTTTTGCAGAGTATGACCTAGGATCCCTTCAGAATGCTACTGTATAGCTGTTTTCTAAGGTCTTGTTCGGATAGCATACCCAAAATATGCACCACCTGGTAGTGGTGTTTTTGCACAACACGACCTATGGTCCAAGTACAATGTTAAATGTATGCAGATAGGTCAAATGGTGCAGGGAATATATGACCAATATAGTTACATGGTGAAAGCATAACGCGCAGAAAAGGGGTATACTATCCGACACTCTTCTAGCATAGGAACTATAGCTTGCTGCTAAGACTACACTGAAGAGTGGAACAAACACCAATGTAGAGGGGAAAGTTTTCAAGGAAAAACTTGAGAATCCTTGAAAACCTTGAACTAAATACTGGCATGCTGCCACTGTATGCAGTTTTATGGGACCTGACTGTGTGCATGTATGCAACCTCTGGAGGTAATTTGTGACTCCTTTATCCTGTTTTCAAAGGATTTTCAAGAAAACTTATTTTTCCTAAGTGAGTGAAAAAAACCTTGAAATCAAGGAAAACCTTGAACTCTTTCATCCCTGTAAAACTTCAGTCCAATAAGGGTAATTTTGGTACTAAATCTATGGGCATGTCAAACCTTGAAAAAATTCTTGAATCATATATGATGCGTTAAGCAAGTAATAGAGACAACGATATATAATTGAGGTAGAACAGTCCCCTTATTTATTACTAATGTATTGGTGGTCTCAAACATGTTAAAATCTAGTAAAGTGGCTTACTTGTTGATGGGGTCATATGGCGTGGCAGCATAGACTGGATGTGTCTCTGCACGTTTGATGATCTTCTGTGTGTCGTAGAGGAGGAACATGCCGAACAGCACCAACCCTCCGTATACACTGATGGAGTAAAGACCCGCGCCAAGTGCTGTAGTCGGAGGCAGGAAGGCCGACCCTGGAATAACATGTTATACAAATCTATCATGTCTCCAACAGGCATGGAATTTTTCAGGATATATCCAAAATCTCGATATTTGAAGGCTAAATTGGTCACCCTTGTGATTTGTACAGACCCAATGAGAAAATGATTGAACATAAAAAAAATGGGGATGGGTGTTATGATTACAAAACATGTAATATGCCGAAGTGGTATATCACACAGAATACCATAGCATCCTCTACTCCTTACAAAACATGTAATATGCTAAATCGGTATGTCAAACACATTTGCCATTTCCTGCCTTAGTGAAAGAAAGTTGTAACTGCTGGGTCAACAACGTAACAAGTACCTCAGTGAGGCCTCAATAAGGTACATTTTACCAGATGCAGCTACAACCTTCTTGCACGTAAAAATTTGTTCAAACCACATTTGTGTATTGGTATAGGGAGGGTAAGTCACGTCACGTGCGGGCGGATTCAGAGCTCAGCATATTATCGCCCGCAGGCTTGAAGGATAGGGGAATATTTTAAGCCTAGCATAACTTTTTTAAGAATGAGAGTTGAGCCTTAAAATTTTATATATGGTGGGCCTCCAGGTCAATTCAAATATTGGTCATTTTAGTTCCAAATCAGAAATTTTTTTACGACACAGTTTATCGCGAGACTTAGGCTCCCTATAGAAGACTTACCTATGGAGGATACAAGTACAGCGCCCAGTCCCATGGCGAGCGGGCCTCCCATCGTCAGGAACTTCTCACTGGGAGCACACATCGCTAATGTCGAAAGGCCTGATAACAACACCATCAAACATCTGATACATCACATAATGTACATGGACAATTGCAGCTTATCTTGGCTTGATTAGAATCAAAATCTCTTAATTACCGAAGTACTCAACATAAGGCATGCATTTTAAATATTCATAAAGAGATACAAATAAAGCGCCAGGTGCATACCTGAAGTTTGAGGGTGTCTTTTATGCACGGTGTGCAGCAATAACTTTATCGGTATGGTCAGATTAAACATACTCGTCCACAAGTTACTACTTAAATTTTCAATGTAAAATCTAGTCTAAATCAATCGATAAACCCTTTCATCTTATCAAAAACAAACCGTGCACATCTTGGCTTCTAGATATAAGGGGTGGAAAACAAAACAGAGATCAAACTGACTAACCAACTCACTCATCTCTGTAAATTTGGATCGATTTGTGATAGGAAATGCTTATAAATTAGAATTAAAGCCACAAATTTATAATTCCGAGAAAGATAGGAGAACAAGTAGCATCTATGATCTTTGTTCTCTGATCATTTAATATAAGGCAAGTAGATATCACGAGGACATTACCTCCGACAGCTCCTGCAGTGTAACATGCAGCGCGTACCAGTAGGGGACCACCCAGTAAGGTGATAGGTGCTATAACAGCGCCTACCACTCCCGCATGTACCATCCACGCCAACTGTTTGCTACCAAATCCCTCCTGGTATGGGATGGACCGTGCCACCATACCCGTGCCGATCATCGCAACCATGGAGCCGATAATTGCCTGAAATTAATGAGATTATCATTTACATATCTATGTCACTTTGGGTTAGAATCAGCTTTTTATTTATTTTTAACCATTTATTACCATGATTTTTGGTACGTTTAGGACAGCATTCAGGGTCATCGAGATACTATGATTTTTAAAAACCTTTCTATATTTCCATAAGAGTTTAATAAACTTAAAATCTTGCAGGTTCTCATCTTCTTGCACAGGAACTTCTATAATATTTTCTTTACTAAAGAATAAGAGAATTATGTTAATGTTGTTAATAATATGAAGGCTGGAGTTAATTTGATAAATGCACCGAAAATAGATTACAAGACGTTAATCTTACCATCCATGAGTTTTTCATCATAAGGTTCATCATACGTGGACTGCGTGAGATGGCGACTGCTGAGGAGGCGGTGAAGACGAGACTGCTACCAAAGTAGAAGTATGTGTCACGGATACGGGACTTGACAATGTCAGGCCACAAGCTGTACGAATGGAGAAAACACCCGTAATGTAATTAATTGCTGAACTGGACTACTAAAGTTCTTTTAACACATGTACAGTACAATGTATCTTGCCTTTTGGTTATCGAATTTGTACTTGAAACTAAAAGAAATTTGAGGAAAGATTTCCACATATTAAGAAACATCCGTGTATAAGCCACCCCATATGTTAAGGAGGAATCTATAAGCTAAAAACTAAAGCTTGAAAATTGAAGGTTTTATTAACCAACTGTAATTGATACTGTTGTTAAACTTTGTAATTTTATAAACTGTCAGGAATAGCAATTTTTCAGGGCACAGGTGCAGCTTATACAATGACATACCGTAATCTCCCGCATATAAGGCGCACCCCCAACTCAGAGAATGCAAGTCCACAAACAAGGCGCACCTCTAAGGGCAGATTTTTTGGTAATTTAGTACTGTTCTATAGTAAAAATACCCCCCCTATAAGGCGCACCCCAAACTCAAGGCAATGTCCCTCCCACGTATAAGACTCAACAGCATTTTGTTTGGCGTATAAGACGCGCCTTATACGCGGGAGATTACGGTAGTTACCACAAAAGTCTTGGAGCGCAATCCCCTGACTTAGCTGACCAAAAGCAATCATTTTCCCTTTATATACCAATGAACATAAATAACCGTTTAACCTTGTTTGGACCAAAAATGCCTCATGCTACTACAAATCCTTGCCTATATAGTATATACCAAATACTTTTTTTGGGAAATGAGGGGCTATTTGGAAAAAAAGTGTTGACTGCCCCACTAGGAATTTATTACATGTATTTAAATAAAAAATCAATACCGTAATCTCCTGCGTATAAGATGCACCTCACCTATAAGACTCACCCTGAGTTGAAGAAAAACCTGTAAGGCTCATCTAAGGGCAAAATTTTGAAGGTTCAGTACTGTTCTATAGTAAAAATACCTCGCCTATAAGACGCACCCAGACTTTGGGATGGCTGTACAAGGTGCTAGGAGCTTCTGATTCACGTATAAGACGCGACTTATACGTGGGAGATTACGGTACTACATATTGGCTTACTTTCCCTGACTTATGCTGAAATTTCTTAAGATTCACTGACTTTCCCTGACCTGTGGGAACCTGATAATAGCATTCTTCGAAAGTCAGGGTGCACCTTACACACAGGTGGATCTTTTATCTCGGGCTTTATGGTACCACTTACCTTGCCCTGTCAATAGCACCGACCTCGTTAGACATGCCTAGTCCATAGTAACACAACGCTCCCATACCGACAACTGAGGCACCAGCAACAAGTCCACGACCCATGGTGAACGCTGTAAAACAACAATTCGAATCTCTGTGTAGGCCAACTGAAATTCATTTTTTTCCTAGCTTTGATTTTTATCTAAGGTGATTTGTGAACAAAATCATAAATAAATCATAAATTAATATAATTTGCATTTACATATGACAATTGCATCATTAAATACTATTACCGTAAATTCCTTTGTATAAGCTATTACCGCAAATTCCTTTGTATAAGCCGCATCCCTCATATAAGCCGCATCCTGAGTTTGAAAGGAGGCTATAAGCCACATCTGGGGCTTGAAAATTGACAGTTTAGTCCTGTTTTATTGTGTAAAAACCCTTCATATAAGCCGCACCTGACTTCAGGCACATTCTATAAGCCTAATTTTTATTTGGGTCCTGGTATTAGCTGCGGCTTATACGAGCGAATTTACCGTACAAGGAGTGCCAAATGTTGATGTTGAAATAACCTATGTTGCAGTAACCAGAATGTGACGTCTCCTACGAGCACTAATTATATATCATATCCTGGAAATTCCTGTGTATAAGCTGGACCCACGTTTAAGCCACACCCTGACTTTGTTGATAACTCAAAAAAAATTGAAACTGCATAACATTTTTGTAATGAATGGATCTTCAAATTTTGATACTTTAACACAAGAATTAGGCCTATTCATATATCCTGCAAATCACAGACCTACCTCCATCTCCGGCAGGGGCCATGATGCGCTCTTTAAGGGTGGGAGACTTGACCTTCCTTAACGTGGACGCACGGCCTTGACTCGCCATATTTCGTACCAGTACACATTGTACTGCATTTCGGGGTGCTGTAGTTGCGGCTGGCCGGATGAATGTCGACAGCTTTGTGAAGTTACAGGTTGCAAGCCGTGCAGCAAGCATTGTGTCTTTTTAATTCTGAAACAAACAAAAATATAAAATGTTAAAGAAAATGGGTAGAATGCACTTTAGCGGGTGGCCATATTGCGTCACATTTAGGGTTAGCGTCAGCTACAGTAGGGTTAGCATTAGGGTAAGTAAATGGTTCACTACAATCTAGGCTAGCGCTAGTGCATATTTTTGGTTAGCCAGTCAGGCGAATTTGAATCACTTTTCATTAGCCAGATTTGAAACTGATTAGCCAGATGTAAATTAACAATTGTGTCCTTTAGCCCCCCCCCCCGCCAATAAAAGAAGTTATTTTTCATCACTGCCCTAATTACAGTGGCGGATCTAAGATTCTCTAGGTGGGGGGGGGGGCAAGACCTGGTGAAAGGGGTGAGGTACTACATGGGCCCAAGCACCACAAGCAAAGCACAGCGATCAGGCTAGTGGGGTATGGGGGCACCTCTCCCCAAGAAATTTTGAGGGCTTAGACTTGAACTGGTGCATTCTAAGTGTAAGGGTTTGTGGCCTTACGAACCTGGGGGGTTCGGGTCTTACGGTTCGGAAAGAAAGAGTAAGACAGTATTCCAAGTGTATGCCAACGGTTAGGTTTATTACTTAACGCACACTCACGGCTGCCGGATGATATCAAAGAGGCAGCTAATATTAAAAGACAGTGGTTTACATGGTGTGGAGGCCAGAAGGGCCTCTGACGTAGCGGCTGAGCCCTGGGCTTTATATATGGACCCAGGTGTTCATCGTCAGATGTCCCCACAGACCCGGATCGGTGCTGCCACCTATCCGGAACCTGAGGAACGTCCGACGACTCGACTCACCCGCCACGTCAGACGGTACCCAACTCCTATGGTTTAGTAACGTGTACCTCTACATAAGCATTGAAGATCTGTGCCAGACATATTCCAACCTGGTGTATTATCAGGGGTGTGAAATTTCAAAACCCATTTCCTCTGATGCGCATTACACCGTCTTAATGTTTTTTTAGAAGGATTAAAGCGATCTGAATATTATTTGGCCAGAATATGTCACCCTCTGATGTGCAGGGATGTTTGGGATTACCTTTGGGATGCTAACATTTTTCCACTTGGAATGGTAATTTCTTTTCTCAATGGATTTACACATATCTCAAGAATGGTCCTTCTGAGCATCAAAAACGCGGATTTCCGCGGGGATTTCACACCCTTGATTACTGAACACCATAGAATAATGACTAGTGTAATGGGAAAGGGGGACATGTCACCCCAATCTGTGAGAATTTTAATGCTTTCATGATGCATTCTCGTGTAATACCATAGCAGTGGTGTATCAGCAAGTGTTTAGGGATCTTAGTCTTACCATGAAGACCAACGTGGGGATTTTCCAGGGTTTTGTGAGTGAAAGGTTTTAGATTCAGGGATCTGATTAATACCTCACATACATCACTGTAACGGCTGTAAGACATTACTGAACATAGTGGGATGTGGACAAAGATGCATAGCCATTCACAGGAATAATTTGAGGATCCCTAAAGAGTTCCAGTCAATAAGATGTAAATGATTGGAAAAAAAACTACAACAAAAAACAACAACTGTCACTACTTTTTTTCTAAGAAAAGGAAAATCTGAAATTGCACATGCATTGGGTATCAAAATACAAATAACAATTTTTGTCTTGTTCTAAGGTTTCCAACGGTATGCTGCACTCCATATATCAGTGGCAGATCCAAGATTCTGTATAGGGGGCGGGGGCCAAGACCTAGTGAAAGTGGTGAGATACTACATGGCCGTGAGCACCGCAAGCGAAGCGCAGTGGTCAAACTAGGGGGATTTGGGGGCATCCCCCCCCCCCCAAGAAAAATTTTTGAGGCTTTATACTTGAAATGGTTAATTCTGATGCATTCTATTTGAACATATTAAGTGTCAAGTCTGTACAATTTTAGATAAGAAATCTGTTTTAAGGTTAAAGATCCTGAAGGAAAGGTGATATGTATGTCCTCCCATACAGTATATAAACAAATCACCTTGACGATCTCTACAAAATTTTCATTCTGGTGCATTTTTGAACACCACATAGAATGGAAAATTTGTAATAAGCTTCACTCCCAAATATTTAAAAGTTTAGGGGTTGGGGAGGCTTGGCCCCCCCAGAAGATTTTGAAATATAAGACTTGAAATGGTGCATTCTGTGGCATTCTGGCTAACCATATTTACATACATGTATGCGCTCCCAGCTCTTCTCTGCCAAAGAAAATTGTGAAACTCAATAATTGAACCAATGCTTTCTGATTGCATTTTCACAATCATACCACAATATACATATTCAACTTGGCCCTTAAAAGTAAACATATATTGAGTTGCAATCCTCATTGCAGGTTGTAGGTCTGAGGATATCCCAAGGAATTTTTTTGAATCCTGGAGGTCAAATGGTGCATTCTGTTGCATGAATATCCTCAGCTCAAAACTATACCAAGATCACCCCCCCCCCCCTCCATAAAAGAAAGACACAGAATAGAATCTCATTAGACCAGACAAGTTGAAAGCTGCATTTATGTGCATCAACTTCCCTTTTTATTTGGTGGAGATGAGCATGGTTATCAGCGATATGGTAGGCTAAAATGCACCAGAATGCATCATTTCTGTTCTAGATTGTTAAAAAGTTCTCCATGGGGCATGCCCCCAGACCCCCCCCCCCCCCTATTGTCACACTTCATACACAGCCTCGTTTATGTGCTGTAACAGCGAAGTGCAAGTCACACATACATGTAATGGACCAGACATACTGGGAGGGACAGGGTGTGAATGTGTGTATGTGTGTGTGTGTGGAGGGGGGGGGGTCACTGGAAGGTTTATTTGAACCTGCGAAAGAGAAATAATTCTTTTAAAATTCTGGAAAAAACTCAGCTTTCATTACATCTATATAAGAAGCCAACAGTTAGCATCCTTATGATCTTAGCTTTCTAATGGTATATGGAACACCATGTTCTGTCTCCCTCTCCTTCTCCTCTTTCTTCTCTCTTCCTCTTCTTCCTCTTTTTTTTTTTTTTTTTTTTTTGGGGGGGGGCCAAGGCCCATTCGCCCCCCCCCCTGTATCTGCCACTGTATATCATGTTCTCATATGAATCTAATGACTGCTGGAATAAGGATTAGCCAATCTGGCAAATCCAATGTAAGAAAAACTCGCCAGATTGCACTTTGATTCGCCATTGGCGATCTGGCAAGTGGCTAGCGCGAGCAGTTAAAAAAATATTTACAAAATAAAAAATAATTTGACCTACCCTGCCTAATTTTTTTCAGCAGGTTACACAATTTTTTTTTTGGCCTGATAAGACTTTATTATCCGAGGGATTTGTTCTAGGCTCGTCAACTTTTGGATCCTGGGCTTTTTAGAAAACTTATATACAATAGGACGTCGATCGGTTACGGCGAACCACTTTGACGCCCGGCGATGGTACCTACCCAGAGAGTAAGGTGAGAGCAGCAGCTCATGGGAACAAGCGGCTATACCCCCCGTCGCGAATTCAGGCGGCAGCTGGCCTTGAGTGAATGTTCCCCGTCGTGCGCATTGCAATGCTTTGTCAAGTATACTCTAGGTGGCGCTACGGGTCTATGGACGTCAGCATTGGATTACAGCACCAGCGCCATCTCGTGTTAAACTGATGAACTCGGCTATCATTTCATGTGACACATCCGCAGATTCGCCCATGTGACTGCCACAGCCAATCTTGCCTCGCCTTTCATCAGTGGCGCCAAAGTTGGGTGCAGATTCAGACAGTTCCGATAGACGTCTACGACAGGGAAGTTGTGTTCTCAGAATCGAGGATTTTGAAATCTTTTTCTCAGTTTTCTTCTTTTTTTCACGTTATTCATCGTACCGTTTTATCTGTCCTAGCTTTGACGGAGGCAGTACCAGTCGGCAAAGGAGGATTTCACGGACGGGTCACCTCTGACAAAAAGGTGAGTTTTCTTTGGTTTTGGAGTTCCCTTGCACGTGGCAAGTATTGTTGCATTCCTCTCCCAGCCATAGTTGCATGCCTCTCCCTACTATTGCAAGTATTGTTGCTTCACGGGAAAGTTCGGGAAAGTTTCACGTAGAACTTTTCATGTAGAAATGGAAATCCTCGCACATGGCCGTTTTTTACCCGAAAATAAGGGTCTGGAAATTGCGCATTTTCTCAAGAAATACTGCAGGGAATGTGCTCTCCTTTGGATCGAGTGCTCTAAGGCTATGTACCATGTAGGTGTGCGAAGCTCATTCACTTTGGTTGGATAGATTCTTGGGAAATAATTTTTGAACTTCTGTGTTGAAATCCTCGCACATGGCCGTTTTTTACCCGAAAATAAGGGTCTGGAGATTGCTCATTTTCTGAAGAAATACTGCTGGGAATGTGCTCTCCTTTGGATCGAGTGCTCTAAGGCTATGTACCATGTAGGTGTGCGAAGCTCATTCACTTTGGTTGGGTAGATTCTTGGGAAATAATTTTTGAACTTCTGTATTGAAATCCTCGCACATGGTCGTTTTTTGCCCGAAAATAAGGGTCTGGGAATTGCTCATTTTCTGAAGAAATACTGCTGGGAATGTGCTCTCCTTTGGATCGAGTGCTCTAGGGCTATGTACCATGTATGTATGCGAAGCTCATTCACTTTGGTTGGGTAGATTCTTGGGAAATAATTTTTGAACTTTTGTATGGAAATCCTCGCACATGGCCGTTTTTTACCCGAAAATAAGGGTCTGGAAATTGCTCATTTTCTGAAGTAATACTGCTGGGAATGTGCTGTCCTTTGGAGCGAGTGCTCTAAGGCTATGTAAAATTAATGTCTCCGAAGCTCATTTATTTTGGTTGGGTAGATTCTTGGGAAATAATTTTTGAACTTCTGTATGGAAATCCTCGCACATGGCCGTTTTTTACCCGAAAATAAGGGTCTGGAAATTGCTCATTTTCTGAAGAAATACTGCTGGGAATGTGCTGTCCTTTGGAGCGAGTGCTCTAAGGCTATGTACCATTAATGTCTCCGAAGCTCATTTATTTTGGTTGGGTAGATTCTTGGGAAATAATTTTTGAACTTCTGTATGGAAATCCTCGCACATGGCCGTTTTTTACCCGAAAATAAGGGTCTGGAAATTGCTCATTTTCTGAAGAAATACTGCTGGGAATGTGCTGTCCTTTGGAGCGAGTGCTCTAAGGCTATGTACCATTAATGTCTCCGAAGCTCATTTATTTTGGTTGGGTAGATTCTTGGGAAATAATTTTTGAACTTCTGTATTGAAATCCTCGCACATGGTCGTTTTTTGCCCGAAAATAAGGGTCTGGAAATTGCTCATTTTCTGAAGAAATACTGCTGGGAATGTGCTCTCCTTTGGATCGAGTGCTCTAAGGCTATGTACCATGTAGGTGTGCGAAGCTCATTCACTTTGGTTGGGTAGATTCTTGGGAAATAATTTTTGAACTTTTGTATGGAAATCCTCGCACATGGCCGTTTTTTACCCGAAAATAAGGGTCTGGAAATTGCTCATTTTCTGAAGTAATACTGCTGGGAATGTGCTCTCCTTTGGAGCGAGTGCTCTAAGGCTATGTACCATTAATGTCTCCGAAGCTCATTTATTTTGGTTGGGTAGATTCTTGGGAAATAATTTTTGAACTTCCATATGGGAATCCTCGCACATCTGAAATTTCTCATTTCCCCAAGTAATATTGCTGGGAATGTGGTGTACTTTGAACCAAGTGCTCTAAGGCTATGTACCATTAATGTCTCCGAAGCTCATTTATTTTGGGTGGGTAGATACTTGGAAAATAATTTTTGAACTTCCGTATGGGAATCCTCGCACATGGCCTTTTTTTAATCGAATCCAAGGGTATGGAAATTTCTCTTTTCCCCAAGTACAGAGATGCCACCATTCCTAACTTATTAGGAATTCCGAATTTTCGGCTTTCGAGGGGGGGGGGCACGCACTCAGCAATTTTTGTTGGGTACATGCTAAAAAATTGGCCACCTTCCAGCTCTTTTCTATTCTGTCTATTGAGGTTTCCCATAATACACTCTGTTTGTGGAGGGTTCCTGCTAATTACCATAAGTAGGTCAGTCATGTGACCTGGTCTGGCCAATGGCATTGGTCACGTGACTGACCTACTTATGGTAATTAGCAGGAACCCTCCACGAACAGAGTGTATTATGGGAAACCTCAATAGACAGAATAGAGATGTAGATGAGTTTGGGGGGGGGGTACATACTAAAAAATTGCCCACCTTTCAGGTCGTTGAGATAGAGAGGGATGAGTTTCGCTGGGGGGGCGCACTAAAAAATTGCTCACCCCCAGGTCATTGAGAAAGAGAGATACATGGAGCGAGTGCTCTAAGGCTATCTACCATTTATGTCTCGGAAGCTCATTCATTTTGGGTGGGTAGATTCTTGGGAAATTATTTTTGAACCTCCACATGGGAATCCTCGCACATGGCCTTTTTTAACTCGAATCCAAGGGTCTGGAAATTTCTCATTTCCCCAAGTACAGAGATGCCACCTTTCCTAACTTTTTATGAATTCCAATTTTTCGGTTTTCGATGGGGGGGGGCACGCACTCAGCAACTTTTTTTAGGAATTCTGAATTGTCCGTTTTCGAGGGGGGGGCACGCACTCAGCAATTTTTGTTGGGTACATACTAAAAAATTGGCCACCTTCCAGCTCTTTTCTATAGAGATATAGATGAGTTTCAGGGGGGTACGTACTAAAAAATTGCCCACCTTTCAGGTCGTTGAGATAGAGAGAGGGATCAGTTTCGCTGGGGGGGTGCACTAAAAAATTGCTCACCCCCAGGTCATTGAGAAAGAGAGATACATGAGTTTCAGTGGGGGGGGGGGTTATGCACTAAAAAATTGCCCACCTTTCAGGTCTTTGAGACAGAGAGATAAATGAGTTTCAGCAGGGGTTTCAATAGCCTGGGTTTGCCCACCTTTCAGGTTATTGAGGTAGGGGATGAGGGGCATTGAAAAATGGTCTGCCTTTCGGATCTTTCAGATAGAGAGAGATTGAGACACCATATCATAGCCCTTTCCTCAGTGAACTTAAATCATTTAGTAGGTGCCAGTTCCAATATGGTGGTCTCAATGTACTTTGCATGGTATCCCTGGTAACATTTTTCTGACCCAAATGCTTAAATCCCCTTCTTACTAACTTTTTTCTGCATGTTTTTTCAGATGGCGTCAAAAATAGTCACGGTTCGGGGTGGGGATAACATATTGAGCAATTTTTATATGTCTCCTGGGCACCCCATAGAATTTCAAGGCTTTTTTTACAAATCCATAGAGCATGCTTACCAAACAACAAAAGCGACTTACATGAACGATGTTCCTCTAGGTGTAAAGATGCGTGATGCTCCAGATGCAAGGGAAGCTAAGCGTCTTTCCAAACAGCTTGGTTCCTGTCCCTCTTGGGATACCAGGAAGCAGGGTATAATGGAGAAGCTTCTTTTGAGTAAATCCCAGTGTGTCCCTGAGTTTAAACAAGAACTCATTTCTACCTATCCAATTCCTATCACTCATCCAGTACAGGATGAATTTTGGGGTAGTGCAGGGGGGAAAGGCAAAGATGTATTTGCTAAACTACTGATGGACTTGAGAGGACAAATGACAGGAAGAGGTATGCATGTCTTACTACCCTTATATAGATTACTGTTTACTTCTGAAACCTCTATGCATGTCTTATACTCAGTTTTGAACAGGAAGAGGTATGCATGTCTTACTACCCTTATATAGATAACTGTTTACTTCTGAAACCTCTATGCATGTCTTATACTCAGTTTTGAACTTTTACTCTCCTCTCATATTTTGCTTTTTATATTTCAACCTAAGGGAGTGGTCATTATTTATCAACAGGGGGGGGGGGCTGGTGGGTTTGAAGGGAGGGGCGGAAAAATTACAGACCCCTCTCGTGGGGAGGGCTAAGAAAAGCCAAAAAGCCTGCACGCTACTGTCGATCAAATAGGGGCCCAAAAATTCTCCGGAGGGCGCAAAAAATTTTGACTGCCGTCGATGGGGGGTGTAAAAAATTTGCTCCTGCTGATAAATAATGACCACTCCCTAAATGCAAGTTTCCATCTTTCTTGAATTTTCCAGTATGGCTGTATAATTTGTTGCTTAGGTCATCCTGTTCTACCTTGCTTTCTTTCCAGTATGGCAGACACACTGGAACAAGCTGTTCCAAAGCTGGCCTTTTTGTTGGCATTTGGGGTATTAGCTGCTTTCCTCTGTTCTGTTGTCATTTATTCTTGGGGTGTAAATGGGGAGAAAAATGATCCTTCTTATCAGACAGAGAATGAAGACTCTGCTTTCATTGTTCAAATGGAAATTGAAATTCCATCAAATACTGTAAAACTTCCACTTTTATCAGACTTGCTTACCAGTAATGAACATGTAGGTCAAGCTTACAAACGTGAAGAAATAGAAACCAGACATCCAGAGGCATATATTTATCAAGACCATAATTATCACCTAAATTCTAAATCATCCATTGACCACACTTATAGCTTGAGCCCACTTTCAAGTGTTCAGAAAGAGATTAAGCATGTTCCTGTTGGTGTCCCTAACTCACATCCTGAGGAGCCAGTTGATATGGGAGAAGGACACAATAATCCAGATTCTCCTAACATACACATAGATGCTAAAAAACTTGCTGTCATTAAAAAGATAGAAGCCGATCTAGAGCAGAGGAAGCCAGCTGCTGTATGTTGTATATGTGGCAGAATATTGTACATGCGCTCAGTGTGCTGGCTTCCTGAGTTTCCTGAAGAGGAATGGCGTGCACAACCTCTTATACCACAGAATTCACCTGTTAGAATAATAACAAAAAAGAATCAAGTTGAGGGTAAAAAAGATAGTGTGTCTTCATGTGGGCCATGCCAAACAAAAGTGAAGAATCTGTCATATAGGAGATTCAATTTCTTCACTAATTTTGGACCCATCCCAGAGTGCATTGTGAAGCTGACTTCATACAACCAATATTCGAAACTATCTCTGTGTAGTGTGTACTGTAGGAGTTTCAAACAAACTTCAGGGTATGGGTATTTGCATCTTCATGGTAATGTTCAGATAGGTAAGAACACCGAGAAAAACCTTAGTGGCATGGTCGGGGTATTCCATGATGGGACACACAGTGAGCTTGATATGAGTTTGACTGATGTTAAGCCAGCTTTGTTATGGCTTAAGAAGAATAACAAGTTGTATCAGGAATACCTTTCAAATGTTGAAAGTATTCATGGCCACGCTCAGACATCCCAGGCATCTGGCCTTTTCTGTGGCCTGCCAAAGAAAACACCAGACTTGGAGATAATGGACAATGGTCAACTTGCTAAGAAAGACTTAGACAAAAAAGTCGGTCTCATTATCCCAGCTGGCACTTTACCCTCTCCCAAACAGCCTACTAATTTGAAGGAAGTGGTTATAGGTAAGGTTATAGAAAACAAGAAGGGCAAGTTCACAGTACAGAACATTACTTATGGAGATGAATTCCTGGAAGCTAAGTTATTCGCCCATCTTTTCCCTTATGGGACAGGTTCTTGGTTTCGCACACAAGATGCCTTGACATTGGGTATGCACCACAAACTTAGGTTGTTACATGTTGACAGGAGATTTGCAAATGACAGGAAATACCTGTTCTTTACTTATGACAGGAACATTAAGGACAGATTAATGTTTATAAATGGTGCTCTAGCATCTAACAGAAATAGAGAAACCCCTTTGGTTTCATCTACCTTAAGCTCTAATGTCGCATACTTCATGTATGGAGAGGTTGTCAATTCCACCATTCCAGGCAGTAAGGCCTACTGGCAAAAGCAGTTCCTTGACTTAGTAGCAAGAGTCAGCTGCTTTGGCCCAGGTGACATTTTTTTCACCCTTACTTTCAATGAGAGCTGGAAACCACTGAAAGACATATTGTCTCAGTACAAGAAACCAGCAAGCATACTACATCCTGTTGAGCCTACTGTCTATTTCTTTGAAAGATTAAATGCAGTTGCCCCTGTCCTGTACGGTAAAGATTGTATCTTTGGGAAGTCTACTCATTACTGGTATAGGATAGAAGCGCAGAACAGGGGTGCTCTTCATGTGCATGGTATAGTTTGGGTAGAAGAAGGAACTTTGGTGAAAAACAGCATCGTTGCTGAAGTCCCTAGGGGGTCAGACCCCATTACACAGGAGCTAAGGGAAAAGGTGGAAAAGTTCCAGGTGCATCGTTGCCTCCCCAACAGATGTTACCGGACATGGAAAGGGGTTGCGACTAATGTTTGCAAGTACGGTTTTCCCTTTGATATTAGAAACCAGGATGGGTATGATAGCACAGGGACACGCTTCCAATACAAAAGATCACTTCCTGAGGATCAACGAATTGTTCCTTATAGTCCCCTCCTCCTCAAGTTGTGGGATGCCCATCTCAATGTGCAATACATAACAAACACAGGAATGGAAAGATATTTAGTCAAATATGTTTCCAAAGTAGAGCCCACCTTCACAGCAGATGTGAAAATTGACTCTGAAGTTTCGCGATATTTAGAATCCCGCTTAGTCGGTGCTCCTGAAGCTGTAGCAACACAGCTGTCTTATTCAATGGTTAACTCAGACAAGGCAGTAGTTTACCTTGATACCAATTTCCAGTCAGACAGGGTGCGCAAGTTAAAGCCTCGTGTGGAGATTGCCGAACAGGACCCAGATAGCCCTGATGTTTTTGCTGATGGTAAACGTGAAGGTTATGAACAAAGGCCTGTGTCAGAAAAATTTGAGAAAATGACATATCCTAAATATATTACTACATATAAGGATGTCAAAGAAAGGCCCAAGAAGAAGGAATTTTTTCTGGACAAAAGGGAGAGGATAATTGTAGAAAGGAGCCCTGTGATTCCAAGGTATAGATTTCTGACAGCAAACGATGGAGAGGCATTCTATTATCAACAGCTTCTTCTGAAATTCCCCTTTAGGTCAGACAAAGACCTTCTAAGTGAGGATAATGAATCAAGATGTTACAAAGAAGAGTGTTATCTACGGGAAGTTTTCAGTGATCAAGATGAGTTAGATGTTTCTTTTAAGGAAATGAAGCATAGAAATTTTGATCCTGAAATGATAGCTAGGGTAGCAAAGAAAATGCTGCATGAAGAGCTTGCTGATTACAAAACTTTATCCAAGAAAGTGATAGACTTAGAATATGGTGAGGATATTCCTTTTGAGGACTCTGACTTAGATTGTTATCAAACTGTGGGTACCGGTGAGGATACTGATGGGAATCCAGATATTCAACAATTAGTCTTGCACAACCGAATGAAAATACTAGGAGACCGGAGAGACCTGGAAATGCGGAAGTCTCAATTAACTGCATCTCAGACAAAAGTATTTGATTATGTAGCCAGTTCTTCTGGACAGATGCTGCTCTATGTGACAGGGCCAGGGGGAACTGGGAAAAGTTTTCTACTAAATACTTTGCTTCTTCATCTTGAAAGCTGTGCTAATATAGTAGAGGTTTTAGCAACATCTGGAAATGCTGCTCAACTCATAGGTGGGCAAACAATTCACTCGTTTTTTAAGTTATCGTGCGACCTTGAACGGCGGTTTGCTTACCGAGATAATACATGGTCAGGTATAGCTGCCACTGATGTCATCATAATAGATGAAATCAGCATGATGAGTGCAGAACTCCTGGAAATGCTTGACAGTATATGTCAGGAGGTAGCCGGAGATGAACTAAAGGGTAAGCCTTTTGGTGGCAAAACATTGATTCTCTTTGGTGATCTCTTCCAGCTCCCTGCAGTTTGCAAAGCCCCAGCTTATAGTCAAATTTACTCCAGTCGTCTATGGGAGCTTTTTAAGCCCTTTTTCCTCGATGAAAACTGCAGACAGAGAGACGACAAAGATTTTCAGTCTCTTCTGAACCGACTGCGGAAGGGGGTACAGACTGAACAGGATATTGAAGTATTAAAGTCTCGGGTCTGCGGGGTAGGTCATGAGAAGGTTGACGAATGTACTGATATGACAGACCCATACTCCTTTGTCCTCTGTTCCAAGCATGGAAGTAGGGAAGTCATTAATCAGAATATACAAGAAGCACACCTTAAAGAAAAACCATTGCATCAACTTAGAGCACTGGATTTTGATCCAGCTGGCAACCATGTGTCAAGTGACATTTCAGATAAGGTAGACGAAATGAAAGTAATGCCCAGGCAATTTACAGTGAGGATAGGTGCTAAGGTCATGATTACTAGAAACTTGGATGTAGCGGGGGCTGTAGTAAATGGCACACCTGGCATAGTGAAGGCTGTTCACAAGAAGGTGATCTGGATCGAGAGGCTAGATGGAAGTGACACCATACCAGTTCCCCGTGTCAAGCAGAAAGTAGAAATGAAAAATGAGGGTATCACTGTATATAGGGTGCAATATCCCCTCATACTAGCATGGGCATGTACTGTTCACAGAATGCAAGGCATGACTCTGAGGAAAGCCTATGTTAACTTGGATGAAAGCTTTTTTGCCCCAGGCCAAGCATATGTAGCTTTAAGTCGTGTTTCAAAATTAGAAAACCTTCACTTGGTAACTTTCTCTCCAACAGCTCTCATGTCCAATGGGACGGTCACAGATTTGATGGCAAAAGCTAGGGACACTGGCAAACTTGAGACTGCTCCTTCATATCAGAGGGATAAAAGGAAGCGTAGTCACAATTTGTCCCCTGACAGTGAGAAAGTGTGTCCATCGAGTCAAGAAGGGGTGGAAGGGGACGAGGAGAGAAAGAAAAAACTTTGCAAGGATCCATGTTACATTATAAATGTTGGATCAATGGTTGATTTGACAGACAAGAATAGGGACTTGCATCCTTTTCATGCTCCTCCTGTACCTGAAGGAAAGACTGTGACAGGACATCCAGGGGAAACCCTAAATATAACAAGGGATAAACAACTTAGGTTAGAAAAAATGCACTCGCAAACCTATAATTCTCTGAGGAGAGAAATAAAGCGCTGCTTTTTTGATCAAGTTGTGGCAGAGGAAGACATAGGCAGAGTGCTAGACACCTTCAAACCCACCTTCACTCAACACAGGTTGTTGCTTCAAACATTAGATCCTTATGTTGCAACAGGATATGAAGAAATAGCTGTTTCTGTCTCCAGGGTTCTTCATCCTGCTATTTTGAATGACTATATCCCAGTGAAAACTACAGGTGATGGTAATTGTTTATGGAATGCCATTTCCATTACTATGACTGGGACAGAGCTTCACAGGCTAACTCTAAGGCTTTTAACTGTTGAGGCTATATGGGAGCATAAAGATTATTTCCTCTATGTTATGGATAAAGATACTATTGTTGAGGATATGTCCTTAATAGATCGTTGGAGAAAAGAAATAAAGACCGCTAGAATCGACAGGGCATGGGGTAATGAGTTCCATATAGTTGCAATGGCGATTGTATTGCAGAGAGACATCTATGTGTACTCTTCCTTTCTTGCCAATGGGAGGCTTTCTCTCCCTCCGAACTCTTCCCCTGAAGAGTTGGCTCTTTCTTTCTCTCAACACAGAGGGCAGGGAAATCATCTAATATACTCTCCACCAGTCAACTTAAGAAAAGATACATACAGCGAAAAGCCAATTTGCATTTTCTTTGATATGAGAGGGAAACATTACACAGCCATACTGAGAAAGAAAGAAGATCCTCTTTTATTCCAGCCATACACCAATATGTTTCTCTTCTAGATTGTAAGGTTTTTTGTTTGTTTTTCCAGGTAAATACGAAGTGCGCGTGGATGGTGTGTGCCATGAGTATTTGTACGGTCGCTCCTGTGAAAGAGAAAACTGTCATCTCGTTCATGTTAAAGGAAGTAGTCAGTATATCGACAGTCACTGCCACCTAGACAGGCTTTTAGATAGGAACAAGTTGCGACTTTGTGATTTACCACTACCCCCCCAATTCTTAGGATGTGTGACCAACTTCATTGACCCAAATCTGTATGGTTCAATGGATGAATTGCTACAGCAGGATTATGTTTGGGGCTTCATCCTAGACATGCCAGTTTACTTCATGAAGTGAGGGACTTCATTTGTGATCGAGCATCTCGCACTGATATTGTTGCAGTGGGGGAGACTGGCCTAGATTCTGCTACGTCTACACCAATGTCAGTCCAGATGGAGGCATTCACCTTTCAGCTACAGCTCGCCAGAGACTTGAACAAGACTGTGGTCATCCACTGCCGTGGTTTCAGTGCAGAAGCTTTTTCTGTTTGTTCTGGCTTATTGTCAGACTCTCAGAAAATTCATCTGCACTGCTTCACTGGTACTGTCCAACAGATGAAGGCTTGGTGTGATCACTTTCCTAACCTGAAAGTTGGAGTAACGAATTTGGTTAACTCAAACTCATATGAAGTCCATGCTTTGGTAAGGAAAATGGACCTCAGTCGGTTGGTAGTAGAGACAGATTGCCCAGCCTTTTCTGCAAGGACTACCACGTCCATCTCCCCTCCTTTCTCACATCCAGGGCATGCAATAAATGTCATAAACCGTGTTGCACAACTGAAATCTGTAGGTATTAAGAAAGTTTTGTGTGAGTCTGTCAAGAACACTAGGTTTCTATATAACATTCCTTAGATAAGGGTTTCTTTATTGTACATGCTGAAGGTGAAATATCTTTTTACAGTGCTATTCTTACTTTTCTTTGCCAGATGGATGCTGAGAAATTGTATGTCGATGCTGTCCTTGCGGAGGCACAACTAGCTAGGGCCATAGAGAGGGCAAAGCAGGAAGCAATTTTAAAGAGGAAAGAATGGGAAGATGCATTTAAAACGCAGAAAAGTTTAGAAACTGAGTTAAAGCTAGCTGCAGCAAAGAAACTAAGGTTTCTGAGAATCATTAAGATAAAGCGAGAGAGTGATTGTGCATCAGGGTCTGGGAAGAGGAGGAAGGTAGTGTGTTCTGGGGAAGGTGCTGAGGATAGGGCAACTGAGAGTACAGGTAATGGGGAGGGTGATCAGGATAGGAGAAGTGAGAGTACAGGTAATGGGGAGGGTGTTCAGGATAGGGAATATATGAGTTCAGGTAATGGGAGGGCAGATGATGAAACAGGGTGTGGTGCGGGAGAGGGGAATGGAGTGCTAGATGACAGTGGAGTTGATTTAAATGAAGGGGAGGGAAGCAGTGATCTAAATTTTGATCAATTGATGGGAGAAATAGATGAGCCTGTGGAAGAGGTGGATGACACAGAGCTGTCAGCTTTGTCCATGGAGCCAAAGACTGATTAGAAATTTATAGACTATTATTGCAGCTATGGGTTGTACAAAGTAGTTTTAAGAGGATTGCCATGTTGCCTTATATTTGTCTATGAAAGAGGAAGACTTTACATGTTGCAGCTATGGGTTGTATATAGTAGTTGTAAGAGGATTGCCATGTTGCAACATACTATCACTCAGGTTCTTAAGTAGTTACTGGCAAGCATGAGGTTGGCAGAAAAGAGAACAGGGGGAGAGGAAAATGGAAGAGTGGCGACAGAACAGATTGATTTTCCTTTAGTTGATCCAGTAGGTAGGTGTAGTTGATACTAAACTAGGGGTTCTGTCTAATGTGTCAGATAGGGGTTCTGTCTAATGTGTCAGGGACTATTTAGGACTTTTTAGATAAATGTTGCAGCTTTGGGTTGTATATAGTAGTGTTAAGAGGACTGCCAAAGCACAACACATTGTCTATAAAGAGAAGAGGGTCAGTTTCTGTAATGTGGAGAGGTTTCAAGGGAACAGAAATAGGCTTTCATGTTGGGTGACTTTTACATGAAAGACCTCCATAGCATCATAGTGTTGTGATATTACTTTTGTGGTATGGTAGAATTGATAGGGACAATTCCTTAGGTCAACCTGTCTTTTAGCCCTAAACATACATTTCAGCCTCATTTGTCCCTTTCTGGATGTTGGCCTTCCTGTTTTTTTTTCTCTCTTAATTAACCACAGTTCACATTCTGAGATCCACAACTAGCTCCTTTTCATGTTCTTAAATAGCTTGACATACACAATCTTACCCATTCCCAGTCTGTTCTTATATTCTCTTCCATCTCATTCTCAGATTTGAAGCATAATCATCCTCGCATGAACTTCCTGGACAGTCTTTAAACAAAGGCTTGCACCGGGAAGTCCATGTGACAATGATAGTGATATGATGTAGAATTTGCTAGGTAGAGGACATGAGAATGCCTCAGTTTGAAAACAGGAATGTGCCAAGATTGGATGTGCCAATGAGCTACAGACAGATGTGAGTATGAGCCAAAAGTGGAACTGAGAATAAACTAGCTGCACTTTTCTAAAACAAAACCTGTTTGGCAAATTAGCTCTTTCCCATGTATCCACCCAGCCTTTTCTCTCATCCACAACTTGCCCAGTCCCATGTCAACTACCCGTCCTTTCCTATATCAACTTCCATCTTATTGTTACATTTGATTCTAAATCATTCTCACATCCAATTCCTGCACACACTTACAAAATAGGGTGGTACAGAGAGTACATGTGACAATGGTTATTATCAAATGGGAAAATGAGTGGTCAGAAGGCATGACAATGAATGGTTAGAAAGCATGACAATGCCTGAGTGTGCCAAGATAAAGGAATGTGCTGAGATGGGACATGGGAATGGGCCACATTCAGATGTGAGAAAGGGCCAGTATTGATGGTGAGAATGATCTACACATGTCTTTAGAAATTTAACCTGGAAATACCTGTTGAAGTAGAATTAGCCCTAAATCACAGGTTGCCTACATTGAGGGGGGGGGGGGGCCTTCTTTTATTGAGACTGGGAAGACAGGGTTTATTCTGATTCACATGCAAGGTACAACAGAATAGATAAAAGTAGAGTACTTCAGTCCTTTCGATCGTTGATTCTGAAAAGCCGACATGGTTGTACTGGCTTGCTTCAAAAAAAGTAAGGAATATATCATTCTAGAAAATAGTGAGGTTGTAAGTGCATACCATTGTTGATTCTGTAAAGGACGGCATGGTGGTACTGTTTTCCTTCAAGGCAACTAAGGGACTTAACTGAAATTAGGATAGCCCAACTATAAACTACCAAAGGGTTAACTCACCGAATGCTTACCATTGTTGATTCTGAAAAGGACGGCATGGTGGTATTGCTCTGACTGAACAAAATATATGATCTATGGTTACTTTAGGAGCATATATCACAGGAACACTAAACAGGCAGGGAAAAGTCACAAGCAGTTTTAATGTGTATGGTTTTATATAGGCATGAATACTGCTTATGGAATGTGCTCTAAGTTTAACAGGAATGTCTTTGGGAAAACTCATGATGGAAAAAAAAGAACAAAATTATAAAAAAAAAAGTAGCTTAGAGAACATTCCGCTAGGGCCCGATTACCCACTTTGGTAATTGAATCTTCCAATAAAAGGGGGAGACGTGCTACATTGCTCTGAATTCATTTATATAGATTAACTTATCCTAAAAGAAAACTTGAGCTCTGATTTCAGGTGATGCTGGACAGTTGAGGTCAATTGCTTGGCTACAAGTCCAACACTACCAATAACTTCAATTAAGACCTGGTAAGTTGGTGTTTCTTCATGTTTGAACCTATCCACCTCCTATGAGCAAATAAAAGCAGTGCATCCTATGAGCAATATAAAAAGTGCATCTCAGTCTCTGTACAGTTTATAATGATAATCGACTATATCCACTCTGTCAGCTATTATATGCACTTAACCATAACCACTGTGGCTGTGATAAAATGTTATCCATGTGTTTGCAGGTGAATCGACCCATTGCTTGGAGTGACTGTGCGGTTCCATTCATAAAAGGCAACAAAATCGAGGTTCCTGAATCAATCAGGTTCCATGTTGGTAACGGCTGGAGAGTTGTGGTCATATACTTGATAACATGTTCCAGGACTACCCAATAACTTCAATGTAAGACTAGGTAAGTTTGTTGTTTCAAGCTATCAGCTTCCAAGTAGTAGAGGCTATTCCTATGATAATCATATGTAGATCATCCCATGGGCAGTATATGAAGAGCAAATGAGTTTTTGTGGTGTTAATAATGATAATAAAATAGAAATAATAAAAATATCTACCTAATCTGGACTAAGCTGTTATTTGTGTAATATATATATATATATATATATATATATATATATATATATATATATATATATATATATATATATATATACATAACTACTGTGGCTGTGATAGAATGTTATCCATGTGTTTGCAGGTGGATCAACCTATCCCTGGGAGTGGAGGTGCAGTTCGATGTTGGTAGCGGCTGGAGAGACGAGGTTGCATCAACTCACAACAAAAGACATCACAAACATTGACTTTTAATAATTCTGTACTTAATGAATTAGTTTACTGTGAGGTTACGGCCAGGTTTAAGAAATAAATATAAATGGATACATACTGGATATTTCTGCTTTTGTTTCCTTCATATACCTTATGTGACCAGATGAGGGAAAACCTGCATCCAGGGGGGAAAAGGCTCTTCAAAGTTTAAGTCACAGGCTTTGAAATGAGATATCTTGAGCTGGGATATTCCAGGAAGTTCTTCTGTAATTGCTTATCAAGTTATTCTATAATTGCTTATCAAACTTAGGTTGTTGTGTGCAACTGGGAAATGCAAATAAATTTATTAAATCCTAGCTTAAATACTGATAACGTAAAAAATACAGCTTTGTAGGAAAATAAACAAAGAAATGTGATGTATTTATCATAAAATTGGTTCTATGTGGAATCTTTTAGGTCTTCCTAAAAAAAAGAAAATTTCCCTCCCCTCACTGGTCTGAAAAATCCCACCCTCTGGAAAGAAACATACATATTTTTAAAGGGGCCCTGGCATCGTAATGCATGCCCGCATTCAAAAGTCACGTGCTCTATACAGTCCTGTATTAAAAGGCTGTTTACACTATCCCAGCGCCGAAGGCGCTGGTACGTGTACAAAGTTACAGCTTTTGGCCACTGACCCAGGCAGGCTTATGCAACAGTCTGTTACCCTGTAACCTGTTCTTCCATGATGCAACTCTAACCCAAGCCAAGGCTAAAGAATCCCCCAATTATCGCCCAAGCAATGTCATGTCACCATTAGCATTGGGTTATTTGACAAAGAAATAATACAAGATACTTGAGTGCTGCTTATGCTTAAATTATTGACATCGTAAATCAAAATGAGGACACCTTATGTAAAAGTTAGAAAGGAGGACAACAAAAAAATTACCCAACTTCCAAGCAAGCCTGCAAATGAAAGTGCATGGGATCGATCATCAGACAACTTGAACTTTCATGTTCGTTCAGAGACAGAGGGAAGTGAGACAGCTAATCTGAGCTGCCAATATAGCAAAAGAGTGCCTGTTTTAAAGTTGACGATACTTGCCTCTGTTAAGTCTCTGATAAATAGATTTGTCCTGTCCAAAGGCTGGTGTGTATTCTGTTGTGTACTTGCTTACCGTCCCCTCGAAAGGCGTAGAAGGTACTTCTGGAATCTGGTGACCTGCTGCAACTCTGATGCTCGTGCTACAGCGGGCACGGGATGATCTGCGGTCACACTCAAGACTGATATCACAATGTGTGATCGGTCCACAAGATGTTTATTCTAACTTATCTAAGTTACCTTTGATAACCCCCTTGAATGCAGATGTGAGTTTATTGAGGGGATGTGGTAGAGATATTTCCCCTACATTTCCCCCCCCCGGATCTCCCCGCGTCTAGGAAAAGACCTCTGCCTGTCCCGAAGTATGAGGGTCAGATCTCACCAGTCTATAGAAGTTTCTGGAGTTAGTTCTCTTGGCTGCCGCACGAAGCAGCAGGAGTCTTCCGATCGTTTTGCCGGTAGCCACGCGAAACTGGCGTGCCTTGGACGTTTTCCTTAATTTGTGACGTTTATGCCAAATGATAACACTAAATATTATTGACAACATTATATAAGGTACCCAGGATCACTCGTAAGTCACCCGAATAACTTCAAACATGGTCAAATTAACACCAGAGATCATTGAACAATGCGCACAATACACAAACCCCGTGCGGGACCGGGAACTCGATTTGAGAGGTGAGTTTTGCTTTGTAAATAATTCTTTCTATCATAATCATAAACTAGATTTTACTATCTAGAAATTATATTCAACATTGACAACGTGCGTCAGCCGTGAGTGAATCAACTTTGTATGAAGACTTCTTAGTTAGGGTGGGGTGTGGTTATTTTTGTGAGCGATAATATGAGTGAATGAATATTTGGAATACACAACACACGACAGTCGACACAGTGACAGTAGTGACACTAGGAATGGCAACTTAAAATCGGCCAATACACTTTTGCAATACACCAAATTGTTTGTCTTGGACCCAAGAAGCAATACCCAGCATCAGGTTTTAGAATAAAATAAATTAGGGCCCTAAAAGGGGGGGGTGTTGCTATAAAAATGATACACATGAATTTTTGCGAAATTGGCTGTTTTCAACACTAAATGGCCCCGGGTGAATAACTCCTGAATCAATTGTAGTAGGGACCCATTTTTTTTTTAGAATGAAGCTATCATCATCCTGAAAAACTGGTTTCACAGAGCTGTATAGATAGTGTACTCTTCTTGCAGACTAACAGTGAACCAGTGGAAAAAAAAAACACTTTTTTTTCACATTTCCGACAATTATTTATTGAACCATACTTATCTCTTTCCAGGTTCACAGATATTTTGCATTCTAGCAGAACAGCACAGCTGTCTTAACATAAGTTATTTAAAGCAGTCCTGGTAGACAAATATAGCACTTTCAAAATATCTACATGAAGCAATAAATCAATACTTGATACATGCTATGTACCTGACCCGTAATCTACTCTGGCCCTTTATCCCCCAATCATAACAGTGATAGTTTGAGAGGTTCACAATACTATCAACATGTTGCTTTACAATAATGCTTTATAAAAATATCATGAGTTAGATATGCACTAAGTCCAGTTTATACCCCCGGTATATCTATCTGGGCCAGTCTTGTGATTCGTCCAGATCCAATGAGATCGCATCTTATCATTTATAATGGGGGTTCAATGAACTCAGATTGTTTTTCTCGTCCAGAGTTTGCAGGGATGTTACATTTGAGTTGAACTAAACTGTACTAAAGTTTTCTGTTATCAAGAAATCATACATGTATATTGAATCCAGAATCAATTGTATTTCTTTTTCATATTTTAGGTTATAAAATCCCGATCATTGAGAACATGGGAGCCACACTGGTGAGTCGTCTTATATAATGGTAAAGGTGAACGATGAGCAGTTTGAGCTGACCTTATCTTCACGAGCGTGTCCTGCCCGTTCCGCACGAGGCAGGAAGCTCAAACTGATCAGAGTTCATCTTTACACTTATGTCAAGGTGTTTGGGTTGATAATTAATCGATATTTCATCAATATAATCCATAATTAACTCTTATTTACCCATCGTCATTGCGAAATCCTGACCGCCACCATTTTGAATGTTTACGTTTCAAAAAGGCTGTGCATGCGCAATGGACCTATGACGTCATCGTGCGGATTTGGCCCGGGTTATTCAACACAGGGGTACAATACGCGGTCTCAGTGCATTGTCAATGGGTATTCACCTTGACATAAACACTTAATACCATTAAGGTCTATGGATACAGTGTCTCATGTGGTCGATATGAAATACTGGGTAGATGTATTGTGAACAAATTTATTGCATGAAAACTGGAATGTAAAACAGAAAAAAGTATATTTATTACTGTTAACGATAAAATTTCGTTTGCAAGGAATACAAATGTTCATATTTCGCTGTGTTGTATGTTTTAGGACCAGTTTGACACAATCGACATGTCGGACAATGAGATCAGAAAAGTTGACGGTTTCCCTTTATTGCGCAGACTCAAGTGTTTGTTGCTGAACAACAACCGAGTGGTGTAAGTAAACCTGAATTCTCACGAATAACAGCCGCTAATGCAGGAGTACATTATGTACATTGGTGCATCATGCCAACCATCTGGGAGTGTATCAGGCCACCCTTAAAACATGTCCGTTTCTTACCAGAGGGTGGGATTGTTCAGAATCATGAGGGAGGGAGGGAAAAATGTTTTTTTAGGAAAATATTTTTATTTGTCATGAGCATTATAAGCAGAGACAGCATGAATTTGCCATCATCTTCTAAGATTTAGTGATCGGAAAACCTAGATTCTTGTGCTGATAGATGTTTTTTTTTTTTTTTTTTTTCAGAAAAAAATCCCCCCACTCTCACCAAAAAAAAAAAATCAACCAATCCTATGGGCAGGAAACAAACATATTTCTATGGGTGGCCTCAGTCACACAGGGTTGGCATGACTAACCCTGTGTAACTGCATCTCTTATTGCGCAATGAGTCACATATCAATTGAAAATATTCTGTGTAGTTTTCATGTACAAATGAGTCTCCTCATTCCCATGCTGTGCTCACGTACACTGAACCTAAAACTGACGTTATTCCTACCACAGTGGAAATCTGGTTAACCCTCCAAGGGTCGCTGATGCCAAAGTGCATTACTGATGCAAAAGTGCATCATGCCAAAAACAGACAATGAAGTGCTTGCCAACTCTTCATTGGAGCATCATGCTGACCCTCCGGGAGTGTTGACCCCATAGAATTGTCATGATGCATGAATATAGCGGTGGCGAGTTACTCACTAGGAGAGCACTCATGCATCATGCCGACCCTTATGCATTTATATATAGCAGTCCGTACAGCGTTTAAACATGCTGTTTGGATGTTATATTTCAGGCGTGTCGGTGAACATTTAGAGCAGACCTTACCGTCCTTGGAGTCATTAATTCTAACAAATAACAGCCTTCAAGAACTCGGTGATATCGACAACCTCAGTACAGTCAAAACACTCAACACAGTCAGGTAACTGCTTCTCGTGTAACAGCTGGGCTTATATTCACCGATCTGTCTCATGTGTATAGTGGGGGGGGGGGGGTCATTGAATGATGAAAAGTTATGACATTTTGAAATTTCTAAGTAAACACAATGCCATGGTTTGTCTTACATGGCAGCGGCACCTTATCCACGGGGATTCATCCGAGAAAACTCATTGATATGTCAGACTTCTCCAGCAACCGTGATTATCTTTTTTGTTATAAATGAAGATCTACATATTCTTTTTGCCACTTGCAGCTTTTTGCGGAATCCAGTCACAGCAAAGAAACAGTACCGTCTCTACGTCATCCACAAACTACCCCAAGTACGGGTACTCGACTTCCAAAAAGTCAAGTTAAGGGTAAGGATGACTGTGTCATTATATAAATTAAGGAAGGGGAGGGAAAGAAAATGGAAAAGGTGCATTTATAGGAGCAAAAGATATTTAGTATAGTTTGTAACAGTACCGTTAATGATCTTTTTCTTTTTTGGTCCACTTCAGGAATTCTAATACATAATGAGGGCATGTTTTAGCATTTCCTTTTTTGTTTGGACGAAACCTAAACTTCTTGGTTTATCGATAGGAGAGAGAAGCGGCAGCTAAGATGTTCAAGGGTAAGCGGGGTCAGCAACTAGCGCGGGATATTGGTAAACGCACAAAGACATTCGTACCTGGAGCAGCACTAGCTGAGAAGAAATCAGTGGCTGCAGCAGCCGGGGGACCTGCAATGCCAGAGACAAGAAAGATGGACATGGAGGCTATTAAGGTAAGGCAGTTTATGACCGTAACACCTCCCTCAGAAACGGACTGAATTTTTGGATTCTGAGCCAAATTTGGCTTCTGGCAAAGGTGGTCAGCTTATGAGCGAGGTTTTTAATCAAGTGGGTTATGGTGTAACTTCATTACAGCTTCTAAATTAAGTAAGAGGTTTAAGAGAGGTTCTATGGTACTAACCTAATATAATTTTACCCGGCCTATAATGCCCTCTTTTCAGAAGTTTTAGAGGCAGTAGGCCTCATTCCCATGTAAGCCGTACTCAGGGATTTTGACAGGATTTTTTATGTAACAAATGGTCCCACAACCCAAGGACTTTCTCCTGATACTATATATAACTCCTATGTGCCATTGGCACACATTTTGTGCCATTTAGGATTTAAATTTGTAATATGGCACAGGGCCCGGCCCTGTCAAAATCCCTGCAGACTAGAGTGTGATTAAGGCTTAATTACTGCCACCCCTCTTTACAGGCGGCGATTGCAAACGCTAAGACGTTAGAAGAAGTAGAGATGCTGAACAAGATGCTGCAGTCCGGTCAGATCCCCGGCCGGGAAAATGGAAAGATGCCCTCAGCCGCAGGTAAAAACCTTAAACATTCCAATCAGTATTCATCACACATCACACTAGAATCTTGGAATTTAAGAAACAATATTTTAACACTTAGAATGTATGCTCCTAACTTTTTACATGTATATCAATCAATTGTCATACAGATGTATAGGATACTGACCTACACCTGCCAGTGTAAAAAAAACAGAATTAAAAAGATTTTTCTATTTCATGCATGAACCAGACAGCACTGGTTGAGTATGGCCACTTGTAGCTGGTTGCTGGAGCAAGTTCATATTACGCCACCTCGGTCATGTCTATAGACCTCATCTGTTAATATTGATGCAAGAAATTCGTCTTGTGCAGACTTAAATATTTGGCCCGACAGTTTATCATACACATTTCTTAAATCTATAAAAGATTCTCTGTTTTCTGATTAAACTGATATCAATGAGACATAGAAAGGTGAGACGAGGAGAGTTAACGATACTTTCCCAGTAAGTGACGATACTAAGGTGATCTGGATGTACAGCAGGTAAGCTATGATACGCGTCAGGTGATGCAAGCCCCTACTACCCCCAAAAAAGGAATCAAAATCCAACCACATGTTTTAGGTATATGTGCCTAGCCTGGGCATAAATTATAGAGTTGTGTGATATAATACTGATAAAGGCTTTAGTTCATCTTCACGGTAGGTTAAAAGTAAGTATTAGTGAACATATTCCAGGGCTTGGTTTATACAATTTTCTTATCCAAAAATCATATAGATATAAGATGTAATCTCATCCTAGGATCAAGCGATAAATCCCTGTCTCTCTTGGTATCGTTTCAGGTGAAGAAATGGACATGTAAACGGGGCACACTTTGATACAATCCCAGACATATATAGAGACTATGGCTGCGCTTGTGAAATGGCCGACAACTGCCGTTATGCTTATTACCCATTAACTTGACTGCCGTGCAGCCGTAGTTTTTTTTTGTACATCCGGTATGGTACGAGTTCTCAGATTGATTCTTACTTCAGCCACTAATCACATTCTCCTTTTTCAGACATTTCCTATCGGGCCAACCCGTGAACCTCCATAAAAAAAACACCACTTTTGTTATATTTTACAATTTTATTTATCACAGTACATTGCTTTATAAATGTTCAAAAATGTAACAAAATTGAGTGGCTGATAAGAATAGAACTTAGCACATGTGGTGTAGACCATTAGGCCTTGAAGCGATAACAAAATACACTACTGGTCCCACATACAGGTGCTAAGTACAAATGCACATTTGTATCCTTTAAGGACCGCTGATGCACAAGTGCATCATTCCCATTGGTTGGCATGATGCACCAATGAAGTGCTGGCGAGTCTGATCACCAGCACTTCATTGGTGTATCATGTGGACCTCTGGGTATGTATCAAGCCTGTAGGGTCGGCCTGATGCAGCTCTGTCGAGTTACTCGCCAGGGCTGCAATCATGAATCTTGACGACCAATTGGCAGTGCATTAGCGACCCTATAATGAGAAAAGCAACATTTTTCTATCAATCTGTACATTAAAGCATTTCCCTCATGGACACTTACTTTGGTCATGTATGGAACACCAGTAGAATAAACATTAAAATGAACTACAGATGTTTGTGTTGTCATTGTCATCAAAGATTAAATTCAGAAACGCGAATTAATTGTGTTATTCTGACCCCCAGATGTGTCTTCGATAAACATGCTGATTGGGGTGCACCTTTAATATATGCAGGGTATTGGAATATGATGACAATTACCGTATGATAAAGGCACAATTCATGTGGACGGTGGTTCACAACAATACACCATACATAGAGTATATTAACTCGAAATGCGAGTTATAAGGAGACACCCTGGGGCACCTCATTTTCATTCATTTTGGTGGTGCGAATAAGTTTTAAAAAAAGACGGACAATTTTATATAAGAGGCAGAATTACTTAATGAATTTGTAGTGCCATTAAAGGAGGAGATGTAGGGGTCTTGCAGGAAAAGGTATTTCATTACCAAGTTTTGTAAATTTTGAGAAATTGTCAATAATGTACAGACTCAGTTGGTTTGCAGCCATAAGACGCTTTTTGCCTCCAATGGTGAAGGTATATGATATTGATCCAGGTATCAAATTTCCCGCCTTTTATGGCAATGTGGTGTGAATAGTGCAGTTTTGGCGGGAGTTATGCGAAAAGTGGCTTGGTGGTGCAAATAACCTGGGTGAGGGAATGCTGATGCAAAAGAATGAGTGCACAACTTATGGGGGGGGGGGGCATCCACAAATGATATCATACTGAGGGTGGGGGCAGGCCTGGCATGACGAAATACATTTTGCATATACCTTCAGCATTGCAAAATTGGCAAAAAACATGATGAGGGGGGTCTAAAAAGGTCAAATTTTGCCTGATGTCATTTATGGATGGCCCCTGGGAGCCAATCATAGGCTTTTCACTTTTCGAGTTATCAGCAATTTACATTGCTGCATTATATTTCTGAAATTCACTGACTTTGGTCTGTACACAATCCTGTCCCATTCCTGTAGGCAATGTTTATAGTGTGTTTTACTATGCAGTAACAATATAAAGGCTAAATATACAAGATATAGTTACCATAACCACTCCCTGCTTATAATTACGGCTTATAGACCTGGTCATTACAGAAGTATGGGTTAACATAAAAGGCACGGCTTATACGCGTCAAGGCAAGGGTAGAACGGCGTTACACAAGTGTTCTTCAGATCTCAATTGTCCCATTTGTTGCAGTAAAATACATAAGCACCATCATACATAGACAAATACAACTATCCTGGCTTGGAGGTTAACTCTGATATAATTGCTGCTCAATATGGGAAGCCAACGCTACTTGTAAGATAGTGTCTTATCATGAATTACTGCCCAAGCACTTAAAAATTTGGAGTAATGATATACTCTGGCCCTTAACCCTTTAAATGCCGCTGATGCATTATACCGTAATCTCCCGCGTATAAGGCGCGCCTTATACGCCAAACAAAATGTTGCTGAGTCTTATACGTGAGAGGGACATTGCCTTGAGTTTGGGGTGCGCCTTATAGGGGGGGGGGGAAATTTTTACTATAGAACAGTACTAAATTAGCAAAATTCTGCCCTTAGAGGTGCGCCTTATACATGGACTTGCATTCTCTGAGTTGTGGGTGCGCCTTATACACGAGCTGCGCCTTATACGTGGGAAATTACGGTAATCATTGATCAGCATGATGCAGCCCTGGCATCATGCCGACCCTACGGGATTGATACAGAAACTCCCAGAGGGTTGTCATGGTGTTGGCGAGTCTGCTCGCCAGCATTTCATTGGCGCATCATGACGACCAAGGGGTATGATGCACTCCTGCATCAGTGGCCTTTTAAGGTTAAAACCAGCCATGTGCTTACTACGGACTATTTTCAGTGTTTAGGGTATATTTCTTGACCCACATAACACCCCAGCCCTTATTCACAACCTGATGCTAAAGAAACAACAACATTATATGGTACATAAAACTCCGGCATCAACTGCTTCCTTGTGTTACCAAGACTTATAAATCCACTGAATATCGCATTGACCGTCAGAGTTGTGAACCCAGTCCACTGGCGTGCGTTACTCGACTGGACTATTGGACCGATTCAGAGCTGCAGAACAGAAAACAAGGAAGTTAATATTTTAGGGTCAATATTTCTCAAAACAATATTACATAGACTGTTGCATCAGAGAAAAAAAGGAAATTGATATAGTTTACATTTTTTGTACATGCCGGTACATAAAAGTGTCTGTTGCTATAATGTGTAATTTGAGAAATTGGGGATATGATTGCTGCAGGATTTTGTACACAGTGTTGCGCATCGTCAGTTAAGTCTATCTTTAAGGGTCAGTATTTTGAGAACAAATTCAAAAAATAGCTGATGCTGCGATTTTTGGTCAGTTAAGGGTCGGAAAAGTCAGTTAAATCTGAGACCAAAAAAAAGTAGGCACCCTGTAAGGGGAATACATATATTTAGTGGCGAGTATCGTTAGGGGACTACATACGTTTAGTGGCGAGTATTGTTAGGGGACTACATACGTTTAGTGGCGAGTATTGTTAGGGGACTAGGGTAGAGTGACCTTGAGTCGTCCAGGTACCTTGAGTCGGCCATTTTGCTTGGTTTTAGGCACAAAATGAAGGTGTTAATGAATATATTAGTATATTCTAAGCTATTTGCACTGATGCTATATAGCAAGATATGCTATAAGCCATCTTAGCATTTCTTAGGAATATAAGTCTAGCACCTTCCAGGAGCTCTGGATGACACTAGAGTTTGTAAATTATTCTTGAAATCAGATATAGGTTTCCGATGATTTTCCAGCAACAAAATGATAGATTAGTGATAATGTGATATTGAACAAGTAACAGAGTTAAACCTAACTAAAATTGAAATAAAGCATTGCATTCATACTCTGTAAACATCATTTAACTTGAAATTATTCCTTTTATAGTGTTCAGTGCAAAAGTCAACAATCTGCTGTGTAGAAGTTGACTCATCGTATGATAAGACTGACTCAAGGTGTCTTTGAGCAATACATGTACCTTGAGTCGGCCACTATACATGTACCTTGAGATGGCCACTATTGCTTTTTGGTCCAAAATGAACTTAGTAGTGACCATTTCATTGGGTTCTAAGCTATTTACACTGGTAGAATATGTTGAGCTGTAGCACCTGCTATCTTTCCATCTTTGGGAAAGTGAATCTAGCACTATCCATTATTTTTCAACAAAATCTACTATATTCTACCAATTAGGTAGAGGGGTCTTCTGATAGATTGACAGCCACTTTGAAATGATGGACAGCTGATAAATGGTGATAAGTTTGCTATAGTTTGTGTTTACCCAAGGAATGGTATTAATCAGCATTATAATTAGTAAAATCATTCCAGAAACACTCTGACTAAGATCACTTAGCCGGGAATAAACATTTTCCTTGTATTTCTTCATAAGCACACTCTTTACTATGAATTAGTTAAGTCATTTTATTATGTGCCTGACTCAAGGTACCACAGTGGCCGACTCATGGTACTGATGAAAGAAAATTCACATCTATTGAATAATTGGTGCTCAAAGAGCTCCATGACTATGGGTATGAAAGTTGTAACATCGCTAGATGGAAAGAGTAAGACATCTGGGTAATAATTATATCCATTTTTAGATGACCCCTGCAAGTTTTCCCACTATTACAAAGATCCTAGAATAACTAGTAGGTTGTAAGGAGGCCCAGGTGGACGACTCATGGTCACTTTACCCTACATGCGTTTAGTGGCGAGTATAGTTAGGGGACTACATACATTTAGTGGTGAGTATTGTTAGGGGACTACATACGTTTAGTGGCGAGTATGGTGGTGCCGTGACTACTGGATATAGACACAGCCATAAAGGCTTCATTGTCCTCAAACTCCACCCGCTGCGGTAGGTGAGAGTTAATGGCCAGCCGGCCAATACGGCCCCGAGCCGCCTTGCCCCACGAGTATACCTCACCATCTGAATTAAAGGAACAGTTCCATGAGTAATGTTTGTGGATTGAGTCAAATCTTATTTGAAAATGCACAAATTTTAGAAAGATCAACAGTATGTTGTGTACGGGTCCCAACGACTACCAATGCTTTTGTTATCATAGACGAGCAACACACTCCGAGGAAAATGTGGAAGGTTTATCCTTATTTTTTGTTATCTTTTATATTCAAAATCGAATAGTCTTGCTTTTTTGGGGTGGAAGAGAGAAATACATTTATTTCCAAAGAAAAACAAAAATAACTGCATAGGTGTTATACATCTGCCTTTACCTTGAGACACAGCAACAGTGAATGTGTCGCCACAGGACACCATGGTGATATAAGCCTGCTCCAGGACCATGTGTACGTCACGGTCCATCGAACTCTCCTGTCCATTACCAAGTTGGCCGAACTGGTTAGAACCAAATGTGTAGCACTGGCCACCCTCTGTATAAAACATGACATACGGTAATATGAAATGACCATTCCCCTACATATCTAGGTCATTTTATATGGCTGTATCAGTCGTATATAGATTTAATCTGAACATCATATATAATCTGAACAATTTGTTTCTTATCACTGATGCAAAGAATATGATTAAAAGTTCTAGATTGGTGCTTGGTTAGCAAAAAGTTTGTTTTTCTAAACCTTAAAGAGCCGATAATGCATTATTGCATCATGGCCATTGGTCGTCATGAATGATGATGCATGAATGCAGTCATGGTGAGTAACTCGCCAGAGCTACATTCAATCATCATGCCGACCCTACAGGGTTGATACCAGGTACAGTCCTGGAGGGTCAGCCTGATGCACTCCTGCATCAGCAGCCCTTTAAGGGTCAAGAACCGATGGTGCATTAATACAACATGGGTATTTGTGCTATTGGTCGTCATGATAAATGGATGCATTCACTCAGCATCACCTTAGGGATGACATGATGCATGAATGCAGTCCTGGCGAGTTATTCACCATCACAACAAGCCTTACCTGAGACGATGGCGGAGTGTGAGGTTCCCATGGCAACAGAGACGACAGACAGGTCGCGGATGGGCTCTGTCTGTACCGGTGTAAACAGGCTCACCTCGTCCACTGCCTCCAACATGTCCAACGCCAACTTGTTGTATCTGAATTAAGCAAAGAAGGGAAATTAATCTGATAAATGTAGTTTTCATACCTAGTAATATGTTGTATATAAGGCATGGGTTTTATATACAAGGATAGACTCCTACTGCGCCTTATAGAATCAACCAAATTAGGAGTGGGCCTCATACATGAGCATTAAAAAAAATATAGAAGAGTTCTAGGCCACCCTTGAAAATAATTCCGTATCCAGACCAGAGGGTAGGATTTATCAGACTCATGAGGAAGGGGGGGGGGGCACTCCGTTGTTTTGTCATGAATATGGCAAGAAGGGAATTGCTTATTATCACGTACTAAGATAAACCTGAGTACATGTAGACCAAAAGAAAAAAAATCCTGTTTTCAGTGAAAAAGCCCGTATTGCTGTACGTCAAAAGGGCGGGGGGGGGGGTTGGCCCCTCCAGGGGAAGGGAAAAACGTTGACCCTTGGGAGGCACGCTGGGGGCAAAATTTCTTTTGTGCGTCTACAAGAAAACACATCACATCTCCTGTTGTTAAAAGATGAGCCTATAAAGTTACCTATTACTACCGCAGCACAGGAGCTGTCTGTCTACTGTGAGAAGCATGGAGCAGTCCAGCCCACAGTGCACAGATGCCGGTTTGTAGACTTCTGCTATTTCTACCTGCTGGGGCGAGCTCTGGGGGTCATGTTGGCGCAGACCGAGACGACCGTTGTCCCCACGCCCCCACGCAAACACTTCATGCTCATTGGTGACAGCAAGGACGTGAGAGGCACCACATGATACATCGACCACCTCAAATCCCAGCAGCTTCTCTACGATCTTAGCCTGCGAGACGTCATTAAAGTTCCCGTGTCCAAGACAACCATTGGCGCCACTACCAAAGGTCATCAGGATGCCGCGGTCTGAAGGACAGAAAAATTTAACGTGTGATATACATCACATATGGCCCAGGTTTTGGCACATATGAGTTGAAGAACAATGTATAGGAAGAAAAGACAAACAATTCTGACAGGGCTAGTTGGAGCATCCAAGACCTACTGTTGGTGACTGGTACTATAGTGACAGTGTGTCGAAGACTCAATGCTTAAGGCTATGGAGAATACACCCTTTATCGCTCGCATGTTTCATTGGCGAATAACTCCTGTTCTGGCGAGTTAAGCATTGCACAATATCAGCAGGTCTTGAATAAGGATCCATATTAACCATAGAAATGTATGAGAGACTGTAATTCTCCTCCATTTTGTTATAATCCAGCAGTTCTGATAGCACTGTAAGGCGATCTTCTCGCTGTCCGCCATTTTGGATTTTGATGTTCTGTGCGCATGCGCGACCCCTCCTTGCCGGAAGTCGCATTTTCGAAGGAGAAATGATATATTCTATCGACTTAACTTGAAATTATTGGCTTTTTGAATATAATCCATGCATCTTTGGCAATATCAATCGAATTGAATCGAATACACCTCAATTTACTATTAAACAAAAAATAAAATATGACGACCAGTTACTCTGCGCGCATGCGTCAAATCTCCAGACCGGAAGTGGGGCGGTCGACATAACAAAATTATGGTGGTCAGATTTACACACTCTTATATCAACGGTCTTAACCCCTCCTGAGCCGGAAATCCCACCTTACCTGCTGAAAAAAAGCGTCTTAATTGCCCTATTCCCATAGGAGTCAATGTGTTATTTTGACCCCCTGTCGACCGCCAAAATGGACCGCGCAATGCAATCCTATGGAGCCTCGTTTTCGTGAGAAAGTAGGTTAAATATGTCAGGTTTTTTCTTCAGCTGTTTTCATAGCTAAAGAAATTTTTTTCCCAGGAATTGTGCATGTACAATGAAAGACTAGATCCTAAAGAACATGTTTCCATGATTTTTTGTTTAATTATCCCCCAATTTCGATGAGCAATTCCCATCTAAAGTTCAAATTCATGACCATCAGTTTACGACCGACAAGGCGCCGCCAATGACCCAGCAGGAGTTGGGCCAAAAAAATAGTATAAATCATGTTTTTTTTAAGCCTATGCTCTAAATAAACAACACAACTTAATTTTTCGACATTAACATTATAATGTTATTTTTATTGCAGTTATAAACCTACAATTTTGACAGATTTTCAAAGTTTATTTTTCCGTTTGGCTACATCAAAATTAAAATACCGGTACTAAGGTTGTTTGTGACCATGGTGTAACAAATAACGTCCATACTTCACTAAGAGAGTGGTCCTTCACACCAATGCATCATACCAACCTTATGAGGTTCATAGATAAGATGAAAAGGGCAATTTCTGAGTAAGTCCTGTCCATAGCTGTGGCCAACAAGGGATGAAGTGCAATGTCGAATACAGTATCAATCCACATGACTCAAAAATGTGAAAACTATGTTTCTTTTAATGTGTGTCGATTATTACATGTTATCAAAGGTTTAGCTGAGAGATAAATACCTGTGAGGCAGGCAGTGAACAGGTCTCCACACGACACATGTTGTATGGTGACGGCAGACTGACCCTCCAGGTAGCGCGGGATGAAGCCGGGACTCGCTTGCTCCGTGGAACCTGGTAACACTGTGCCTTCTGTACCTATCACAGGTGCCTACCGAGTAAAAGGCACAAAGGTCAATGGAAAGTGAAGAATAAATACATGAACCATAATACCTCGCATATTAGGCGCATCCTGTGTATAAGGCTCACCCGAGTTGAGGTAGGGGCTTGGTTCAGTACTGTCCTATAGTAAAAGTACGCTGATGCACTGATTCTACAAGGTGCAGGAGGGCTCAGATCCATGTATAAGATGTGTTTTATATGTGACGTACTACCGTAAATCCTCGCAAAGAGGACAAACCTCACGTAGAGGACGCACCCTGAGTTTTAAGCCAAACGCTACCCGGTACACAGAAGCCACATGGTGGCAGAAATCAAAACCCATCAGTTATATTATTTCAATGGTATTTATTACCCTAACTGTACCACTTTACATGTACATATTTTTTTCAGTTCATTTCTGGTCACTATAGATACATCAAAGATATTTATATGCCATTTGAATTCCCATAGGGCCTTATAGTTAAGGCAAAATTAATATTTTTGAAAAATTCGCAACTTTTACATTTCAACCGTGACCCCCCCATTTTTCTATCATCACAATGTTTGTATAGATGTCCTCTTTCAATCCAGAGAGTCTTGTAGAAAAAGCAGTAGAGGGTCAGAATGTATGAGACATATGAAAAAATAGTTTTTTAGCGCCTCCCACGCCGCGTAGCGGCGGTACCGCGAAGCGGTACGGGAGTGCGCTATGATGATTTCATTTGGCCCATGTGATGAGGTCTCACAATACAAAATTACTGAATACCGACATTAACGGCGGGAGGCGTTTTTTTACGCGGTCACAACCGCATTTCTTGTTACCATACGCCTCCATAGTTAAGGTATTTTACACTTAAATTACGATACCGTGAAAGTAAGCACCGTGACATAGGGATTTTTTTGCATTTTCTTATTGTTAGTACATCAAACTAATATACCGGGTAATCCAGACTTATTTAAGATTATCAGCAGCAGAACCTGTTCCAGACGTGTGGTAGCTTTTGTCTTTAAGGAAATTCTATAAGACATATTTGGGGTTATATTTTGGTCATTTTAGTACTGTTCTGTAGTAGAAAATCCTCTCTTATAGGACAACTTCTGACAATCCTATAGGACGCACCTGGGGTTGTTTTAGTGTATACGGTAGGTAGCCTTTAAGCTTGTAGGCCCATCCAAGTGCAGGTGGACGAATGGGTGTCCACCCAACACCCTTCAACCGCCGTACAACCCATACAACATCACAACAGTTTGTTCCTAGTTATGTGTGGCATCTAAGCATGATGTATATAGGGTATGTGTCAGATCTAACCCCTCCCCCCACCCCCTACCCTTCCTCCATCCACCTGAGTCTGGTTTTTGTACTAGCTGCGGCTTATACAAGAGAATTTGTGGCAGACCATGAATACAGAAAAACAGACAAGTCAGCATACCTCCCATACTAGTAGTCGTCCGTTCTTAGTGACAGCGGCTTTCTGCGTGCGTCCTATCGAGCCTTGTGTTACCTCCACATCACAGCTGGGTAGCGGAAGTTTGGTGGGCATGGCGAGACCGCTGCCCCAACAGAACACATCACTCAGGGCACGGGGCGGCTGGGCATGGAGCTGGTCTGGGGAATCCACTATAATACCACTACATGCCGATCCTGGTGGTAAAGTGCAATGAGTAAAACCTTACGTATATGCTACACTCAAGTATAAGCCGCACGCTGAGTTTTTGTCTTCGGGAATGGGCGCCACCATTCCTTAATATACCGGTAGTCTATATACTGTATGTAAAACCCCACATATAAGTCATAGCCTGATTTCCTGAAGACCCCTAAGCTCTAATAATTGGCGAGATTAAAAGTTGCAGTAAACCCAGGGATGCCACTCACTGATCCTCAAAAATTCGGAAATCCTCCTAATTTTCTTAATTTACTATAGGAAATACATATAGGAATGAAAATAAAAAATTCGGAATTCCTAAAAAGTTAGGAAAAGTGGCATCTCTGGTAAACCTCAGAAATGGTCGAAAGGGTGTGGCTTATACGTGAGCTTTTATGTTATATGAAAAATTCTCCACTTATAGGGCGCATCCCACATCTAAGGCGCACCCGGAGTTGAAGGAAAAGCTACAATGTGGAGCTGAAGCATGATTTTTGGACAACATGCACGTTCCTTTTCAAGGGAGAATTCCATTATAATAACCTTCTATATACTTTTTATAACAGAAATGAATTTGAAATAGACTGATTAAGGGTCAATGTGAGCTAATTCCATTGGTATGATGAGAATCTGTTCAAAGGCCTAAAATAAAAACAGGAGTGTGGGTGCATAAGGGTACTGATGACGTCATCAGTACCCTTATCAGTGAAGGCAACCATGGTCAGTCAGGGGGACTGGGGTGCCCCTTGAGGGAGGGTGTTAAAACACTCACTGGGAAGTAAAAGAATAGCTGCATCTGTCAGACCACTGAACAAAACTGGGAATATTTATGAAAAGAAACAAATTTTGTCATAATATTTTTCTTTACATAGATATAACAAATTAAAAGTATGCAAATACTGGTTTATCTCGAGATTGAGCTATTCATGCATGGTGACCTTTAAGTGCTGTTCTTTAGTACATATACCCTGCCTAAAAGGTGCACCCACTCTTTTGGTAGGTTCTATAAAGCGCAGGGAGCCCAAGACGCATCTGATACACGGGGGATTACGGTACATCAGGGTTTACTTACCTTTGGTAGAGGCTGTTCTGGACACTCTGCCTCTGTTTGGACCTGACAGTGGCCGAGGGATCCTAAAGGAGTAACATATATTAATCAAAATTCAAATACTAATCTCCCACGTTTATGAAATATGATTTTTGGCCTGTAAAGATGTGAGCTGCCAAGCGGAAAAAAGGTCGGGTTGTTATCGCAGTAACTCTTCACTTTACTACTCATATCTTTAATGATAGCTCTTAGATATTTTAACTAACTCTGAAAACATCTGTAAATCGATGCTTATGAAAATGTGAATTACTCGCCAGTACAGTATATGCATACAATATTACATCATGCCACATCTACAGGTTTCATAATGATCATTTTTAACAACAGGGAGGCTGTGGATTGCTGGTAAAAAAAAAAGCCCCCCGGAGAACCCGAAAATGCAAGAATGCGCCTTAACCTTTAGTAGTGCACTGGCTTTTTCACTGAAAGCAGGTAAAATAATTTTGACCCCCCCCCACCACTCCCTGTTTTCCTCCCCTGTCAAACCCACCTGCCCCCCCCCCCTCCCTGTTATCGAAAAATCACTCCCTAATCCCCTGGTGCAGCATTAGTGCAACTTGACTACCAATTCTTTTCTTTTTTATTCAAACTGAGGCATCCTACCATCCCCGGGGGTGACCCTTGAAATGCTTATCTGAATCACTTAAGTATTGTTTTTTGTATAAGAATGTATCTTTTTGGAAACCTAAAATAAATGAAACCCCTGAGAACTTCCATCCCTGTATTTCTAAAGGATACAAGTGCACGATACTTATTATGAGTTATAAACTTACTTGCGGCAGGGTATCTTGCCGAAGTCTGTGTGTAGGTGTAGGAGCGCGTTGAGGACAGAGGGTTGCGCCATGATCTGGTTAATGTTGGGCCGCTTATTGGGGTCCAGATGTAGCATACTCAAAATGAGCTGACGTAAATCATCACTGTAGTGGTCCGAGATGGGCGCAAACGTACCCCGCATGATCTTCAGGATCAGCGCAGGCAAGTTCTGTGTGTACAAATTGAGTACCTATTACTGGCACCATATTATTAAAGTTACATGAAGTATTTTAATTTTTGCCACTGATTTGTTTGGTGAAAAGGAAACGAGTGAGAACCCTGTGAAAACAGGGAACTAGCAGTACTCCCTGATATCCACCTGGCAATACTGCGTATATATATCTCACAGCTAAAAAAAATGCTGGTCCAAATGAGCCTAAAGTAAAGTTGTATATTCCAGGTAGAATACTGAAAATATTACCTCATGGTACCTCACGAATGACTAGATGGACTAAAATATTGCCCCCAAACTTTTTTTTTCAAAACTGAAGAAAAATAAGCTTTCATTGGCCTGTTTTGCTAGGTAGGTTAGGGTTACCTCAAATACATGCCTCCTTTATGCCTTAGTAAAAGTCCCATCATTTGACTCTTATCATGAGATCAATCCATCATTTCCCAAAGACTCCACTTATCAACCAACATACCTGTGCCTCGAAGGCCCTTTTCAGGCTGGCCAGTTCATACAGCACACAGCCTAAGGCCCAGATGTCGCTCTTCTGGTTGTACGGTTTGCCCTCACACAACTCGGGCGATATGTAGCATGGCGTACCCACAACCTACAAGGGTGGAAAGTATCTGTGTAGTGGTTTCAGATCAGAAACATGATAGACTATACTACATAGACATTGTGAATCCCATGTAGAAATTAACAGAGCTTTGATCCAAGAAAGGAATTTTGAGATCTCAAAATTGTGTTGAACCGGGAAAATTCTGAAACCAGACAAAATTCTGAAAACTTACATCCCTGAATATTATTACTCGTAATGTTCTATTTCCAATGCAATATGAAAATCAATGAAAATGGCAGATTTAGGATGCAGTTTAATTTAGCTCAAGGGATGCACGATTCTAATTTTTCTTTAATTTTTTTTGTTATTTGTTATTAATTTCTTCTCTTTTTTTTTTGTCTAAGGGAGTGATCATTTTTTAACAACAGGGGGGGGCCGGTGGGTTTGAGGGGGGGGGGTCAGAATTTTTTCAACCCCTTGACCGGGGGGGTCAGAATTTTTTCAATACCTCTGATGGGGGGTCAAAATAATTTCACCTGTTTTCAGTGGAAAACCCCGTGCGTTACTATAGGCTAAAAGGGGACGTTCGCACGCGATTTTTGTCCCTTATGGGGGGGGGGTCGAAAAAATTTTACCCCCTCGAGAGGGGGGGTCGAAATTTTTTTCGCGCGTCCACGCGCAAACCCACCAGCCCCCCCCCCCTGTTGTTAAAAAATGATCACTCCCTAAGTACCAATTACCAGGTAAAAGTGATTTTTAAGCTTACCGTGTATGCTTTACTTTTACTGGATAACACTTTGGAGATACCAAAATCACCGACTTTGATAACCTCTCTTCGCTTATCGAGAAGAATATTCTGTGTTTTTAGATCCCGGTGTAAGATTTGTTTAGAGTGGACATGCTGCAAGGACAGCAGCATCTGTGCCAGGAAGCGCATGATTTCCTGCAGAAAAACAGATGAATCGATGAACCAACTGAAAACTGACAATCTAATGGATTATTGAATAGATAAACATGTATAAGGTGCACCTCGCATTTAAGGCAAGTGCTTGGGCGTTGTCTAAGTTGTAGGTATGATAATAGTTTTGGGTTCTTAGTACTATTCTTTATTGTGAAATCTTCACTTATAAGGCGCACCTGTAACTTTATATAATCTTATAACGTATAAGGCACCTCAGTTCTCTAACCTCGCATATAAGCCGCGCCTTTTACGCAGAGTATTGTGGAAAGTCTTGAAAATGACACAGGCTATAGCCACCATGCACTAAATGCGTCTAAATGTATACTTCATTATCAAATTTCACCGCATTGGGTGCAACAATCACCTGATTTAGACCAGAATAGTACTAATTTAATGTAGAATATCCTTGTCTATAAGGCAAACACCAACTTGTATTGCCCCATATAAGCCGCACAAGGCCTTACCGTACTTGTGTAATTAGCGCAGTACTTAAAAGTTTCTGAAATATGTGGCTAGCAGTTCAGAGTTTAAGTGGGCTTCAAAAAACCCGGAAAATTTCAGGTCATTTCTAGTCGAAAATGTGAGCAGAAAAAGGGGGGAGCACTTATTAGAGTATGTGCGCTCATTGCGTCAAATATATATACGGTATCTGTGTATCTGTCACATCTTAATACATGTATGTGGTAGTGTGATAGCTGCTGCGATTTAAGCCGGAAGACATCTCAAATAGAGATCAAAAACCTAAGTTACACTAACTCACCTCCTCTTCTAGCAACTGACCATTTCTCTGCTGGAGATATTCAAACAGTGTTCCACCTGGAAACAAGTTAAAATGGAGTCTTTCCATAATTACGTGTTCAAAAACATCGAGAAATTGACTTTCATGGAATTTAATGTTTTCTGCGAATTTATAAAAGACATGGGGCATCTAACTTCTCATTGTATCCCAGTTTTCAGTCATCAAGATTTCCTGTAGCAAACAGATAAAGTGCCCATAATTTTTTCCACCAGGGAGTACCTCTGTCATAAGCATAAGTAATTCAGACTAGACATGCTGCATCGGGTTATCAAATTATCCAGTATAATTCACGATAAAACCATATTGTCTATCTTACCTTGTGCATATTCCATGACGATCATGAGCGCCTTGTCTTCCAGGAAGTTCTCGTAGTACTCAATGATGTACGGATGATCTAACATCGACAAGACTTTGACTTCATTTAGCGCAGCCTGTCGCTCTTCTTTAGTCATGGCCTCAACAGGGATTTGTTTGATGATGACAAATTTCCTGTCTGCCATTCGCTGACACAGGAACACCGTTCTGCGAGAGAAACATTTAGAAAGAAATTCTAGATATATGTTTTAAGGTTCCCATATAAATGAAAATTGCAGAAACGAAACCAATCAGGAAATGCTTGACTATAAAACAAATTCACCAAAATTGCCCTAACTTTGCTACTAGTCAATACAAGTTTGAGGCTCGTGTGAGAAAACAATAGTGCCCCCCACTCCGGGGTATCAAGTGACTGACACACAAACTCAGTTTTAATAGTAACTGACTCAGTCTCCATAGCCTGTCAGAGGTCTGGGACCAGATTGGGTCTGGGGTGTCACTAAGGGAGTGGTCATTATTTATCAACAGGGGCGGGGTGGTGGGTTTTCGCGCGAACGCGCGAAATTTTTTTATGCCCCCCCCTCGACGGCAGTCAAAATTTTTTGCTTCCCCCCCACGCCGGAGGCGCGGAGAATTTTCCTGCTCCTATTTGATCTATAGTAGCGCGCGGGCTTTTTTGCTAAAAAGAGGGTAAATTTTTTGGGGGTCAAAATTATTTTAGCCCCCCCTCAAACCCACCCTCCCCCCCCCCGTTGATAAATAATGACCACTCCCTAAGTCAGTGCGAGTCTGACGCTAAACAATTAAACATACAGTTTATCGTCAGTGCCACTTCCATTGAAGAAAGCACTGGGGAACTCTCCAGTCTGGAGGGAAGGAGGTGGCGAGTTCCGACCTGGTTCTAAGTCTATTTTTGTACCTTCAATCCTTCCCGCGTTGCTCATGATGGAACTGGCAGAATTGGTAATGCTTCAGGAAAAGTGCTCTAAAATATTTGATATCAGCCATCCAATGTCCATAAAGGGTGGAATATAGAGTAAAAATGTTGGGCTATCCAGTGCACTTGAAATTCTTTAGAAATTCCGAGTACAACAGGTCTAAAAAGTGCGATACTTTTGAGGTACACCGTGTCAGTGCTTTCTTCCCAGCAAGTGGGCCGGACTGTAAACAAGCCCTCAGCCTCAGGCTCAGTGCCGTGATAGTCGGCTCACACAGACTGGGGTCAGAGAGTAGGGCCAGAGAGTAGGGCGTTCGGTCTATTTTTAGAAAACAGAGAAAAACTTTGATTTTCAGCCAGAATGGATGAAGGGGGTCCTGAGTAATACAACCCTGAAAGAATTGTAGCTCTAGCATCACCTCTTATAATGGAGAGGAGCCGGTCCCTAACATCATATGCCTAGGCCCTACTAGGCTAGGGCTTGTACTACCGTAAACTCCCCCGTATAAGACGCGTCCTCTACGCCAAACAAAATGCTGGGGGGTCTTATAGGATGTACTGAAATTGGGGGTGCGTCTTATACGAGGGGTAATTTTACTGTAGAAATGTACTGAATTTACAAAATTGAGCCCAAAGAGGTGCGTCTTATACGTGAAAATGCTTCTGCTGAGTTTGGGGTGCGTCCTATACGCGCAGTGCGTCTTCTACGCGGGAGAATACGGTAGTTGTAGTTGGCATTACTTTATGCGACCCATGTCCCCTGCTTTACACCAGTAACAAGGAAGGATTGAATTGTGATAATATTTATTTTATTTGGAGTTAAATAATATTAAGTACATACATGTGGATAAGAACAATTGATGATGAATAAAATTGATATGACTTATGATTAAGTAAGAGGGTATGTACTTAATAAATGTAAGAACAATATAATGTATTAACCAGAGATGTTGTATCACAGGATTTTGAGATAATGTAAATAGGTATGAACACTAAAATACAGGCCAAACCCAAAAGTGCATGAGAGGTGTTATTATGAGTGCTGTAGAGCCCGAACCAGCGCCAAGTTCACCTTGCGCCTGTCGGCCCGGGTGATATAGGTCTTGTACAACCCAGAGGTCCAGCCTCCAAAGTGCTGGACTTCGAGTTCGCTACACCCATTGTTGTAAGCTGTGGTGGATGTAGTCTTACGGATAGAATGAAGGGAATATGTCTTGACCGGGATACCAAGCTTCCGAAGAGTATTGTCCCATAGTGTAGTCACCTCGGACAGCGGGATAGGCACTGAGGTGCCTGGGTGTGTAAACATTGCCTGCTGTGGGTGAATAGTGGGTGACAATGTCAGTACTTTCTTGAGAGTGGCCACTGGACAGAAGATGGGGTTCGAGGCCGGGTGGAGTGTAATGTGTTTGTACTGCCCCACCTTCTGCATATTCTTGGCATGCTTGATATACACCTGGACCGTGTCCGATACGCTCACGTCGGCCCTGGTGAGATGATGAGCCGGAGTAAACTGTCTGATGGAGTGCGGGGCGACCTCCGACTGTCGAAGGCCAGCGAAGAAAATTGTGAGTAATATCGCTCTCATCGTCACTCCCGTGGGGTCTCGGGGCAGGTTTGAGAGCACTCGCTTCAGAATTGGTAGAGGTATCTCCGGTTTTGCTCTCGGGATGTATGTTTTGTCTCTGTCAATCGAGTCTAGTGCCCGACGTACTCGGGGGTGGTTGATTCCTGTAGACTGGCCCTCTGCCAGTTTCAGGAACTGGCGCACATGTGACAATTTGTTGGCCATGGTGCCCGGAGCCAGGTTGTTGAGCATTTCGTTTTCAATGTACATGCAGACGTCCACCACGGTGGGAGAGAGGATGCAGATCCCCATGTCTAGGCAGAATTCCACGTATGCTCGGATAGTACTGTTGTGATTCTTGATGGTGGCTTTTGCTTTGGCACCCACCTGCCTTTTCTCGGCCAGTGCCACGAGGGCATTCTATCTGCCGTCTGTAAGTAAATGATGGTTGGATTTCAGACAGGAAGTATAGGCAAGGGGTGATTTCAGTGAGATTATGTTTTATAATGAGGTCGTCAGTCATGCGGCGGTTACAACGTGACATGTGCGATCTGCTGAGCGCGTCGGCGATGTTATTGTCTTTGGTGTTAATGTATTCGAATGAGAGATGAACTTGTAGTTTCGCCTGTATTGCCCAGACGGCCCTGGATGACTGATTCAGAAACTCGTTACGAGCCCGGCCCATGGTGAGGGCGGCGACCGCGCCCGTGTTATCGCAGTGGACTCTGACATGTGAGCCTCGGGAGGCCGACTGCAGAAGGGAATGCAGTGCGACTACCACGTTTGCCGACTCGAGTTCAGTTATGATGAATAGAGAGCCTGTTGGGGGGCAGATTTCTTGGCGATATGCATATTGTCGGTGCCTGTTGCCTGAGCTGTGGCCCCTGGTGTGAAGTGTGGGGGAAGGTGTTGCTGTTGGATTGTGGCTGCATGCCGAATGTCTGTTGTGGCGGTACCCACTGTGAGTACATAGGCTGGTGTGTGATGTGTTGTTGTTGGAGTGGGGGGGCCATGTAGGTGGCCGGTGTGTGATGCATGTTAGGGGTAGGTCCTCCCTTTGCCCTGCAGGTGGGGAGGGCATGGTGAGAGTACTTTTTCCACCCGCCCTGTGAGCTGTGGCAATGCGAGCAAAAGTGGAGTAGCCTGAGATTTCCGGAGTAATGATGTTTGTTATGAGAACACCCTTTAGCCGAATCAAAGTCATTGCAATTTACCTCCCGTATGTCGCTGTGTTGTGAATTGTGGTTGTTTTGTGGGGTGGGTTTGGGTTTTCCCCGGATAGCAGCCCTCAGTCGGTCGTTTTGAAACCGACCCTGGTAGTGGTCCCATTCCAGGTTCTCAGATTCCATTGTATCAAACAGACCCTGGGACCAACCCTGCGCCACCTCGGGGTCTACCATTGCATCTTCAAGGATGTGCTCCAAATGGAGCAGGTACTCGGGCCAGAGCAGCTCGAGGCCTGCCCCGGGTCTCGGACCATGCGCACATAACATGTCAAGTACTCTATAAAGTTCATGCTGTCTCGGAGTTCAAGTTTTTTCTTTATATTGTGGGCTCCAGGGCGACGGATGTACATATAGGGCTTTACCAATGCCTCATTAATGAGAGGGTCAGCTAGTATGTCATCCTTACTGGAGGTCCTATGAATGGTGAGGCGTTCGGCTCTCAGGGAGCTCTCCAGGGCCTGCTCCCGACTGACCGGAATGCGGCCCAGCCTGTGTGTAGTGTTGGGAATATGATGATCCGGCACCTGTGGGTGTGTAGGGCTAATGTGCCGAAGGCGCTGTATGTTGGCAGCAGTGTGAGGGTGGGCGGCCCGAGAGGTATCCTCCTCGGTGGGCGGTCTCCCGGACCCCTCCTCATGCCGCCGATGGTCGTCTGTAGCAGCACTAGCTGTAGACGGGAAGTTGTTGTCAGCAGCTGAGTGAGTGCCCGCTGTGCGGGCCGTATGGGGCGACGGGCGTTGAGCAGGGGTGATGGGTTGGCTGTCGGAGTACGCCAGATCCTGGAAAGGGACCGGCATAAAGTCCCGTGGCTGGTCATCGCCGTCTTGTGTGTCGTCGGGCGCCTGAGTGCCACGTAATGCAGGTACGCCATCTTTGGGCCTGGCGCCGCCGTATTTCACCGTAGCCTGGTTGGGGCCATTTTTAGGGGGCAGGGTGCCATCTTGGACTGTGTGGCGGGAGTGGCCATTTTGTCCGGTACGGTCCGTTTTTAATACCTGCAGAACCTCCTCAAAACGCTCTGCCATCCGCTCAACGGTAAGCTCCAATGCTTGTAAACGAACATTTTCAGTCCATTGGGAGTTATCAGAGGTTTTACCTTTGCCCTTTTTTGCAGAGTAGGAGGCGGTGTAGCGCTGAGCCCAGGGTGACTTGTCCATGTTGTCAAACCGGCCGTCGTCATCACTGGCACATTGGTAGTGCACTGTGGAGCCGGGTGAAGTGTCCCTAGAGCGGGAATGTCCAAGGTATTGTGCCATATTGTCCATTGTAACATTCACTTAAATGGCCATGAAAAGTTCTCCGTTAAGAGTAGCACGCTCCGTGAAAATTGGAATGAATTGGAGAGTGATACAAAGCAAATTGAATGACGACGAAGAGAATGTTTTGATTAGTGTGGTGGGGCGCCGTGGGTGGCGCCACCAGCCTGGTGTTTCCGCCGGGTAATTGTGCCGCGCGCAATGACCCGCCATCCCTGTTGAGGGATGACGAAACATCGGCGCCTAACTCACAAACGTAGTGTCATTAGCCTTAGGGGCTCAGATCTGTGACTAAAGCCCCAGCTAGGGACCGGTTAGCTTAGAAACCTAAACTCACATCTCTCCGTACCTCCGAAACATCCAAATAAAACCCATTTACAAATACTAGGTGTATAAAATATGATCAAGAACATGATAGAGACATGATTTGGAAATGGTACCATCATTCCTTCTTGATGGTACCGGTAACAGGTCATTTCAGACCCAAAGTCATTTCAGACCCGGTCATTTCAGACCCATGGTCATTTCAGACCCAAGTCATTTTGGACCCATGTCCATTTCAGACCCAAGTCATTTCGGACCTATATGACATGTCTTACATGTGTATAGCCAAGCAAAAAGGGTTCCCCAGGGAAAAAGTCAATTTTTAAATTCCATGAACTTTTCAATGATAATCACAACCCTCCCCCCTGGCCTACTCCAGCGGTGCCTGCAGCCCTCTCCCACATTCCACGTTTACACCAGGGATGGAGGGAGCACAGATACTATTGTTAGACTTCTAGTTCTATGGCGTAGGGGCTGTATCCTTAGCCCTTCAATTGTTTCTAGTTCTATTAGATCTTGGAGTTTGATTATTTGGTTAACTATTCATCCCAAATCATATAATACCACTATCACTGCCAGTGGCCACCCATTGCTGCGTGTGGTGTGACGTACAGTCATTGGCTGGTCACTGGATTGGCTCCAATGAAATGTGCAGTCAGGCCACTCCTGGACCACATCTTCTGTATCCTCCCTTGACTAGTGTTTCATGCTGACTCTATTTGCGCATTATGTAAGCTCTAATTGGGTCTATTGACCATGGGTCTGAAATGACCATGGGTCTGAAATGACTCGGGTCTGAAATGACTATGGGTCTGAAATGACTCGGGTCTGAAATGACTATGGGTCTGAAATGACTTTGGTCTGAAATGACTTGTATTTATGGTACCATCGTTCCTGAAAACATGGTACCATCGTTCTGGTACCATCGTTCCTTGGTACCATCGTTCATGTAATCCTCCTAAGTATGTCTGCTGTGGGTGCAAGGTGGCGCCCTCTATAAACAGATAAGAGGTTTTCGTCCAGGCCAATAGCTTAAAAAAGTAACTCTCATCTCTGTGCCGCCGTGAGCGTTTAGAAAAGCTCTTGTTTTCCAGTGGGTTGACGGCCGCGTATCCAAGTCAAAACCACACTTTTTTGGCCATTAATACTTAAAATGTCTTCAAAATTCCAAGTCCCCTGCATAGGCTGATGTGTTAAGTACACACTCCCCAATTTTGGAAATCGGATGGCTGATATTAGATCACATTTCCTGAAAAAGGATCCCATCTAGATGCCATACTGCCATCACTAAGGCATCAGAGCAGGAAGAAGGTGGAGGTATAAATAGACATAGAAGTAGGTCGGAACTCTCTGCTTTCTGTTCTCCATACAAGAGAGTTCTTCACCCACCGGACAACAAGAGCTTTTCTAAACTCTCACGTCAGCACAAAGATGAGAGTTTAGTTTTCTAATCTAATAAAACCAATCCTACTACATGTATAAACCTTTTGGATAATGACATGTATCATGTATGTGTAGCATGAAACCATAGCTTTCCAGTATACATCTTCATGTTACATATTGAAGGCAAATGCCCATAAATGGAAGATTAGTCATAGCACAACTCATAGCATCATGTTATGAGTTGGGCTGCTTGGTATGCCTAGTCTAGAGATTGAGAGCCTCCTCTTTGACAGTGTGTGAGAACCGGAAATGCATTGTTTACATATGCCTTGTTTGCTAATTTAGAGATAATCCTTGAGTTAGAGAATCTAAGGAACCATTCTTTACATAAAACTCTAGGGATTTTTAAAAAATTGAACATGCATTCAATGTGTTTGTTGAGCTACATGAGATTCAATTTTTCTGAGTTACGTGCACTGATCCTACGGCCGCCATCTTTGTTTTGATAAAGTTCTCAGTGAGCGGCAGCTTCAGCACTTTTGAAATTTTAGGTAGCTTAATCTTCACATATTAAAGAAAAAAACTGTATGGTCTTGAAGGGGGGATCTTAAATTATCCACTGATAAAATTTGAGGTCAATCGGTGAAGAAATAAAGTCAGGAGAAGTGCACCATGTTGCATGGCGCAAATGGATAGATTTTCTCAAAAACTGGTGTGGGGGTATCAGAGACCCCCAGAAAGGGGTCGACAGCGGTGACAATCTGTGCCCTGTGACTACTGACTGTGTCTGTGAGTGTGGACTGAACGCCCTACTGTCATACTCTGTAGACACTCTGAGGGAACCTCAGAGACCAAAGGTGTTTGTTGGTATTCTATCTACTCTGCCAGATTGGTTGAGTGCCCAGTTCTCACAGAAGTACTTACTGTCAGGTCAAATGCTTCCACCAGCACTTCCCTCAATGCATATCCAAATTTTCTCAATACACAAAGCACTTGAAATACACACAGCAATTTATAATCCAGGTCGTTTATAAAACTGCTTTCCTCAGTAAACAGCATTGCCTTCCATGTTGGAGACTGCACTCTGAACAAAAACATGCCTGATTTATTGGAAATATTTCATGCTTCAACCACTTTAAGTTGCTGTACAGGAAGAGTACATGTTTGTGGATAGGAGGGACAATTTCCAGGAAGTGACATAGAGTACTTAGTTCAGAATAGCCATGTGTTTTTGCCACTATAGAGTTTTTTCACGTGACGTCAGTTTGCAGTACATGATGGTGATGGAGATCTGCCACTGGCCACGCTGCCATAGAGAATGCACTGGGCCGATCGACTACCCTGTATAAAATCCTGATTTTCTCCCAAACATGAGGCTTTATCAAAAATTCCTTTTCACCACTTATAGTAGAGTTACACAGCATCATGCGAAATTAATTATTATGGGTGTTGGATTTATATAAATGTTGAAATTCTTATGTGGAAGTGGAAGAAATTGCTATGCTGGGTCGGCAGGGACAGAGCAGTGAGTGTGTGGCTTGCCTCACTCAAGATATTGGGGCATTTGACTACCCTGTATAAAATCCCAATTTTCTCTCAATCATGAGGCTTGATCAAAAAATCCTTTTCACCAATTATAGTAGAGATCTAGGACAACATGGAAAACTAATAATTATAAATATCCGATTTATATAAATGTTGTAAATCTTGGGTAGAAGTAGAAGAATGGCCCATGCAAGCTGTGACAGTGAGAGGCTAGCTCTACTGTTGTCATCTACTACCCTTTATAAAATGTTGATTTTCTCCTAACCCTGTGGCTTCATCAGAATATTCCTCTTACCAGTAACAATAGAGATGTAGGGGAGTATGCAAAACTAAGAATCATTAAGGTCTGATTTATATAAATGTTGAAAATTGAATGTGGAAGTGTAAGGTTGTCTCCTTTCCCTAGACTGCAGTGCGTGAGCTACTTATTGTTTACACTTGAGATCTCCACCAGGACCTCCAAGGGTGTGAATACACATTCACTGAAAATGCTCTATAGATTGATCTTGTATACATGTTGGATCCTGCCTGTAACTGTAATACGCGCTGTTTCCTTTTCCGGTAGTGGTGCCGGAAAAGGAAAGGGGGTAGTGAGTAAGAGCGTGTGAAGGGTGCCCCTGGTGTGTGCATGAGGAACTAATTTAGTCCCAACTCTCCTTTGTCCACCCAGAAATCCAATATATTTTTACCAAATCAAGCCTGTTTTGGTCATTTTGGACCAAAATATGACAATACTAGGCCACAAGTTGTATGTTTGTGCTGTTGGAAAAAAAAGTTTCTAGTCCCCACTCTCCTTTGTCCACACAAAAGCACATGGCTGTTGTGTTGTGTATAACGAAGTGGTCATTATATGTACAAGAGGGGAGGTGGTGGGTTTTCATTGATGTGGGAAAACTACCTAACAGCATTCAGATTCTTTTACTGCCCCTCACTTAGAACTGATTTTGCAAAACGAGCCCCCCCCCCTCCCAAATTAGGTTATAGGCGACCGCAGATGGGCCAGATTTGATCGGTAACCAGGGAGTACCGACCCGATCTGATCGGGAAGATCAAACTGATATTGACCAACTGGATTGGACGTCCACGCAGACGCAGACCCAGTCGGGCCCGTCTGTGGTCACCTTATGGGTTGGACAAGTCTACAGTTGTTTTTATCGTGACTGACCTGCGCAAGTGGGAGGGGGGGGGGGACTTTTGCCTACAAAAGCTATGAAATGTGAGGAGCACAGAATACCATATATGACTTTTAGTTTACTACTAAAAGAGAACTAGCATGGCGATTTTCAAAGCCCCCTTTAAAATGTCGTTCTACTGTTAAGGTTACTGCAGACGGGCCTGACTGGATCGGCCGATCGGGAAGTCGGGAAGGTCTGCGGAGGACGTCCAATCCAGTCTGTCAATATTAAACATGTTTGATGTCCCCCGATCCGATCGGCTACCCTTCCCTAACTACCGACCGAATCAGCCCTGTCTGCGGTCGCCTTTACCGGGTACTAGCTGGTACCGTATACAAAAAACAAGGGCACCGGTACCGGTACCCGCATTAATTACACATTTCTGCATGCATGCTACTGTTCATGTTTAATCCTGAAGCTGTGGTTTGGGTTTGCCAACAGGCAGTACATCCTCTTTGCGATTTTGCCCCACTGATAGGGGTTCTTCCAAATGCCCCCCCCCCCACTGGTAATAAATGACTCAGCCCTTTATTGTTGTAATATGTTTGTCAGCTTGCACTGCCATCTGGTGTCTACATAGAAATACTGTATGTTGCGCCATCTAGAGGATGGGAAATTAGACTGACACAAGCCTGTCCCGAGTATGAGAGTTGCAGCAGGTTGCCAGCTAAGGGTTAGCTTCTCTCCCTGTACTGTTATATTACTCTACTGTCACTCTCCGAGCACAGGCCGGTCAAACCGTGAACTGTAAGCAGGCAGGTATTTCGGTACGGTATTGACTAGTTTAAATAATGGTGCCAAAGTGAGAATAACATGTCCTACCCATATGCTCCTCGACCCACGACACGTATTTTCTCATATTTATCCATTGCTTATAACTGCCCTATTCTCAAGTCAGTGTTTCTTGTGGCTTTTCTGTTTCTTTCTGTTTCAGATTTTGCAAATTCGTCAAACCGGAAGCGCCGCCATGTTGTAAACAGATTTACTGCGGGGTGGCTAGGACACAAAAATAAAATGTTTATCCCATTTAAAACCTTTTAATATTCATTTTCGGTAGTTCTCACTTTGTTTAGAATTTCTCGTTTATCATATTATCGTTTGAGAATTTTACAAATAATATTCACCCCGATTGAGTTTACCTCCAACTTCCCGTCGTCTGAACGGTGTTTGTGAACATGCGCATCAGCACTTCCGGTACATATGGACTGATGCATGATGTAAGGTCAGCGTCTGCAGGCTGGGTGGCACAGTCTCCTGTGTCATGTTGCTGGTACTTTCATTCCCCATACCCATGACTGGAACAGATTCAAATAAAATTATTGAAATCTTTACTGGGGCTACCAGATCTTAATACGAGTATGCTATATTAAATGGTGATTATTTTAGGTTGACACATATTTTTTAGTAGAGTATTTCAATGTGGCACAATCTCCTGTGCCACAACAAACAAAGACAAACCCTGATCATTTTCCACATGGCACATGCTGCTTCCTGTGAAATGGACCATGTGGACAAATGAAGATATTCAGACAATATGCTCCATCAATTGGTCATGTTTACATATCTCTTAGCCTGTTAGATGTCTAATTATGTCAGCACATGTGGTAGATCATTTTTTTAAAGTGCATGGAGGAAAAATGCATAGATTCATACACTTGCCACATGTCCATGTACCATTGTTTATTTACATCTGAAAGCCAGTTTGTAGTGCCATCTGGTGTATACATATTGATATTGATGGTTGCGCCATCTAGAGGTAAATAAGCCCGCACTCCCTTATTATACTTTATTAGTGTTCTCTGAAGCGCCTCTGCTTGAAGGGTGGTGCTTCCCGTGTTTGTGAAGGACGAAGATGGGGCATGTGTATTCTGCCTATATTTCATCGCCGGAGACGGCCCCTGTGTATACAGAACCTCCAACCTTTGATCCGAATCTAGGATTTCCAAACGGAAGGAAAGAAAGGGGTAAGAAACTCTGTTAATCACATCAATATCTCAAAATGGTGTTGTCACTCTACCGTCACTGTCACTGTCTCGACTCTAGTCTAGAACTTCCAGGACCAAGTCAAGAAGAGTGACAGTCTTCTTGACTTGGAAGTTCTAGAGACAGACTAGTTCTGTTACGAACCCAAACAATAGCTTTTTTTGGGTTCTGGTCTCGGTAATGGTTTGAGAGTTGTGGAGTCTGTAAAGTGTGGCTGGCCCCCTTTTAAATTTCCCTCTTTACACTGATGGCATCCCCAGATAATAAGCTAGGTCTTGGTATAAATAACTGGTACTACCTGGAATTACTGACTGGTCATAATCTGAGTTGAATCTATCACCTCTCTGACTTTTGAACCCTCCGGCTCCGCCATTGTTGTTTAGATTCCCAATGCAGGCAACAGCCTGAACAGGTGGCCAAACTGAGTACGGTATAATGCCATCTTGTGAGGTGTTAGAAAACTGATAAATGGATCATTCCATTATAGATGGACAGATTCTAAGAACTTTCCCCACATGACCCCCTTAGATCTGGATAAATTGCCTTCTATATTGAGATGCATATATGTTATGACCACATGCAAAACTCGAGGCGTTCGGGGAATGGCAGAGGGATCAATGTTGGTTTGTAAGGCCATCCCCTATTGGTCCTCCCCATGTAGGTCAATATTGATCCCTGAGTCAACTTACTACCCTCCCAAGCATAGTTAGGGACTGGCACCTAGCCAGACCTGGCTGGGATAGAAGGGGGTTGAAGGGAACCAGCTGAGGTGGGGTAGTTAGCGGTCAAGGTCACCCCTACCCATAATGCAATAGATATCGTTAGAAAACCGCTAGCCGAATGCCTCGATTGTAGCCTCCAATTCCCATAACTGGTATATAACCTATATACATCTCAATATAGAAGGAAAATTAAGGCAGATCTGAGGGGGTCATGTGGGGACCTCTTGTTGAAATACTGTGGAATGACCCATATGCAAACAAGGCACAAAAAAAGTATGTTGTGATATTAGTTCTACTTCCAGATCCTGTGGTGGAGACTTTAAAAATGCAATTCTGAACACTTGCTCAGGAAACCTCCCTAAAATTCAAGTATGCATGCCAGATATTTATTACAGGACTATGGAGGGAAATAGAGGATTGTTTCAGGATGTATATTAGGGTTAGCATTACAGGAGTTCATGCTGCCATTCCTGAGTTTGGAGAGTGTAAAATGTAAAAGGTAGGCATTCTGACTTGTTGCTGTATGGAGAAACCAGGCCTACGATACAGTGTACTCGTAGGCCAAACAGGCCTAAGTCTAGACTTGAAGATTAAGAGACGTAATAACAAACGGTGCATCTTTGTCAGGAGACCCTTGGCCTTGGGTATCTGGAACAGAGGCAAACCAGAGCCCTTTGTTTACATTCTGACACGAGAAAAAACTTTGATCTTCCTGAAAACAAGAAAAATGTGGCAAGGACAACGGATAGGAGTTGTGATCATAGATCATGGCAACATCGCTAGCCACTGCGGGTGACGTCACTGAGGTAGCAGAGAAAAGGGAGAAAACCGAAAACATTATGGAGTTGCTATGGTTGCTACTATGCTCCCGGCCGCTGACGCGGCTTGCAACTCCAAATAAGATAGAAAAGCCACAAAGCGGACGGCGGAAGTGCTTTCATCAGGTTCCCTGACCCAGCACTCGCTCTTGACCAATCAGATTGCAGGAAAGGCGACCCAACTGCACTTGAGTATTAGAACAGAGTAGAGTCTACACTCCTTAGTGACATTGGAAAAGAGACAAAATAGGTCCAAGAACAACCTTACTATCACAGTATCGGCAATTTTGATGAAGGGACTATTGATCATGATGTCCTGTCAGGCTGTGTCTTATGACAGGTATGCGCTCCCTAGCATGATTGTATATCTCTTTTTTCACAGGCGATTGTAATTTGTAATTTTAAGTTAAGTTAATCGCTTTAACCCCTAGATTCCCATTACTCTTTTGGATTTGCGTGTAAATTCTGCTTTGTGCCTTTTATGGGGTGGAGGCAGAGACCACTTGTAAGGCTACCACAGGCCAGACTCGGTCGGTATCTAAGAAGTATAGTCCCGATCCAATCCGGAACATCAAACATGTTTGATATTGTTAGACTCGATCGGACATGTATACGTGCAGACACTCCCAATTGGCAGGTTTGGCTGATCAAGTTGGGCCTGTCTGTGGTCCCCTTTAAGAGCATTGTATCATTATAGTCACGTCAGTAGTATGGGTAAGGTCGTTCTGGGACCTTTTTTTGTCTGTTTTACAATGACCACTACTTTTTCATGATCACATTCACCTCTGTATACACGATTCGTAACTTATTGTACCATATACTGATCTGAGGGATTGGTCGACCCCATTGTTCTTTCGTCACAAGCAGGAATTTTTTTCTGATTTTTACCAAAATCACCTTGTAAATTTCTCCCAAAGCCTCCCCCGCTTGTGACTGAGTTTTTTTTTTTTACTATTGATTTTACTATTAGCTTATAGATTTTCCTCCAACTCTATCCCAGCTTATGACCGGGGACTGGCTTATGACTAATGTTTTACAGCATATAAATCATCTGTTTATCAAGCTACATGTAAAAAGTAAGTAATTGCCAATTCCAACTCACTTGAACCGACTTGTGTGATTAATATTTTACTCCTCTCTCTGTATTCCTCAGTCATGGTAGCCACAGAACAGGAGATGTCAGCGGCCGGACTGACTCAGGACCAACGCGACTACTGCGCACACCACCTCATCGAGTTCTTCACATGCCGCAAGGAGAAGTTCCCCTATGTGGGCGGATGTAAGGGCATCAAACACAAGTGGGACAACTGCCAATATCAGGAGTAAGTTTGTTGAATAGTGGATCGTCACCCCTTCTTTTATGCTTTAACGATACCTATTGCAGGATGGCGGTTTAGTCTGCCCATTGGCTCCAGAGCTACATTCATGCATAATGCCGACCCTATAGGGCTGATGAAGTCCCGGAGGGTCAGCATGATGCCCCAAAGAAGTGCTGATGAGCAGTCTCGCCAGCACTTCATTGGTGCATCATGAAGACCAATGGGCATGATGCAATCCTGCATCAGTGGCCCTTAAAGGATTAACAATACCTATTACAGGAGTGCATCATGCCCATTGGTCGTCATGATGCACCAATGAAGTTCTGGCAGGTTTACTTGGCAACACTTCATTGGAGCATCATGGCGACCCTTTGAGAGTGTATCAATCACACAGGGTCCGTATGATGCATGGATGTAGCACTCTTCAGTCTGGTTTAACGTAGTTTTCTGACCAACAATATGATAGCTGTCGAAAGAGCATTTAACAACCATTCCTTACTCATTCTCGAGCAGGTTGGTTCACTAAATCACTGAGGTTTAGATTTGGCATGGGTTGAACACACGATCCGTGATACACTTAAAAACAAATACGTTAGACCTTCCTTAACTTTGTGTTTATTCCTATCATAGCATCATTAAGTAATTCAATTTCCTTCCTGATCCATCCAGTTACGTTCTACGGATGAAGGAATACGAGCGAGAACGGAGGTTATTGGAACGTGCCAAGAAGAGGGGCGAGTTGGAAAGTCATAAAGCAGATCCCTATGTAGCGGCCGCCAACTAAATGACAGATATTTCTGTTCTGTTATTCACTGTGTATATAGGACTATATAGCTATGTTGATTTCTATTCAACAACTTCCCTTGAGCACCAATATACATGAACATTTTGTCGTTAAGGCTGCTCATACGGTATATGTGATGAAACTCTTAAAACATAGTATGAGAAAATCAAGATTCACTATTAGATGATATTAAATTGGAGAAGAAATATTTGCTTTGTGTTCCTTTTCTTGATATAGCTGATATTGTGCCTTTAAAGCATTTCTGAAAAAAAAAAAAAAAAAAATTTAGCTTTTAAAAGTCATCATACGAGGCAGCTTTGGCCATTGAATGGGCTGTACCACAATAAAGGTAAATCAATTTAATTCACAGGGTTGTAAGTCAGGAATGGGCAAAAATCTGGAACCATACATTTACTTGATATAAAGGCCTTCTATTTTTGTCCATACAGCCCTCCTTACCACTCGTATAAGGAAAATAAATGTCATTCAAATTTTTCAGAAATCAGGAAATCCTGATAAAACCTGAAGACTTACATCCCTGAATTCATTTTAAAGGGCCTGAACTCAAATATATAAATTTCTGGACATTGAATTTACAGGTATGTAATTTTGTCAGAATTGTCTTACTTCATGCCTATTGATTTATGCAAATTTCCCTTCTCGGGTAAAAGTTTTGACGCCCTGACTTGTATCCCAGTAATATATGAATTATGAACTCCAAACAATATAAAATTGTGCAACGAGTTGGGAAACTTTATTGTTGATGTATTAGCGACTCTACAATGGCGATGATGATTGGTATAAATATAAAACTACATCAAGTGCTGGTGAATGGTGAGGTACAGCAAGAGTGGGCTATGGTGATAAGTCCTGAGGCACTCTGCGGGGTACTTTTTTTCCCTTTAAGGCCACACAAAAAAAAAACAAGTTGGTCTACAGATCGCCCTCTCCATATTTCCGGATATACCTTTTTTTTGTTCTTAGAAAAAAATCTTGTCTACGAATTTCGCTCCATTCAGTTTGTTCAAGTTTTTCCTTTGTCATGTTTGGCAAAATTAAAAAAAAATTGTTCGCTCACCTCAAGTTCCCAGCAAGGAATCCATTGGACACACAAAAAAATCTTTAAAACAAAAGAAAAATTTCGCTCGCTCGCACCATTTTTTCAAAACCAAAATCCGTAGACCAACTTATTTTTTTGGTGTGGCCTAACATACATGTCAAAAAGCTGCAGAAAATTCAAAGCAAAACAAGAAACTAGAATTCCAGGCAACATGTTTTAAAACGTAATGTTTGTCCATACTCAACACACCACAAAATATCCAGATGAAATTAGAAGGGAGCATGCAATCGATCCCTATAACTCGAAAAATATTCTCTTCCTGAGTTTCTCAGCATCCGAATTCCTAAAAGCCTGCAGGCCGATGTAAGAGTTTGATCAATTTTGTCAGCAGTTTTAACAAATGTGTCAATATACATTGTCCATGTATATTTTTTGTTGGGAAGTATCTATCAAGACCACACTCTGTCAGGTATGTTAGATATAGAAATATAATCTTGCCATAGCTTTGATAATATTCAAGTGCATGTAATCATAAGGCTTAGTAGACTTGCCCTAGTCTTGATACAAATGTAATATTCAAGTGTACAATAGCAACTTTGCCAGAAAACTCAAATGTAACCAAGATAACAAATCGACAAACAATAACTCTACACTGAGCACGTAGGACGACGCAGCAACACAGCATCGGACAGAAAATGGGCAAAGAGTAGCTCCAACAAATTACCGCACTTGTAGAGAGATAAAGCAATGGCGAAACAAGAGCTAACGTGTTGTAGCTTTGTAAAGTTTGTCATGGTAAAATGTAACATGTCTAATGTAAAACCCCAGGTATCTGCTGTGGCTTGTAGCCAAAATTAATGCGTAAAGCAGTCTGAAGGATGTTCCAAAAATCATGGTACAGATTATTAAGAGGCTGGAATATTACCAAACTTTTTTTTAAAAATCAGTTCCCAGGTGGTGTATTTGAGCTTAAGACGTCAATGATTTGATCCTATGTGTGTAAATGGAATCTATATAAGATAGACTAGGAAGATTCACACAAAATAATTCAGCGGGGAACTACTTCTCACATCGTCCAACATAAGTCTCTTTTACTATTATAGCAGTTTGTTTTTCTTTGTATCGCTATGCTTTTATTCTATAGGAATCAGGCGGGATGGGTTTTGGACCCTTGAGATAATTCCTTTGTTTAACAAATGCTTATGTTTACAGAGATGCCACTTACTGGCCGACAAAAACCAGGAAAACTGGACTTTTGGACACATTTTCCCATAAATTTAACATAATTTAATACAGGAATCTTGGAATGAAAACCAGGAATTCCTGTTAAACCAGGAAAAGTGGCATCACTGTGCTTATTATGGATCTACATAAAGCCTATCATTTTCTGACACAAGAGAAAGGTTGAATTAGAGTGAGATGTTAAACGATTTTTTTTTATCAAATTACAAAAGAATTACCAGTATTTGGCATATTCACCGTCAACAACAATAGTGTACAAAAATATATAACGTGATATCATAACGGCTCCAACAGTCAACCAACAGTGTCGTTAATCTGATATTTAGCAGTGGCCACATAGTTACCAACTGTATCAACAATAGAGCTACAGACGATTAAGGCATAATGGTAATCCAGCAGTACGCGTGTGTGTACGTTTCAATATTTATTCCATCTCATATAATTTAAGGGCCGTTAATGCATTAATGCATCATGCTCACTGGTCAGCATGGTGCATGGATGTAGCCCTAGCGAGTGACTCACCAGGGCTACATTCATGCCAACCCTATGGGGGTCGATACACACCTGAAAGGTCGGCATGATGCACCAATGAAGTGCTGATGAGCAGTCTCGCCAGCACTTCATTGGTGCATCATGCTGATCGATGGACATGATGCACTCCTGCATCAGCAGATAAGCCCTTTGTGATAAACCAGCTTTAGTCTCAATGAAGCATTGCGTCAAGCCAACTCTCCTGGCCCGATACACTCCACAAGATATAGCAGCATAACAGGGTAGCTTTACCCTATATGGGAATCCAACTAATGTATTCAGCGAGGGAGGATTTTATCATTCAAGATAACCCCCACCCTTTACATCTACAGTACAAGTTCAAAACCTTAAATGTGACAATAATGTGTACCTTACAGGGCTTTGGACACACTGAATTTATAATCATCAGTGAATCTCAATCTCTAGTATAATGACATGTTCTCCCTGGACAACTAGTTTGTTCCCGAATATTGATAGCTCAAGTCACTCAGACTTGTTCAACAGTGTAAAGGGTGATATTCCTTCTAAATAAGTTACACTAGACATACAAGTTTATAATAAGTTATAAAACAAGTACAAGTTTGTATAACATACAAGATATACACCAGATGAATCTTTCGCAATGTTTTCTTCATGCGGGCTCATACAATGAAAGACGGGTTGGTGTCCAATAGTGAAAACACACCATTGGGTTCATTTCTGTATAAAAACTACATAAAATCACATGAAGGTGACATTTGTCTCTGGCAATTACTGTACTACCCCGCGTATAAGCTGAGTCTAATACATGAATCTGAGGACTCCTGTCTAATAAAATCACCCCAAAGTCAGGGTGGGTCTTATAGTTGGGGTACTTTTACTATAGAACAGTACTAAATCTACCAAATCAAGTTCCAGGTGCGCCTTATGGCATTTTTACTCAGGGTGCGCCTTATACACGGATGCGCCTTATACCCAAGGTATTACGGTAAAATTGCCCTACGACAACAGAAAAACCTCGACTTTACATTCTTGAAAACCCATTTAAGTTCTGTCCAACCTGGAATGTTACGTTTCGCAGAGGCAGCTAAAAGAATTTAAGTACTTGAGATATGAAAAATCAAGGCTTATTGCGACTCGCTCCTAGAAATATAAAATCGATGGGATGTTCAAGTGTATCAGACAACTTAGATCTGACGGATGGTTAACATATGCGTTGAAGTATTTTGATGAATTCTTAATTGTGCACACAAACTTATGCGATGATGTATAAAATGATGAAGTGAAATCTGAAACAAATGGAAATGGTTCTTGGCTAGGTTTGTGTTACTAACAATTCCAATAAACTTTCTTTCATTTTGACTTATTTCTTCTCAAAGATGAGAGCAATTTACTTTCAGTTACATCTTAAAAACTTCATTATATGAATATTGTAATTTTCCTACATGCTGATCTCTGTGTATATCTACCGGTATTAACAACGGTATGAACATGAATGACAATGTGACAAATTTACATCCCATGATGTCTCGCTTGATACAGAAATATATAAATTTTTTACTAAATGATTGAGATCAATCCTTCTTGACTCCGTTCTTGCTGACATGACCGTTTGCAGCATTCTGGTTCTTGTCCGTCTTTGGCTTACGGTAAGCTTGGACATAGAAGTTTGCGAACATGACGAGGAAGATGATGGCGTAAAGCCCGATCCAGACAACGAACAACTTGTGGTAGTTACACTCAATGAAGAGAAGTTGGATGGAGTGGATGCATACGAGGATGAACTGGGTCTGTGTAGGCACAAATAAAGTAATGGTAAAATCTATGACACACAACAGATATAGAATAAAAGGTCTACGATCTGCTCCTACTGTAGTATGTATAAAACGAGGCTTATCCCCAAGGTAATCTGAACCTTACGGCACCTATAAGAGCACGAGCAAATTTTCAGTAGTAATGGACATTTAAGGCCTCTCAAAAAAAAAACTGGTTTCTCATCACCGCGCGCATCATAAAATTGTGTTTTGAATTTTCTTTTTTTTACATAATTTTAGTCAAAAATCATGGTAAAAATAGACAAACAGATAAATAGATAAACGATGTCAGCAATGCAATGGACTAGAGATTGAGTGCATTTTTTATTATCAGTAAACTCTTTAGTACTAAAATCGAAATTTTGGTCTCGGCCCAGGCAGTTTTCATCCGATATGCCCAGGGTAAAAAAAAAGAAAGAAAAAAATCGCCCTTATCCTATTTTTCAGGGGTTGGTGATGAGAAACCAGTTTGTTTTTTTTTTGAGTGGCCTAATTGGTAATACACATTATTGCACCATTTTGATTGATATCAATGACATGTTACTTACAATCTGCATTTTCGTCATGTACTTCTTCCACCAGAGGTACTTTTGGTACTGTGGTCCGAGTGCTGACATGCCGTAGTAGATGTACATCATGAAGTGAATCCATGAGTTGAGCAATGCGTGGAACGTACCAAAACCACCTGTCATGTAAATTATAGTAAGTTTATATCATGATACATGAGTTAAGCAGGGCATAAGTATGGTCAATTTATAGTATAGGCTGGTGTACTACGTACACTAAACGCGGCGGGCGGAGAACACCTGCAGCGGACCGCATGAAGCCTATACCCCAAAGATGATATCGATATGACAAATTGTAAATGTTCAATACAATTTGAGGCCTTTTATGAAAATAATGGTGGCAATATATGCGCCAGACCAAGCGATTTACGTACAGCCATGTTTCATTGCTGGATGGTTAATATATAAGCCTGGAGCAGACCGATTGTGATCGTATCTCTCATTTACCTTCACTGTGTCTGCGGGCTGGCCATAACCTGGCAGGAGAAATGCTGCGGAGCACCAGTTGAGCAACACATGGAATGCCGAAACCAAAGGCTTTGAACTGGGTCAGCTTTTGCCGGGGGTCTTACAGTAATATTCATGTTTTCTTTATGACATTATCGCCCTAGTGCAAGAAGGTTGTAACTGCAGTACTTTACAATGTCAGTTACAACCTTTTTGCACTAAGTCGACTAAGAGATGATTACCATGATGACGTCATGGAAGACATTATTTATAATCACCTGGTACAAAGCGCACACCAAACCACCATGAGAAGGGCATAATGCCGTGGTGGAAGACGTGCAAGAACGACACCTGGTTGTACTTCTTGCGCATCACAAAGAACACCTACATACGGGGAAACAAGGAATACACCGTTAGTGTCGTTAGTCATTTATCCTTTAAGGACTGCTATACATTAATGTACCAGGCCCATTGATTGCTGTGATGCATTCAAGCATCTTGCTGACCATACAGGAAGGTTAAAAGCATGATGCTCCAATGAAGCACTTCAATGGAGCATCATGCCGACCAATGGGCATGATGAACTCCTCCATGTGTGGCTTTTAAAGGGTTAAAAGTAAAAAATCGCTTTGCGCAATTGACTGTCAAGAAAACAAGACGGCTAGATATGCATCAACCGAATTTGGCATAATAAGCGCTCGTCTAATAAGCAATTTTTCACGATTTTAGAATCATCTAATCTAGTTTTTAAGCGCCCTGGGCGCTTATTACATCGAATATGGTGGCACAATCTCTCAATGTCCAAAAAGGATATAGATTTAAATTTGCCACCTGGAGAGCAAAATGTTTGTTAGGGTTTTACCAGTAATGCTGAGTTACTGCTGCTTACATGATTCACATCTGACGGGACCGGCAGTTGATGCACCGCTACATAACAAACTCAAGGTGAGGCTTATACACAGGTGTGGTTTATTTTGGTGGGAGGAGTGGGACAGCTTTATAACATATGACCCAAAAGGGAGTGACTCAGTGAGACTTACCGTATCCAGTAGTTCTATGAACTTTGAGATGTAAAACCACCAACAAACTTTGGCCATCTGAGAAAGAAAAGATGAAAAATATTTCAGACATTCAGCGTGACAATCATTTATTTTTTATTTTTTAGACCTTACTAGTAGAACGGATTAGGCACGACAAATCTCTAATTTGCCAGTTTCGATCAGTTTGATGCACTAAGGTTGTTGTTCATTAACATTTCTAGTTTTCTTATAAAAATTGACTACTGAAGAACATGCTGCATTCACTTTATCCTCCATTCCCTGCAAATTTCTTTACAAGACAATAGAGAGTTTTAGCAGCCCCAACATGAACGTATCCATACTGCGTAACCTAGCAACGATGTGCGTTACGTCATCAAATTGTGTGCAGCCCAGTAGAGCCACATACATCCATGACATAGCAAAGCAGTTAGATACGTTCTGTAAGTATGTAGCTCCGTAGTGGAGGTGCGTGTACGTCCATGTCGGCTTTGCTAAAACTCTCTAATACCTTACACATGAGGGTAATTCCTCATTGTGCCAAAGAACATGGTTTCATGGTTTAAGTTGACATATATACTTACCCGAATAGCTCTAGGTGAATTTGAGAAGTCGACGGGTTGACAACCCAAGCTGTATCCTGTGAACCAACCAGCTAACCCAAACTGAAAATGACAAGAAGCACACAAGTTTAGGATGGATAAATGTGACTGATCATCAAAATCACTGATACCTGTAAATGGAAAACTCAGAATAGCAGATCCCTAAAGAGTTATCTGTTCGGCGACAAAAAGGTGGAAAATCTTCTGATTTTGGACAATTTAAATTGAAAAGAATCCTGGTTAAAACAAGGAAGTCTCTGTACAGGTACACTTATATCCATGTATTTGGGATCCATTATCCACGAAAACCCTCACGATTTAATTCCTGGTTAAAATGATTTGAATAACACATACTGGCCAGTTTTTTTAATTACTGAATGGAGAAAAGAAATCCCCCCAATGGAAATGGCAATGGCATGCATGAGATGCAGGCATATTCCACTATGCATATCGTCATATAGTCAAGAAGAGTAATTTTATCAATTTTATCAAGCAGTTAAAATTACAAAAATTCAGTGATAAAGATTATTCGTCGTTCTAACTTCTATACAATGAATAGTCTGTTTAGGGACGAGTCGTTTATAGCCAGGTGAGAGGTGGGAGGGGGGGGGGCTTGGTGGATTGAGGCGGGTGGGAGGAAAAAAAGTGAATGTGGTCATTTCGACTACTTCTCATGCCACACACATATGGAATTTTTGGGGATCATTTTGTAAAATGACTTCATAGCGGAAGGTCATGATTGATTTTACTATATTATTGGTGGGGGAGATGGGGGGGGGTGGAAAAATTGCTGGCTCGTGGCAATCCACGATGCCCCCCTCCCCCACAGCTGGAAACAGATGAATCATCCTATATACTGGTACATACATCATTGATTTTTTAACTTTCCTGTTTCCATGGCACAATCAATCTTGCCCTAGATTATACATCCATTGTTCCACTGACTAGTACAATGCCAGCACGTGTCTTTTGTGTCACTGAATGTCAAGTCGGTTCACCCTCTAAAGGCAGCGTTATGCCTTGGTTGCCATGATACGTGAATCTAAAGTAACTTGTCATGGCTACATGATCCATGCATCATGCTGACACTCCAGCATTGATACAAGCCTGGGTAGCCATGATACATGAATCTAAAGTAACTTGTCATGGCTACATGCATCATGCTGACACTCCAGCATTGATACAAGCCGTGGTTGCTATGATACATGAATCTAAAGTAACTTGTCATGGCTACATGATTCATGCTGACACTCCAGCATTGATACAAGCCTGGGTTGCTATGATACATGAATCTAAAGTAACTTGTCATGGCTACATGATTCATGCTGACACTCCAGCATTGATACAAGCCTGGGTAGCCATGATACATGAATCTAAAGTAACTTGTCATGGCTACATGATTCATGCTGACACTCCAGCATTGATACAAGCCTGGGTAGTCATGATACATGAATACAGTCCTCTAATGTAGCTTGTCATGGCTACATGATTCATGCTGACACTCCAGCATTGATACAAGCCTGGGTTGCCATGATACATGAATCTAAAGTAACTTGTCATGGCTACATGATCCATGCATCATGCTGACACTCCAGCATTGATACAAGCCTGGGTAGTCATGATACATGAATACAGTCCTCTAATGTAACTTGTCATGGCTACATGATTCATGCTGACACTCCAGCATTGATACAAGCCTGGGTAGTCATGATACGTGAATACAGTCCTCTAAAGTAACTTGTCATGGCTACATGATCCATGCATCATGCTGACACTCCAGCATTGATACAAGCCTGGGTAGCCATGATACGTGAATACAGTCCTCTAATGTAGCTTGTCATGGCTACATGATCCATGCATCATGCTGACACTCCAGCATAGATACAAGCCTGGGTAGTCATGATACATGAATACAGTCCTCTAATGTAGCTTGTCATGGCTACATGATTTATGCTGACACTCCAGCATTGATACAAGCCTGGGTAGTCATGATACATGAATACAGTCCTCTAATGTAACTTGTCATGGCTACATGATTTATGCTGACACTCCAGCATTGATACAAGCCTGGGTAGTCATGATACATGAATACAGTCCTCTAATGTAGCTTGTCATGGCTACATGATTCATGCTGACACTCCAGCATTGATACAAGCCTGGGTAGCCATGATACGTGAATACAGTCCTCTAATGTAACTTGTCATGGCTACATGATTCATGCTGACACTCCAGCATTGATACAAGCCTGGGTAGTCATGATACATGAATACAGTCCTCTAATGTAACTTGTCATGGCTACATGATTCATGCTGACACTCCAGCATTGATACAAGCCTGGGTGGCTATGATGCACCAATGATGAAGCCCTCACAAAAGGTAATTCGCCGAGGCTACATTCATGCATCATGCTGTTCCTACAGCATTGGTACACTCCCGAAGGGTCAGCATGATGCACCAATGAAGTGCTAGTGAGTAGATGCGCTATAGAGCGATGCGTTAGTGTTTCATGGTGATAAAGGAACACAGACCGACAGTCAATATTCTGCCCTTAAAAGGTTAACTACATTACACCTGAAACAAGTCTCCTGTCAGTTCCTGACACTGTCACTTTTATATACTTAATATACAGCCTGTACATACACGGGACATGGGGAATATGTACACCATTTGCCGAACAGGGGTGAAGGCATTCCATTGTGGGACTATTTTCAAGCTGATTTAAATCCGTCTCTAACCAACAATAATCAATTTTTGTTTATGAAAAAAGTTCAGAAACTTTTTAGAAATGCCAATTTGAAATTTGATGTTGTGCTTCTAATTTTGAGCAGCGATTAAATGTCAAGCGCTCCCTCACATACCTCCTATACATTGTGCTGTACATGGAAATCCAGACTACATTAACTCCCATTTAAAATTTTGAAAATTCATTGAGTAAAACAGAAGCCATAATTTAAAAAAAGAATTGCTTGCAACTCCTCAAAATTGTGGCTGTGGCTAGCTTACACTTCGGTATATCTTATTTAAGGAAGTTAACAGTAGAAACTCTTAGTTCTCATACATCCTCCTGTTGAGCATGCAGTGTGACACCTACCTCCATAAAGCAGTAGCCAGACAGCAGCACCATGGCAAAGTTATACACCAGGAGGACTTTCTTAATGTTGTACGGCTCCCGCTTTTCCATGAACTTAGGTCCGGCAAACACCACGCCATACACATACGCCACACAGATCACGAAACTAGGTATCCATGAACCCATCATGAACCAACCATCCACCCGTGTGTCTGAAATAGAAAGCAAGCAGGATGCATTATATACAAATCAGATAATTCCCTCTGTTCACTACAGAATCTTTTGGGTACATTATGTAACAACTGGCCCTAAACATACTGGCTGTTATCAGTGCTTATCTCTCAAAGTACCAGATCAAGCAATGGCAGCCCCACTGGGCGTCCATACTGAGGCCTATACCACAGGTGTATCATGTTATATAGTAAGAGTCCACCTACACTTTATTAATAATCAAGGCTTTAGTGATTATGTCAAATGAATCATTTGACCCCAATTTTTTTAACATCTACACTATTATTTTAATTCACTTTTCTGTTTTGATTTTAGCCATTCATCTAGCATGCGCATCCTATCAACTTACCTCTTTTGTTTTCTATCAAGTCCTCCCAGAAGGTGACCGCGTCAGTCAGGAATGACGCCATGATGGGAGATCCTCAGTCCTGGAAAAGGCGATAATAATTCGAAAATAAATTAAATATCCACATGAAACCAGACTAATCCAATATCAGTTTACAAATTTATTGGGGTTTTATGACATCGAGAAAAACAGGGGAGGTGATTGATTAATTTAGAATGCAACATTTCGTTTATTTTCAATAAACTTATTCAGGAAATGATCAACCGACAATAAAACTGTTAGAAACAATGCTGATGTAACCCCCAAACTACCACAGTACAGGTATCTCAGGCATAAGGTGACCTTAACTTTGATTGACACAGTAGGAATTCTCCTTGAGGCTGAGTTGTTGACCTGAGCTGTGTAAGTAGTTGACATTGGGGAGACTGAATATTTGAACTTTGGGGAGCTGGGTCGATGTCTGGCTTCTGAGACATCAATTAAAGTGTGTATATGCGCTAGCAGATGACCCATTTTTCAATTTTTCACCCTTATCGAGCTATATAACATTGGGGTTGGCCCTATAACATTCTATATCATCTGTGAAAGTTTTAACCTCCTGTGTGTAATATTTATGCATTAAAACAGTACATCCTGTATTAAATCTTGGTCCAAGAAAAATACCGGATAACAATCAACACCGTGAACCATGTAAACACTAGTTTTAATTGTAAGAGTTCCCAGTAGGTGGCAGTGCTGCTCTGTGCTCTCACCATGTCCATGTCTGGCAAATGTACTCTCCAAGCATGACTGCGGTATGCCTATAAAGGTTTTTGTAGAATCTGCTGGGAACATAAGATCCTCTCAGGATCATGGTGTCTTGGTGGTTTCCCGCCAGAAGGTTGCATTATGTGCTTCATGACAACTCCTAGTTCAGGTACATAGACCTGTTTCTGATGATTGCTACTTAGTCAGATCATGTGAGGACAAAATATGAAGCTATTTTGGACAGATTTTAAAGGATATATTTTTTTGACCCTTTAGCGAGTATACACACTTTAAGGTTGGCCCTATAACCTAATTTCATCATTTTATTGATTTTTTTATGTGACCATAGTTTTAATGAGCGGCAGCAGACCCCAAGACGGCAGAAATAATAAGACATGGCATTGTACCTGGGGACAAGACTGTGCTGGTAGCGAGTGCACCATCTTTTATTCATCATGATCTTTGGTGTGGACACATACCCAGTCATACAATGTGTAACTTACACACAATGCAGTGAGAAGTACAGAGCCACTGTTGACTTTCTATTCACTGATGGAGGTGTACTATTGCAATGAACTACCATAATACCCCACATATAAGACGCACTTAAAGCACACTCTGAGGTCATGCTGGGTGTATCAACCCCGGAAAGTTGGTATGATGCACTGGGCCTAAAAAGTATTGTGTTCGGGTAACACTACCTACCCTAATATGTTGTCCCTACCCGAACTATTTTATACGCCTGGTCGGGAAAAAAATCTGACTTTTTGGCAATTTTTTTTTTTTACTTCACTTAGGCACACAAATTTACAGCTGGCCTTAAAAAAGTTTCAAAAAGAAAATTTCCTCAACCCTAACCACTAATGCAGGAGTGCACTTTGTAATGCCTATTGGTTGTCATGATGCAAAAATGAAGTGCTGGTGAGTCTACTTGCCTGTACTTCATTCGAGCATCATGCCGACCCTTTGGTAGTGTATCAGTCCCGTAGGGTCGGCATGATACTTGAATGTAGGCCAAGATGCATCATGACAACCGATGGTCATGATGCATTAACGGCCCTTAAAGGGTGAAGAACCAATAGCGCATGAATACATCATACCCATTGGTATTGTAATCATGATGCATGAATGCAGTCCTGGTGAGTTTGTTACTTAGATCACATTAATGCATCATGCGGACCCTATATGGTTAATACACTATTGGAGGGTGCTTTAGCTGGTAAATCAATTCATCAGTTCTCTTTTGGTGCATCATGATGACCGATGTGCCTGACACCAATGTACTATTGGCCTTTAATGAGTTAAGGCACCATGCCGCCATTAAAAGGCTAAAGATCAGGTGAGTTTGGGATTATTTAGTACACGTGCACTAAGCTGTATAGATGTGCTGATCAGGTCCTTGACCTAACACACGACTGCCGCCTCCCTATAGCTGTAGGTAATCTACTTTATAGTCTAATAGAAACACAAGCCGTCTCAGACTCAAAGTACCACCAACACTTTAGTTCTATCAAGCTCGGTGCATTCATGCTTCGTGCTGACCAAGGCATCCACCTCACATACATGTGTAGTGTTCTACCCCTCGATGCTAATCGAATCTTTCGACAGACAACGAAGAACAACTATTCAGGTTCCAGTTAAAACTTTATTGTCAATAACGCATAGGCATCGGACTGACCCCGAGGAAGGCCGTACAACGGCCTTATATACACCAGAGTCTAGGGCCACGTGACCATTTGGTGACGTGGTGCTGGACTCCAGCACCCCCAGGCGTCGGGTACGAGAGGTGCTCTCGATGTCGACCACGAAGGTACCTCGAGGATGACTCGGGACCACCACACATGTATAACCACGCCTTATACACAGGTTTTTACGGTATTGTTTGACCTCATACCTGTAGTAGAGTGGACGTAGGGCCAGGCTGACCTCTGACCTACATACATACCTCCTGTACACACACATGGTGTACTGGGCCACACAGACAAATGTTTGGTTCTTATCTATTGTTTTGATGTAGCCTAAGGTCTAAGCTCCCCCCCCCCCTCCAAAAAGAAAATGTTGTTTCAGGTTATTTAACCCTACCTGGCAAAATTGGGTCAATCCTAGTTTTTCCCCCTCAAATTTTGAACAAACTAAGTTGTTTTTGGATGTCTTTTTTTGTGTGAAATAATTTTAAAAAAATCCAACCTACCTCTTTTTTTCAGCATGTTACCTGAACCTTCAAACTTCTATCTTTGTGGCCTAAGGTGATGATGGTTTTAGGGCTATGAGTGTCACACCACTCTCAGCCAAGGGTCCACAGTCCACCCACCCACAGACTGTGTGACAGACCCTGTGTGTCATGTACAAATATGGCAGTTTACCCTAAATTCTCTTATATAAGCCGCACCCTAACTTTGGAGTGAGCTATAAGCCGCACCTGAGGCTTTAGAATTTTAGTAATATGGTGTTAAATCCACCTATATAAGCCGCACCTTGACTTTGGGCACATTCTATAAGTCGGGGCTTTGGGTCTAGTACAAACAGTCGCTTACCCGAGAGAATTTACGGTACATTACACAACGTAAGCTGTATTCACTATCTACACCCCCCCCCCTACACATACAATGAACTCGGTGGCCTGATCAGCCACAGATCTGATGTGATGAATGGTGCTATCGTAGTGCCCCAGGCGGTGTGGCTTATATGCAAGGATTGACACGCTTTATAGGATTAGCAAATGTTAGGAGGGGACTGATATTCATGGATTTCGAACTATTCTTACTGTACTGTAATAAAATTATCAAAATTTGGCCTCAGCTGCATGTTACTCACAGGTTACTTCCATTACTTCCTATGAAGTTAATCAAAAGTGTTCCACCTGTTGCACAAATAGAACTATTCAATGAGCCGAAAAGTCCTGTTTCCAAGGTGACACTTCAAGGTCCGGGCTCAGGGTGCCAGGAACAGAGTGGCTGCTTGTACTATGCCCTCCCCATTATGTACCATGCAAGAAGACCCTGCACACATTTAACAGCAATGATAGAGGTTTAAGATATTTTGAGAATTTATGCATTAAATAGTGTGCACAGTATTGAAGCATACAAATCTGTCCCCCTGGTAAAATGGCATGGTCCGTGCGCATGTGGCAGGTTACCATAGAGAATTGCTTCTACATATATGCTACTCACTGGCCAACAAATATCAGGAAAACTGGACTTTGGACACATCTTCCCAGAAATTTAATATAATTCAATACAGAATCAAAACCAGGAATTCCTGGTAAACCAGGAAAAGTGGCATCTCTGCAGCATACATTCTTCCTGGTCACACGGGATAGATTTGTCTCACCAGTACCAGCCTAACCTGTCCGCCTAAGCAAATCCCACTTATAAGACACTTAGTCAATTGCTAGAAAAATTTAAAAAAAATTGGTTCTGTAGGTTTTTGTTTCAGGCAACACGTTGGAAAAAATTAACGTTTTACCTTGCTTAAAGAGCACATCCTGCTTCAAAGATGCACCCTCTGAAATTTGAGAGGGATGCTACAGTGACGCGTGCTTAAGGCTTGACTTTTGAAGATACTAGCCCGGGGGTAGTCTAGGTACTGCTCTATACTTTTTAGTGGTCAATAAAAGCCATTATTATTATATCAAAAGAACCCTTCCTGTAAGTTGCAAGTTGACTTTGCGAAGCTGGTAAAAGAAAATCTGCAATAAGCCTCAGATTCAAGTATGAGCCACAGCTTAAACTTTATAAGTTAAACAAGACTTACCGTAAACTCCCGCGTATAAGACGCGTCCTCTACGCCAAACAAAATGCTGGGGAGTCTTATAGGATTTTCTGAAGTTCAGGGTGCGTCTTATACGAGGGGTAATTTTACTATAGAACAGTACTAATCTTACAAATATCAGCATTAAAATGTGCGTCTTATACGCAAAAATGCATGTGCTGAGTTTGGGGTGCGTCTTATACGCGCAATGCGTCTTATACGCGGGAGATTACGGTACCTTGGTAAAAGGTGAAGTTTGACTGAAAGTTTATAAGTTAAGCAAGACTTACCTTGGTAAAAGGTGAAGTTTGACTTAAACTTTATAAGTTAAGCAAGACTTACCTTGGTAAAAGGTGAAGTTTGACTTAAAGTTTATAAGGGTTGCTAGACTGCCAACAAAGAGAACAACAGAGAGACCATCCCATAATGCATCAGTATTTAAAGCTAGCTGGGTAACAAATGATCAAATCGGAAGGGACCGTTCTTGTGGATGGACCTTTTGTAGAACTTAGCAAAATTCAAGGCATTGGTCCATTTGCCCTGTTTCAGGATGTAGTCCACAGGTACCGTAATCTCCCGCGTAGAAGACGCGTTGCGCGTATAGGACGCACCCCCTTCTTGGGAGAAGCATTTTCGCGTATAAGACGCACCTCTTAGGGGTGATTTTTGTCAATCCAGTACTGTTCTATAGTAAAATTAACCCTCGTATAAGACGCACCCCCTTCTTGGGAGAATGCTATAAGACGCACCAGACATTTGTTTGGCCTAGAGGACGCGTCTTATACGCGGGAGATTACGGTAGTTTGCTGTAATCCACCTTAGATACCGAGGCTCCTCTAGTGGAGTGTGCCTTGAAGTATTTGGGAACACCAGCATCTTTTATCCATCTGGATACAGAAGTACAGTCAATATGTTTTTTAGCAGAACATAGTGACAACCAAATTTAGTCTTGCCACCTTCCCTGAAGGGTTCTGTCACTTTAAGATATCTCCTTAAAGTTTTGTAGGGGCATAGTGCCCTGTTTTCAAACTTGTAGACATGAAACCTTTCTGAAGGTTTTCCTTCCTTGGTGTGTTTGAATTGTCAGTGAATACTATTGAGGTGGTTTTAAAGGCATGTAATGATTGTGCCCTTTGTGCTGTTGCTAGTGCCAGCAGTAACACAGTTTTGTACGCTAAAGTAACTGTTTACAGCTTAAAGTGTGTATATGCACTAGCAGATGACCCATTTTTCAATTTCCCACTCTTATCCAGCTATATTACATTCTATATCATCTGTGAAAGTTTTAAACTCCTGTGGGTAATTTTTATGCCTTAAAACACTAGATTCCCTTGTCCTGTATTAAATCTTGGTCCAAGAAAAATACCGGATAACAATCAACACCATGAACCATGTAAACAGTACTGTAATCTCCCGCGCATAAGACGCACCCCTAACTTGCCAATGGCTGTTTCGCGTATAAGACGCACCTCTTAAGGCTGAAATTTGTAAGATTAGTACATTTCTATACTGAAAAAACCTCTCGTATAAGATACACCCCCAACTTGAGAAATTCCTATAAGACGCACCAGGTATTTGTTTGGCGTAGAAGACGCGTCTTATACGCGAGAGATGGCAGTGCTGCTCTGTGCTCTCACCATGTCCATGTCTGGCAAATGTACTCTCCAAGCATGACTGAGGTATGCTATGCCTATAAAGGTTTTTGTAGAATCTGCTGGGAACATAAGATCCTCTCAGGATCATGGTGTCTTGGTGGTTTCCCGCCAGAAGGTTGCATTATGTGCTTCATGATTGCTACTTAGTCAGATCATGTGAGGACAACATATTAAGCTATTTTAGACAGATTTTAAAGGATATATTATTTGACACTTTAGCGAGTATACACACTTTAAGCTTTCCAGCGAATGCCAAGACTTAAGCATAGTCAGTACTATGTCTATGTCCCAAGTGTTAGTATATATAGCCTTGGGAGGTCTAACTACTGAAACTCCTTTGAGTTGTCTACATACATCTGGATGTGAACCTAGAGTTCTACCGTACTGATCTAACTCTACATAAGCAGATAGTGCAGATCTAGCTGTGTTTATAATGGTGTATGCTAAACCCTCATCATAAAGGCTAGAGAAGAAGTTCATTGCATCTATGTGTGTGGGTTTTATGGGGTGTACCTTATTTTCCACACGTGGCACCCTGAGCCTGGAGTGCTCACTGCCTATACCAATTTAACCCTTTTTGAAAAGGGCCACTGTTATGCTCAGCATCTAAAATACCCCTGAACTGCTGCTGTTGCCTCAGGGCAGCATCCATAGTAATCCACAGGCTTATTTTTGAAAAGGTGTGATATTGCCCCCCCCCCCCTCCTTGAGGTGTCAAAATTATTTTGCTTCTCCCCCAATCCACCCCCTCCCGGAGTCCCACTGTTGATAAATAATGAACACTCCCCTGGAGCTCTCCACTACCCTGTTGCTATTTTCACTGAGGGGATGCTTGGGGAGATGTAAAGGGGACCTCCCTCCAAACTTACTCTCCACATCTTTGTCTGAATAGAACTCTATCGGACTCACCTTATTTCAGATTCTACAGTAAAATGCTGAGGTGACTCGATTGCTTTGTAAGATCACAAATTGGAACTATGATTGCAATCGATGGTCTCCTGAGAATTTGTGATGCTTTCTGAGTTTTTTTTTCTATTAGGCCACTCACTAAATTCAGAGTGTTCTGCCTGAAACCTATTTCTAGTACACTTGTATATGGTTCAAGTTACAGATTAAATCAATACATTCAATATATCAATACATTCAAGCTCTTGAACTATATGATCCTTAATAATAACTGTTCTCGATTTTCTCTTCGCTGACAAGTGTACAACTTTCACTGTAAAGAAGGCAGACTATTAACTGTATTGGACTACTGATCTAGACAGTTTTTAAGCCCTTTTGTGACAGGGAATACTTGTGTAACATAGTACTCCGTTTATAACTATATAGGGGTTCGTTCCCTCCTCGGGTGCGTTGAGCCTCCAGAGGCCAGCTCACTTGGTGGTCACTCCCCCTATGTATACCATACCGATCCAGAGGTAGGTGGAAGGTGGAAATGTCAGTGGGGCCGTGTTGGTGACAGGGTATGTCAAGCCAGGGGAAGTAGCTCAGAGGAAGAGCTTCCGCTTCGAAGTTGGAGGGTCCCGGGTTCGAGTCCCGGTTTCTCCAAGAGACGTTTTCGCCGACCTCTACAACTATAAGGCATGGAAATGGTACATCCTGCATATAGGGACCCATACATTATATAAGCTGACAGTGTATATTTCTCTGTTCATTTGTTGATCAGTGCTAGTTCTTTTTTCACTTTGCATGTATGTTATCCTTTATTGCCAATTCATACCCACTATATGTCCCTTTGAACCATTTTAATTTGTTTATAGCCTATAGACCTTCACTATTCATGCACCTTGGGGGGGGGGGGGTATCTCTGCATGACGTCATGCCAAGGGGGGTGAAGTGTTGTATGACAAAACATGACAAGGGGGGGAGGGGGGGTCAAAAATGGTCCAAAAATGCATGACGTCATTTGTACACAGCCCCTTCTTTTGGGGTAGCTATAATGCAATAATCGAACTCGGGTTTCCACCAGTTATGTTTCACCTCAATCCCATCTCCACTCGCAGTTCAACTATGCATTTGGGGAATGTTCTCAAGCTAGCGTCAAGTAGTAGAGCTTGTGCTTAAATCCCATAGCCCATTTGGAAAGAAAATACAATTGGGTACTTCATCTCCAAGGGTTTTTATTGAATAAGTATATATGCCAATCCAAGGTCGAATACAATTCAGACTCCAGCGTCGATTTCACATTTCAATTTAGAATTCCTAAACACACACCTTAAGCAGGAAGAATTTCAATAAGTTAGATCCAATCAATTTTCAAAGTCAATGGTGTCAATATCCATAAATCCCAAATAATAATACCACCACATTTCATCAATAACATCATACAGGGCTTTTGACAGGATTTTTTGCAATGAGCCAATTGCACACTTTTTAGCAAATACAATGCGCCATTCTGTAAATGAATGGCCATTCTAGCCATTAAAATGCGACATTTAAGCATTAAATGCGTGTATTACCCACTGCGCAGCCCTGATCATATACCCAATCTCGGGCATGAGTATTTTCCATCGTTGTTGAATGTACTTAATTCCATACAATTACAAACCTTTACAAATTTTCATCCTCATTAAAATTCCAATGCGAGCATATTTTCAAAACACAAATTCACAAAATGTCGTCAATTTCAAAGCATAATCATAACTGGCTATCCAATACACAATCACAAACTGTGGATGTCTTTGAATTCTATCCAAGTTAAATCAATATGAATCCCATCATGGCATAACTCCATCCAAGTTAAATCAATAATCACAAATGGCTATCACAACACACAATCACAAACTGTTGGTGTCTTCAAATTCCATCATGCATAACTCCAAGTTAAATCAATAACTCCATAGTGAGATGTTCAAGTGAGCATTGAGAATATAGTAATGAAAGCTAACCAAATCTAAGTCCTTCTGATGTGTGGTTCCTCTATGTAATGAGCAGATCCCTTAGAGTGTGTATCTAGATCTCCAATTGAATGAAGTTAAGACTTCAGGAAGCACTCTAGACAGTGACCAAAGCTCCAGTAAATACTATTCAGAATTTCAATCGATTCCTACTTGTGAACTGCCGAATATAAATCTCTTCCCCTATAATTCCAGGGCAGACCGTGAATCCCTTAATCCTGAGCACAGCCTGCACCCAGCCCCTTTAGTTAGGGCCTTATATACTCCCAGACTGCCGGTGGTTCTGATCTTTTGCTATCCGACACCCTTTGGACTTTAAGCCTGGTGGTGCTCTAACAGATCATTTATAGAGGACACACTCATCCACTCATAAGGATATAATCTCCACTGCTGCCACCGGGACCCCCAGGACCTACATGGGCAAAGTCCAAAACAATGACTCAGCCTTCAAAGCCACTCCTGGCATCCTATAGGGCCATAACATGTGCCCACTCTAGGCTTCATGTGACTAAGGACTTATAGTGACATTCTTTAACTGTTCCCGGTGACATATCGCATTCAAAAGTATTCTTTCTTTGTATCATACTTTATAACAAACATTTATGTATACAATGGGAATATACCTGCAGACACTTAGTATGAAGGAACCCCGCGTCTTTATATTATTTCCAGAATTACTATTGTAACTCCCTAAACAACAGTGACCAACTTGTCGCTCTTGTCAATTCCCTATAACTCAATGTCTTTAGCTGAAGTAAACTAGGAACGCCTTCTCTACCCCAGGTAGACAATGAACACCTTCCCTACCCTAGGTAGACTAGGAACGCCTTCATTACACCAGGTTTGTTTGGTTTGTTTAGTTTTACGTCCGGGGGCCATCGAGGAACTCAGACATTCAAGGAACGCCTTCCCTACCCTAGGTAGACAAGGAACGTCTTCATTACCCCAGGTAGACAAGGTATGCCTTGCCTACCCCAGGAAGATAGCGAACACCTTCTCTACCCCAGGTAGACTAGGAACACCTTCTCTACCCCAAGTAGACAAGGAATCACCTTCTCAAGCGAAAAACTTGCGAAAAAAACCTTATCTACCTGAAGTACACTAATGGTTGTCTACCTGAGGTACACTGTGGACTCCCTATCTACCTGAGGTACACAACACCATGGGTATTTCCAGTGGGACATATTGACACCTTGTCAACCTGAGGTACACTATGGACACATTGTCTACCTGAGGGCCTTAGACCCCTAAAATCGACATGGCAAGCATTATGTTAGTCAAGAATTGCCTGGATCATTTTCTCTCGTTGTCTACTTGATGTAGAGAAGGGTCTCGTCCACTTGAGGTAGAGAAGGGTCTCGTTGTCTACTTGAGGTAGAGAAGGGTCTCGTTATCTACTTGAGGTAGAGAAGGGTATTGTTGTCTACCTGAGGTAGAGAAGGGCCTTGTTGTCTACCTCAGGTAGAGAAGGCCTTCACTGAAAATAGCAAAGTCTAGTGGGTGGTTCTTCCAGTATAAAGCTGCTGTTCAAGTCCTGGCTCCTAATTGGTCCGTTCTATTATCTACCTCAGGTAGCCTACTAATGAGCAGGTGCTTGTCTACTTGGAGTAATGTCTCAGTTTGCCAACGGCCGCGCTGTCATTAGCGAGATGCCAACTGTCCCGGAATGTCCGGGACAGTCCCGGAAATTAGCCCTCTATCCCGTGTCCCGTACGGAAGGGTGTGTGTCCCGGAAAATAGAGATCTTTAGCTTCAAAATGACATGTTACATGATAGCATGTTACATGATAGGATAGTCCAACTGGTTGCTGAGATATTAAACTTTGAAAATAAGGGAACAAAATCGCCTGTAGCTGAAAAGAATTCACCAGACTGCACAATTTGAAATGTAGAATCTCAAAATTTTCTCGGGGTAATGCTTATCATAAGCTAACGGTAGGGTGCTTAATTAAAGACACACTAGTCTAGGTATATTTGCTAAGTTTCTTATGGATCACAGTCTGTGGGAAGGGGCCTTTTAGCTTCAAAATGTATAATGGTCCTTCGTTTTAATCCCTGATATACGAAGAATACAGTGGTACATGTAGGGTGGTATGGGGCATGTGCCCCAAGCCTAAAAGGTGGAGGGTTGGGATAAAAGTATGATTTTTTTCCCCCACCCCCACAAAACTTTCTCCAGTTATAAGTGTTATTTCAGGACAGTACCACTCTCCCATGATAGTGTCTACAACATGCTTGTAGAGCTCCCCAAGAATGCACTGTTTTACCATGCAAATTTCCCAACCAAATTTGTGGGACCTACAGTAGCCCTAAAGGGGCATCAGAGTGGACGTTTTTGCCTTACAATTTTCAAAAATTTCCTGGAGGTTTATCCCCAAGACCCCCCCTTCTACCATTGACATGCTTATTGAATTAATATCTGTCCCTGCCCCCCCCCCCCCCCACTTTCAAAAGATTTCCACTACTGCTGATGTATTGAATTTAATTCAATACATCAGGACATAGATATAAATGTGAATATTTTGATTGATTGCAACCCTAAAACTCACCGGGTCAGAGTGCATCCCTATTCCCTTAGGTAGGCACTTACCTACCCCCAGTGCATGGTTCTGCTGCAGTAGAGGTGTGAAACTGTGATAAAGCTGAAACTGGGGAGTGCTAAACTCTCCTTTTTTTGCAAGCTCATTGTGTAGCTATTTATTGGAGGATCTTAACAAACATGGGCTCATTTTAAAGGGATTGATTAGGGGTTTAATAAGAATCTATTTGAGAAATAATTGATTCAGATAAACATCCCATTCTCCGCAAGTGAAGTAACTCCATAACTTTGAAATCATTTTTTGGTATAAAGGCCAAATCTCACATAAAAGAGAATAGTTCTCACATTTTCTACAGAAAAAATTGGTTTAGAAACTGTCTAGGTTTTTTCATTTCATTTTCATTCGCTATCACCCTTCCACCAGCTTCTCCATGTTAGGTCCTTGTCTGTTTGCTATAATTCAAACCTATGTACCGTAATCTCCCGCGTATAAGGCGTAGCCCGCGTATAAGGCGCACCTAGAGTTTTGGAAAATTCTCAAAAAAATGAAAAATTCATAACTTTGGTTCTACTGAATGAATTTTCAAAATTCAAAAACCTATGGGTAGCTTCGGCCACCTTGGGCCCTCCTGGGCCCCATTTTGTCCTATTTTGACCAAGGGGGCATCTAAGATATCAAAAGAAAGGTCTTGGTGTCCCTCTTGTGGATCCAATGAGAACTAAAACCCCCTGTATAAGACGCGCCTTATACGCGGGAGATTACGGTATCATTTATATAGCAATGGATAGAGCTGATAAAAATAAGTGGATTTCCTTTTTAAATGAAGTCTTTACATCAATTTAAAGGGAAATACTGACCGATTAAAGATCTCATATCAACTCCATAATTTTGCGCAAATTCTGTGAGATTGCTAAACCGCAGATGATATTAGGTCAAGATAAAATCCCTTTAAATTGTTAAATTTTGATATGATACATTGATTTTCAACCTTTATGGGGAACTCTTCCATACATGAAAAGAAAATAGTCCAAAATAATGATTTAAGAGATGTAGCCACTCCTGTATCAGATATGCTTGATCACAAATCTGGGCCCTATTTAAACTCCTAATAGTGGCACTACGAGGACCTTGTTTTATCTCAAGTTGAATACGAGAGCCCCATAGGCTTAACCAAGAAACTCTGTATCACACCCCACAGTGTGATAACCCTTCCCCGTATCACACTCCCTGGGAAAACATCCAAAACGGTCAAATAAGTTAATAACTGATGATAAAATCATTTCTAATGCCAAATAAATCGAATTTTGAACATATCTGACTAAATTAACTTGAGATAAGGGAGTGGTCATTATTTATCAACAGGGGGGGGGTGGTGGGTTTTCGCGCGGACGCGCGAAAATTTTTTACGCCCCCCCCTCGACGGCAGTCAAAATTTTTTGCGCCCCCCCCCCCGCCGGAGGCGCGGAGAGATTTCGCGCCCCCTCTTTGATCTATAGTAGCGCGCGGGCTTTTTTGCTAAAAAGAGGGTGAATTTTTTTAGTCCCCCCCTCAAGAGGGGTCAAAATTTTTTTAGCCCCCCCCTCGGAAGGGGTCTGAAAATTTTACGCCCCCCCCCTCAAACCCACCACCCCCCCCTGTTGATAAATAATGACCACTCCCTAAATACAAAGGAGTACTTGAATTGGTCAGCACTGAGGGTTATCACACTCGGCTTCGCCTCGTGTGATAACCCTCAGTTCTCGTGCACCTTTGTCTATAGAATCACGATTTGCGTCCACCTGCGGCTGCGGTCACCATGCGACCGTCCAAGCAGCACCTGTGACCCAGACCTCAAAACTAACTTCAGGATCTAGGGGGGTATTTACTGTAAAATCTGTTGTCATACCTTTTCATCGTAACCTTAATGAACCGCAATGATCACACTTACCTTGGCGAAAGGTTGTGTGGGCGTTGGGAAAGGAAGGAATGCAAGACTGAGGAAAGTTGGCACAACTCTGCCCCGCGAGAACTCACCGGTCTGCACACGCCTACAGCTGGTACCGACATGGACGTTAAAACGTTATGTTTAGACACACCCAGAACCAGCGGAACGTGACGTCACACAACAATGTCAAGGTCGCACAGGGAAATGTAAACAAACCTAGATCTATAAATTTTGTGAGTTGACTTCATCCCCGGACTTCATCACCATGATTGCGCATTAAATCATAATGCCTAAGCTGTATACTGGATGGATATACATTATTTGAAGTGTATTTTCACTCTTTTCGTCACTGTGTATCACTGACAAGTAACATACTTACTGCTAGCAGTACGGTAAGGGAGTGGTCATTATTTATCAACGGGGGGGGGGGGGTGGTGGGTTTTCGCGCGGACGCATGGAAATTTTTTACGCCCCCCCTCGACGGCAGTCAAAATTTTTTGCGCCCCCCCCGCGCCGGAGGCGCGGAGAGTTTTCGCGCCCCTCTTTGATCTATAGTAGCGCGCGGGCTTTTTTGCTAAAAAGAGGGTGAATTTTTTTAGCCCCCCCTCAAGAGGGGTCAAAATTTTTTTAGCCCCCCCTCGGGAGGGGTCTGAAAATTTTACGCCCCCCCTTCAAACCCACCCTCCCCCCCCCTGTTGATAAATAATGACCACTCCCTAAACAGTGGAGCCTGGAGGGGGTGGTGGATTTCAGACTCCTCTTGGGGTAGGTATGTGAACGTAAGGGCTGCAGACCATGTCCTAGCAAACTGTGCCACTATGAGAGGGGTGTGCAGGGGCAGCTCTTTTTTAGCAGCTTTGAAATATGATTAATATTGATTGGGTTCTACCTCTTTTAATTTTTATATCAAGTATACAAGATTTTCTTTCATGTAGTTCTTGAATTTTGGAAGAATTCTAATTGGTTAATTAATTACGGGCCTAATTCTCCCTGTCGGATAGTGATTCCCGTGAGCTACGCTGGGCCCCTGCACCTTCTTACTAGTCTGTGAGCAGAGCAGCAGTACCACAGGCGAGTAGGGGCATGTTCACCATTGCCGCCTATGGCAAGATTGTTTAAATGTTTGATTTCTTCAAATATACCAAAGATAGGGCTTTGCTGCCCACATATGTTTGAGAACACATATATAAGTTGAACATGTGTTAATTTAAACCCATTTTGATGGATACTTTGCTTGCTATAGGGTGTTAAAGTTGGAGCAGGAGGCCAGTGTAGGTTCCTCACTATGCTTCAAAGAGCAGAGCAAACAGCACTGAGACCAGTGTTTGCAGCAACATCCTGGCATTTTCTTGTGTATTGGAGGTGGCGACCTCTATAAACAGTAGCCATTACCAACAGGGAGAATTAGGTTAATGATTAATTGAAATGTTATCATTTCCATGAAGAAAAGACTTAACGTGTGATATATATCACATATGGCCCAGGGTCTATTACCCCCCCCCCCCCAATATAAAAATTGGGCGTTGTGCATTGAAGCACAGAAAGGCTGTAGGGTCACAGGAATCAGCACTTGCGAAATATTGACTAAGGGAGTGGTCATTATTTATCAACAGGGGGGGGGGTGGTGGGTTTTCGCGCGGACGCGTGGAAATTTTTTACGCCCCCCCCCCTCGACGGCAGTCAAAATTTTTTGCGCCCCCCCTGCGCCGGAGGCGCGGAGAGTTTTCGCGCCCCTCTTTGATCTATAGTAGCGCGCGGGCTTTTTTGCTAAAAAGAGGGTGAATTTTTTTAGCCCCCCCTCAAGAGGGGTCAAAATTTTTTTAGCCCCCCCTCGGGAGGGGTCTGAAAATTTTACGCCCCCCCTCAAACCCACCCTCCCCCCCCCTGTTGATAAATAATGACCACTCCCTAATTACTTACAAATAGAGACTATTATCTATACATGTACTGACACCAGTCTGACATAATCTTCTCTTACTAAACCCCTTGGACCGCTGGCCCCCTGGTGTGCTGGCCCCCAGACACCTGGCCCCCGGACACCTGGCCCCCTGGACACTTTGCCCCCGCACACCTGGCCCCCTGGAGACCTAGCCCCTGGATACCTGGCCCCCTGGAAACCTGGCCCCCTGGACACCTAGCCCCCACAGAAAACTTTATCCTTAGCATGCTTAGTTTATTGCTCACTCCCCAATGTGTTATGTGTATAGTTTGGACACTGTTAACATTGCCTGCTGAAAAAAAGTGTCTCACTTGGTGATTACCCATAGGACTCCATATGCTAATTTTATCACCAAAATCTATCTGACCCATAGACCCAATGGTTAAAGAACTTGTAGTCAGTATAGCTCCCAAAAACATGACAAGTACAGCAGCTTTTTTCCTAGAGAAAGACATCACTCACCACAAAGGACAAAATGTTGTCTGATAGATGAGATTTGAAACTTTCCTTTGGCTTTTGAAAAATGTGTAAACTAACAGTATATCACTGAATGATTACACCCTAAAGTTGGTGATTACAAATTTGTGGATCTGACTGAAAACCCGGCTCCAATAGCCCAGGGGATACCCTGGGCCAATAATAGAAGTTACTCAAAAACCAATGGAAGTGTTAGAGCATTGTCTAAACATTATGTGTACCAAATATAAAACAAATCTATCGTTGCGAACATAGGTTTTTAGGATCCGGAAATTAAAGTTTTTAATTAATTTTGAGCAATTTTGAGGGTTTTCCTAGATTTTTTATTTTCAAAAAATCATATCTCTGCTTCCAGAGTCCGGATAAGCTTTATTTGAAATGCATTAAGTCCACAAGGTTACAGGCTTTTAGAAAATATAAAGTTCTATTGAAAAAATATTATATGAAATATTAGTAGAAATTATGGGAAAGGTCACAAGTCAATCCTCTTTGTATAGTTTAATATTCTGACCAAAAATGCCCATCCCCACCTTACTAAATTCCTTATAGCTCAGCCAATAATAAGGTTAGAATAAAACTTCCAAAAGGATGATGTTTCTCCAATGTGGCTCTTCGTGCACCGTTGGATTCAAATAGATCTGATGCCTTTAAAAATTTTAGTCACATACCTACTTGGGGGGGGGATATTCACCCCTTCTTAACGAAAAAGCCTGCAACAGTGCATGTCCATGCATGGTAAGGCCTACTAAAGAATAAGGGGGGGGGGATATCACAACCGCCCTATGGGGAGGGCTGGAAAAAATTTGATGTTATGCTTGAGGAGGGGTAAGACTAGTCGGGCCGACTTCTAAGGAAGTTGGGCTACTCTGTATTAGCTCATTTTTCGCTAGACTCTTCATTTATATGACCTTAGATTTTGAGAGTTATAAAATATCTGTGGTAGCAATAACCACACAATCAATTGATAAAATCTTAATCTATCATTTAGTACCTTACATTGCTTTGGGGATCCCCAAAATTAAGCAGAAACTGTTAATCTGCAAGATCTCTTAGCCTCTCCCTCCATCCTCATCAACTATGGCAGCCATTTTGGAAAGACCTGGAAATCATGTGACATTCCTGATTTATGTATTTTTACTCTGACAAAAAAATAGTGCAAAGTTTTCTGCCGAAAAAATGCTTGAATCTTTTTTAATACTACAAGTGGGTTCACAAAATAACTCAATCTACTCTTTTCCTTAACAGATATTCCAAACTGGAGGTTGTATTAAGCTGAATTTTCCAAAGTGGCAGTTGGAAAACCATTGTTTACAAACACCATGCTGTCATCTTTCAAAAAACAAATATGAGAGAGTCCTCGTTCAATTAGGCATCAGATATTTACAAAATATTTTGTTTCAGGAAAATTCATGAGGAAAATGAGTGGTGACATTAGCAAATAAAAATATTGGTCAGTTTTGACACTGCCCAAGCACATGGCATGACCACATGGCATTGATGACATCAGCATAATGTAGTCCCATACCATGGCCGCACCAGCCAAGAAGGCATTCTTTGGTAAAACTTGTTCCCACAAAATGGATAATTTCAGCCTTACTAAACCTTGTCTCCAAGCATCAAGGGCATAGAACGGTAGGGAAGGGTCATAAGTTTTAATGATGTCACTTTTTGTTACCTGGGTGGCCTTAGAAACTCAGGAAACTTAGAGACAACCCAACACTTCTTTGAACCCCGAAATAAAGGACTACTACCGAAGAGCGGCCCTCCAGAAGGGCCGTGTTGATCGGCTAGGTAAGACCGGGCATGATGGAATTGATTGTCCATATACCTTCAACATTGCAAAATTGGGGGGGGGGGGACATGGAGAGGGGGGGTCAAAAATGGTCAAATTTTGCATGACGTCATTTATGGATGGCCCCATGCGAAGATCGAAGTAAAAAGTCCACCACCCCACCCTTGTTGTTGAAATTTGAAAGACTCCCTTAGCGATAGGGACATAGTAAGGGCTGAATTAAGGGATCTTGGGGCGGGGTCCTGGGGGGGTAAATTCCTTAAATGGATTCTAGAGTAGTTCTGAAATAAATATCAACACCATGATGCACAATGTTGGTGAATGATGATGCACTGTGTATGTGCATCATCATCCACCTAGCATATTAACGCTTTTAACATTGAAAAACGTTTTTGTCAGGTACCTGAGTTTGTCAAACGTTTGTTTGAAATGTTAAAAAATATACATCAAAACATGTACACAGAAGAAAAAACTTCTTTTAATTCTTGGTTAAAAGATATCATGTCTAACTCAAAATTAACAAACATTTTCTCGTAGTTTTCACTTAAGTCTTAAGTTTCCTGCTTCAAATACGTATATAGATAGGTGGTTGGTACCCGGCCCTACCCCGTCTACTCCCCACCCCTCCCTGTACCTATACCCTGCCACAACCACAGGGGAACATTCAATGCCCCTTCTGTATAATGTTCTGTGAGGACTGATATGCAGAGTCCTGCTTCACTCATAATTACAGTGTACAGGGGCGGCGGAACTGGGGGGGGCAGGGGGGGCACATGCCCCCCCCCCAACTTTCCTGTTGGGGGGGGCAAGACTATGTTTTTGCCCCCCAACTTTTCTAAGAAAATTGTGACATTTCAGGCCAATACCAATGTCAATTCATGAGGCCTACAATTTCAATCAAATACAGCATCCAACTATGCTTGTTGAAATCCCCATAATGCACCATTTTAACCCTAAAATTTCAAATTTTTTCAAGGTGGGAGGGATATAACAAATATGGGATATATGAGGCCAAGATCAATATAATCCTGACAGAAAGATAATTAAGAAAAGTCTGTATAATATGTAGGTCTGTGGTAAGACAGAGGGAAAATGTGTTACAGGTTGCTTGAGAATGCATCATATGGTATCTAAATTTTCAAAGTCTTTTTGTGGGGAGGGGGCTTCCTTTTTATATATTGTAGATAACCTATAAAATATTATGGGAATCTTCTGATTTTTATCTCTTAGGTCTATAGATTTGGGGGATTCATCAGGGCCCAGAGAATACATATTCTCTCATCAAAATGCACCAAAACACACCTTTGTGGCACCTCAATTTTCAAAATTTTCTGGGGGGTCCCAAACCCCCCTGCTCTCCATGTCTTCTCTCCTCAAAATGCACCAAAATGTACCTTTGTGCCACCTCACTTTTCAAGATTTTCGGGGGATACCCCCCAGACCCCCCCTGCTTTCCATCATCACAACTATGGTTCCAATACATCCTCCCACCCCCGGCAATCTTGGTGGGGGGGGGGGGGGGGGTCATGGGCCAATACCTGACCTTTGCCCCCCCCAACTTTCAAATGGTTCCGCCGCCCCTGAGTGTATATTATAGGTATTTATGTAATTCCTTCACTGTGTGTCCTCATCAACACGTTTCCTTATCAGCCATCCCGGTTATAATGTCAAAGATTTATATTTACCAAAAGTATTGAGGGATTCCCTTGAGAATGCCAGAGGTCTGTCATTGCTCTAATGCAAACTGAATGAAGAAAGTGCCACATCCCCATGGATGATGTACCCATGGGTTCACCAGCACCCCCCCCCCCTTTTTATGACTCCTTCCCTTTGAAGAAGGTAATAGAGGTACTGACCTCTGACTGTCGTCACTTTATGACTTAACCACCTGCTCTATATAAGGAGTCTCTGCACAAGCCTTATTCACTGATTTACAAACTCCTCTTGGTGTCTCAAAAGGGGGGGGGTACGCCGCATACCCCCCCCCCTTGAATCCGCCACTGTTAATGGCCAGTAGTATAGGGCATTAGCACATTAGGCTATGGAGGCCGCCATTAGACCCCGACTGCACTATGACTAACACCTTCAGCCCCCGTCTCCGCAGTAAATACCAGGGATGCTTCCCATTGGTCAATAATACAATAGCCATGTGCCGTATAGAGCATGCATGGAGATCCACCCCTGGGTTTGCGTCCATACGGCTGTATATCACGAGTCTCCCAGTGACACTATAAGACCAACCGTGTAACGGCCTCCAGAGGTCCATCCTCGCATATAAATAAATAAATATATATATATATATATATATATATATATATATATATATATATATATATATATATATGAGGTATATACAGTAGGTAGTGATTGACCATTGTTCTGGTAAAATCCCAATTTTTAAACAGGCTTGGGGATTGCTTTTAATCAGTTTTAGTACTAACATAACGTGATTTTACCCCACCTATAAAAGGTGCACCCCATTTTCGGACAGCTGTATAAGACGAAGTAGGCAAAAGATTTACCTACAAGCTGCAGCTTATACATGATGTACTACAGTAGATCTGGTTACCTAAAGCAAGAAAATGAAGATGGCTACTAAAATGAATACGTGTATATATTTGAAAGCTCAAATAGAGATTTGAGCTAAGTAAATCCATTGCATTCAAGAAGAATGAAGGTGCTTGATCAAATTCAAAATACTGTGAGATTTTACTATGAATCCTTGTGTACACGACCTATCTGTAATGTATGTATGAAACTACCGCTAACTACTGAAACTGAGAGTAACTTTACTTGCAGCCATCTTGAATAAATTAATCCTCTTTGTCTCCAAGACCACATGGCAGATAAGGTGTTCTTTCATTACATGCTTGTCAGAAGTGGTGAAATAAGTGAAATCTCTTATTCTCAATTACTATAAACAGGTTCCCAAAATGACAAATGCATCAGTCCCCATGTCTAGCATGAACATTTTGGCCCACCATAAACTGGGATGATCCAGATTTGGAGAAGGCGTGGGAGAGGTTTGCTGAACACTGTGGCTGTATGTTTGGTGGCCCACTCTCCAAGTGTAATGAGAAGGAGAAGATCAACTATCTAAATGCATTTGTGGGAAAAAAAGGGCAGGGAGAAAAATTTGACTTTTACATGGGGTCAGGTCAATGTAGGCACAGCCCGCAATAGCTCCTAATATGAAGAGTGAAAAGGATGTTTTGGCCTCAGTAATGGCAAAATTCAAGGACCATGTAGAGTCAAAGAAAAATCACATAAGAGCATCAGTAAAATTTGACCGTCACAAACAACAACCTAAAGAAACTTTTGATAATTTCAACACCCTCTTAAAGCTGTTAGTCAGGGGTCTTGACATCACTGATCAGGACAAATTAGTGCGAAAGGCAATTGCGTGTAAATCCCAAAAGGTGCAAGTTAAGAAACGGTGTATGGAAAAAGGGGCAAGACTGACACTAGATCAGGCCATAGAAATAGGACGAATATTCGAGTCAAGTAAAGACAGTATGCAGGTCATAGATGGCGAAGATCCAACAGTGACAGTTCACAATCTCTTCAGACACGTTAACCGAAGCCGTCAGAAACAGGGTCGGGATAGGAAATCGAGGGATAGAGGTCTACACAAGCCTGCAAAGGGGAACTGAAACCGGGATAACACTGATGAATGCCGATGTTGTGGTAACGCCAAGCATGTGCCCCGGGGAAATGCCCCGCCAAGCATGATCCATGCAAAATATGCAAGAAGAAAGGACATTGGGCGAAGAAATGTTGGAAAAATCCTATACATCCTATATATACCATGTACCTATATATAACCTTTGCACACACACTGCTACAACACTGTTTAAATAAAAGCCCAATATATCGCTTTGCAACCCATTTTTAGCCTTTAGAAACAATATAAACGAAAAATATTTCCCTAATTCGATTAGAAACCGATTTATCAGGGGTGGATCTCCGTGCATGCTCTATACTACTAAGGCCACTGGATATTGATGCAATACCTGTAGGGTGAGTGTGTTGCTTTTTTTGTACATTTAGGCAGCCTGTCCCTACTCCCTCCAAAACAAAAGGCAGTTAGTAAAACTACTTGTTGGCAACCCACCCTGTTGTTCGAATTTTATCTCACCTTGTGCCTTCCTTACGGCCGACACTCAAGGGTGAGAGGTCCAGCGGGTTGTATCCACACCGAAGTGAGATTACCCTTGTGGCGTTGTACCCGGACCCTAGTCTAATGGGAAGGGGGGGGGATGATGGTGACCGAATCTATGGGAAGGTAGAAAGCACACCCCTACACATTTACCGAGGCAATGGTTCTTTAACATCCGTCACTACATAGGCATAGTGAGAGATGGACAGGCCTGTTTTAAGTCATTTGTCTGCCATGACTGCCGAGAGACTTTCCAGCACAGCCTAGCCAGAGCAGGGAGGAACTCAAACGACACCGTACGGCGACGTTTGGAGCCACCACTGTGCCCCGACCGGGCCGGGAACCGAACTCACAACCTTACGGCCCCTGAGCGGATGCGCTACCGGCTGTGCCACGCCTCCCTGATTGATTGAATTTTTATCTCACCTCGTGCCTTCCTTACGGCCGACACTCAAGGGTGAGAGGTCCCGCGGGTTGTATCCACACAGAAGTAAGATTACCCTTGTGGCTTTTTTGCCCGGACCCTAGTCTAGTGGGGAGGAGGGATGATGGTGACAGAATCTATGGGAAGATAGAAAGCACACCCCTACACATTTACCGAGGCAATGGTTCTTTAACATCCGTCACTACAAAGGCATAGTGAGAGATGGACAGGCCTGTTTTAAGTCATTTGTCTGCCATGACCACAGAGAGAATTTCCAGCACAGCATTGCCAGAGCAGGGAGGAACTCAAGCAACGCCTAACAGCGACGTTTGGAACCACCACTGTGCCCGAACCCACGACCTTTCGGCCCGCGAGCGGACGCGCTACCGACTGCGCCACGCCTTCCGGCCACGCCCCCCCTGAGCCTTGGGAATCTAACAATATGTCAAATTATCACGATAAAGGTGTTATCTCAAGCAGCAACCTCTGATCCTCAAGTCACTCAGCACAGAGATGTAGAGCATCTTTAATATAGATTACCAGATTTAAAGATTCAATAGCATTGTTTTAATGCCACCCCAATAATAATAAGATTCCCAACTGCTTGAGTTGAAGCACAGCGGCTGTACTAGCTGTCTGGCATAGTACATAGTGCCGCCATCTATTGTATTACAGGGAAGGCTTACTCAACCCTTTCAAGGTCACATGGAAGTAAATGCCCAACACACCCCCCCCCCGCACCAGAGGCATGGAGAATTTTTGCGCCTCTCTTTGATCTATAGTAGCCCACGGGCTTTTTTTCTTTTGCTAAAAAGAGGGTTGATTTTTTTTATCCTCCCCCTCAAGAAGGGTCAAAATCTTTTAGCCCCCCCCCCGCTTGAGGGGCCTGAATTTTTTTAAACCCCTCCCCTCAACCCCCCTCTGCCCACCACTATTGATAAATAATGATCATTCCCTTAGGGAGTGGTCATTATTTATCAACAGGGGGCGGGTAGTGGGTTTCCCCGTGGATGCGCAAAATTTTTTTAAGCCCCCCCCTCGACGGCAGTCAAAATTTTGTGCACTCCCCCCCCAAACCAGAGGCCTGGAGAATTTTCGCGCCCCTCTTTGAGCTATAGTAGCGCGCTGGCTTTGCTCAAAAGAGGGTACATTTTTTTAGCCCCCCCTCAAATGGGGTCAAAATTTTGTTAGCCGCCCTCGGGAGGGGTCTGAAATTTTTACGCCCCCCCTCAAACCCACCATTCCCCCCCCCCGTTGATAAATAATGACCACTCCCTTAGCGCGAACCACAGCAGCATAACAGCTAGGCCCACAATTGCGGACCGCAGGACGCAACTTCTTGACCTGGACTATGCCCCCGGGGCCTACAGACTGTCGCGTGGGAGTGATGCGAAAATTACGCGGACAGCAGTGGCTGAGGCGTGCCCTTTCCCACACTCCTTATGGCAAGTCTGGGAAAATGCCCCCAGGGCATCCATGGTAAGGATGATGCTCCCAGGACATGTAGGCCTATATAGGGTATTGGACTATGCCCTGGGGGCATCGTTTAGTACATGGATGCCCCCAGGGCATCGTCAATTTTTTTTATGCATGTATGATTATCCTTACTATGAATGCCCTGAGGGCATTGTCCCCCATTGTTCTCTGTACCATGCCCCTGGGGCATCCATAATATGGATGATGTGTGATGATGCCCCCAGGGCATAGCATTTACTTCTGCATTATAGACTGAATACTATTATGTCCGGGGGGCATCACACACACGGGCCTCCCTAGCCCACTTAAAAGGGTCTATTTCTCCTCTTTCCGCGGGCCTCCCCAGCCCCAGGCCATCTTTAAAATGGGTCTATATCTTGCTTTTCTATACTCTCTGAGTGTGGGTGGTGTCCATATGCGCGGGCACTGGCACATATTCGTTCCTTGAATCTCCTCTTTCCTGTCCCCTCTTTCTTACATGTGTCTGGTGTCCATATGCACGGGCACAGGCACATGTATTCCTTTGTGACGTGATGTCTAATGTACTTTTTCCGCCATGAATATGACCTTAGCTGTCGGCTTGGCGTTAAACAACCATTACTCACTCACTCACTCACTCATCACACACACCACAAATGCCCCCGGGGCATAGCCTTTCTTCTATAATCTGAAATCTACAATGGCATGCCCTGGGGGCATCAGCAATTCCATCAATGCCCCCAGGGCATTTTCGTTACTCCTACACAAGAAACGACTAAAGTATGCCCCAGGGGCATCACTGGCCAGAGAATGCCCCCGGGGCCTTTCCTTATAAACTCACACCAGAGTCACAATCTGACACAGCACAGCACAGCAGGGACTGCTGTCATGCGTAGAGCAGCGCGTGAATGCCCCGGGGGCATAGTCCGGGTCGAGAAGTTGCGTCCTGCATTGCGCAGCAGAGCCTACATTACAGCCCCCTGGGGTCTAGAATGGCAACTAACAGTATGAAACTGAAAGCCCAGGGTAACTCCCTCCTCCACGTCATCAGCATGTGGGATGTGTCTACCCTGTGCCCACTCAAGAAAAGAAAAGGCATCCTGTGCCCCAGTTTCCAGAACGACTTACTTGGACAGGGTGGACGCTGGAGTCTTATCGATAAACAATACCCTGTATTATCTTAGATTCACAGTGATCTGTGCTATCATCCACTGCAAGTAAAACGGTAGGTGAAATGATCGCAACGCCAGTGGGTGTTTCTGGGGTTTATGAAACCATGGATGTCATTAACGTGCACACGTCTCTGGCGTAACAAAGAATATGCATCACATATCTATCACTGGGTATTGGTATGTACATGTGGGGTGATGTGGGGCTTCCCTAGCCCGCTTAAAAGGGTCTATTTCTCCTCCAACACATTGTTATGTGAAATTGTGTAATGTAGTTCTCGCCATGAATATGACCTTAGCTGTCGAAATGGCGTTAAACATCTATTACTCACTGACTGTCCAATGTAAGTGGGGATAAGATTTGATAACGACACAGATATGAGTATGGAGAGGAGCTTTTTTTTTTGGATGATGATAGATATGATCATGGGATCATTACCCGATGATCATTAATACTTTAGGGAACGTTCAACAATTATGTCACTGGTATTTAGGCATTTCCCAGGACCCACCCACCCCTTTGTCACTGTTTTTGTTAGCCCTGTTGACGAGGGAGACAGCTAGGCCCCTCCTCGTCCTGTGTGGGCACATTGGCATTTTTGAACAATCAAGATCCACTTATTTTCAAGCCTTGAATCTAGGGTGAAATGTTTGTTGACAGTTGCCAAATATGTCCCAAAATGATGGATGAATATGTCATGAAGAATCCTAACATATGATTTTTCGATTTACAACTATTTATCTGAGAAAATCAGCTCTGTTTAGAGATAATCCTTGGCCCCATCGACCATTTCAGGAAGACAAGATGGCGATTATTAGCGCTAGTATCCATCTATAGCCTTAAGATTTCGGTAACCAGCTGCAGAGGAAGTTGCTATTACGCAAGTGCAATGATGAAAAAAAAATGGCGGCATTTCCGAAACTGCTCATCGTAGATTTTTGCATTTAAACAAAACAGGATTACTCAGTATTTCTTCAACGCCGATCTATCTAACTTGATCGCCTACCAAGAAGAAATATGATAGAATATGAATCTGCAAAAATAATGGCTGGAATCCATGCACAGAGTCTGTGATGGGTACATAAAAATCTCGTTTACCCAGTGATGACTGACTGAGTGGACGCGTTAGCGAAACGAAGGAGGGGCTGGCTATGTTTTTGTATGGAACATATAGAGGAACCCAAAGACCCCCCACCCCCTAAGCAGTGACGTAATTGTTGAAATTTTCCTTAATATGACTCCACCTACTATTAAAGATCACACACAGTGCCGAGCCCCTAGCTGGAGCCTACATAGACTTGGGCCTGTCTTCTTTCAGGGATGAGTCATCGCAAATGTATATGTCGGGGGGTGGGGGGAGACAAATGGTCACGTGCGAGATGACTTATGTGAAAAAGTGGCCGTTTGATATTTTGTCAAAAACCGACCCTTACTTAGAGGAATTTTGGTAAAAAAAAATGCCTTGTCAGGCCACATACGTGTGTTTATCCAAAGTAGGAAGTGCCCCCTCCGAAAAAAAAACAACTGAGCTGGCATGGATGATGTTTAACCCCCCCCCCCCCCAATTAGAATGACAGGATATTTTATGTCATACTTTTCTCCTCTCAAATCTAGAGAACACCAACCAGTTTACAATGGACTTTACACAGCCGTGGGAGTTTAGTGATGTTGCCTTTATAGTTGAGGACAGAAGGATCTTTGTCAACAAAGCAGTGCTAGCCATGTCCTCTGGAGTATTCAAAGCCATGTTCACTGCAGACTTCAGGGAACAAAACAAGCCAGAAATCCCACTACCGGACAAGAAGTTTGATGACTTCCTCTTGCTGATCCAGAGTGTACACCCACATGTCCATATTGTTATCAATGGTAAGTTTGGTGTCACTTCTCAAGGGGAAAGAGCCTGAAACAATTGAAAGGTATTATTTGTGTTATATATTTCTTGCACTATATTTCCCACAAAAAAGTGTTGTGTTCAGGTCAATCCTCAAGGGGATAAGCCTGAAACATTTGAAAGGACCTATGTAATTGTAACGCATTAATGTCCCTAGCAATATAAGGGTAAGATCAATATACAATGGTTCTGTACTTAACATACAGAAAACGCAGCGCAAAAGAGATCGGCAGCAGCGGACACCTTGACTGGGACCATCGTCTCCCTGTACACTCGCCATTTTTGTATTTTCCCGCCATGCCTGGCAAAAATAATATGTGCAGGCCTTGAACAGGTGCCTATACTATCACTGTATCGACTGGTACAGCTCAAACTGCTTTTACTAACCTGTTATGAAGTCATTTTGATGCTACGTGTACTCCTCTAACCCCACCCATCTGCCATGTTTGTACTGTCTTCGCCTCTTTATGAATAATTCTGTTCAAAGTTTCAATCTCTAAAGCATAGACCTACAGTATGGGCGTTTGGTGCCAGCTTGCGTGATTTCTCTCAACATGCATGAGATATTGGGATACTTCAAAATGTCTTAAAAAACGTCTTATCAGGAATTTACTACCATTTTCCCCATAATAATACATTGTTTCGCAAAGAAATATAAGGATTAAATTGTGTGCCAACATGTTCCCCTTTTTTTCCACATAATTAGAATAGAGGATGGTTGAGATTTATTACTTTTAGGGCGGATTGTAAAAGCAATACATCAAGCTCCCCTATATGTGTGTCATGGCTTTTTGGGCGGTACCAGAAACGCGGCTGTGCCGCGTTTAAAAGGGAAAAAAGTAGGGTAGGCCTATATACCTGAATGCAACAATTTTTTCCAGCCTATAATTGCTGCAGTCCTTTCCTTGCATATATATATATATATATATATATATATATATATATATATATATATATATATATATATATATATATATATAAAGCAGTTTGAGCTGTACCAGTCGATACAGTGATAGTATAGGCACCTGTTCAAGGCCTGCACATATTATTTTTGCCAGGCATGGCGGGAAAATACAAAAATGGCGAGTGTACAGGGAGACGATGGTCCCAGTCAAGGTGTCCGCTGCTGCCGATCTCTTTTGCGCTGCGTTTTCTGTATGTTAAGTACATGAAAACATAAATGAATATATATATATATATATATATATATATATATATATATATATATATATATATATATATATATATATATATATATATTCATTTATGTTTTCATGTAATTTTTTTTTCAGAAACCAATGTGGCTACTATCCTGCCCCTTGCATTCGAGTACCTCGTAGACAATGTGCCTGAGAGATGTGAGCGCTATTTTCTGGCCCAACCTCCCAGTGTCCACAACCTCATTCTGGCCGACAAGTATGCCCTAGCCAGACTCCGCGAGCTCTGCCTTGGGTATGTGAAGGCAATGCCTTACAAAAAACTCGAAAAGGATCCAGAATTTAAGCAAATCTCCAAGGAAACACTTTGTGAGGTGCTGCAACAGAAGATGAAGCTCCACGAAGGGAAAGACCCACTGAAGAATGTAGTTTGCGGCTTGATGTCAAAACCAAGCGTCAAAAACTTTCTTCTGGCTGAGAAACATCAGGTACCTGAAGCATATAACACATGCATGAAATACCTAAAAGACACACCTCTGAAACAACTCAGGGCTGAAGCTGGTTATAAAGACCTCAAACCCAAAGCTCTCAATGAAGTTCTCGTTCATAAACTGAATAAACTGCACTCAGAAGTTGGGCATATCATTGGCTGGGGGAAGCTAGATGAGCAAAAAACCTGCACAGGTGTACTTGACAAAGGCCATATGAGAGGTCAATACAATAACTGCCTACAATGTGTCAAACACAGAATGTCACTGATAATTAATGTCATGAAGAAGTACTGATGTCTATAACTAGACAGGTACGAAAGTGGCTTGACTCACTCACCGCTTCTGAAACACATGATTCTAATAGATAAGGTAATGATGAATGCAATCCCTCTTGGCAGAAAAAATGTTTTTAACACATAAGAAACGCTCTTTTTAGGTATCCAAAAGTTTTGATTTGAAAAACGTCAAAACATATACTCTAAATTTTATTTTATTTTTAAGTTCTAAAAACGTTTTTATTTCTTGCTTAAAGACACATAATTTTGACATTAAAATATGTAACTACCGTATTCTCCCGCGTAGAAGACGTGTTGCGCGTATAAGACGCACCCCAAACTCAGCAAAGGCATTTTCGCGTATAAGACGCACCTCTTAGGGCTCAAGTTTGTAAATCCAGTACTGTTCTATAGTAAAATTACCCCTCGTATAAGACGCACCCCCAACTTGAGAGTAAGCTATAAGACGCACCAGCATTTTGTTTGGCGTATAAGACGTGTCTTATACGCGGGAGTTTACGGTAACTACTTTTTTCAAACGTTAGAAACACGAATGTTGAGACATTGAATGCTCCAATATGTTTTTCAATTTAAGAAAAACCTTTTTCACACACGTTTTGCTTTTATCCAGAGAGGGTTTTTTTGCCAAGAAGGATTGCCATGAATATCATACTGCAGTAGCGCTACTGGTGTGGATGTCACTTTCATCCTTTGACATATATCAGTGCTATTATGTTAATGCCTTAATTGATGACAACCTAGTCATAGTCTGAGGGTGACATTTCTACGCAAAAACAAAATGGCTGGGCTGGGGACATACTGCACATTTGAGAAGTCTTACTGCCCTGCTGAATCTCCATGTAATACTCTCTCATTTCATACATGGCAGATGGAGGCATTTGCTACTAGCTATAGCTTAAGACATATGAATCTAAAAGAATTGCTTTTTCAGAGATTTAACATGTATTTTTAAAGGGAGCGAGGGCTGACTGGGCCTGGCTATTACTTAGCTCCTATAAGAGAGTAATGAATGGGCTAACGGGCACCGAATTCAGTGTATCGTAAGATATCGTAACAAGTGGCCGTAGGCCATGAATTATGATATCCTATGATACACTGATTTCGGTGCCCGTTAGCCCATTCCTTACTGTCTTTATTACACGATTAATCAATAAAAAAATAATAAACAAGAGAGCGTTTATTTTAAAACAGTTGAGTCGAGAGTATGTCTTGGAGAGACAGAAAGGAAACGAGGCAAGGGTACAGAGCCTAGGCTTGATGACTTGCCCATGACTTTCCCACTATGTCATTAAGGACACATTTAGCTGCTTGATTGTCTTCCTCCCCCTCCCAACACAACTACCAGCACAGCTCTGAGTATTGAGGCATGCCTGAGTAACCCCCGTCCCGACCCCCGTCGCCCCATAGTCCCATCCATCCATCCATCCATCCATCCATCCATCCATCCATCCATCCATCCATCCATCCATAGACAGTCATTGTTGATCCTACAATTAACATCACAGTGTAGCCAAGGTGATGTGACCTTGTTATAATTACTTGTTACATTTCCTTCCTTTCCCATGGGAAATGATTGGAAGCCAATCTTCTTAAAGGGCCCAGCTATCTCACTGCTGATACTTACCATAGAGAAGCCTACTAGGCTCCTCTATGTACTCACCTAGATTCAACTCCAATGCAAGACTAATGTTTTGTCTATGAAAGAATCTTGGAATTAAACCTATCAATAAACCAAATTGGAAGGCCTTCAAAATCAACTATATCAAAAGATATTTGCCCAGATAACCATGGCACGCACTGCCCCCATACCTACTCTATACCCTCCTCTTCTAAATAATCTGAAATCTGTCTATAAGTGGGGTTAAAGACAGTTTGATTACCCTTTTATTTAGGGTAAAAAGAGCCCTAAATCCCATGCATTTCTCCATAGGAAAAAACCCAACAGTAATTACCATGTCACAGCCATCAAAGTACACCTTAAATGTAAATTCTATTACATGGATAGCTTTGTCTTACTTTTTGTCTCACTATATGACTAATTTTTGGGGGTTCAGTTGTAACAGAAATAGGGATAAATGACAGGTTTTGATGGTCTATGCAAATTCTTGGAATCTAAATATAAGAAAAGCATACCCCATGAAATGTTTTTTTCATCATTTATCAAAAGATTTTCATGTAAATAGAAATATGACTCATGGGGTCTTTGGAGGGTGTGATAGGGCATATGCTGTGTAATGGAATAGTTTTTTGGTGGTGCATGTAATCTGCTAGAGGCCAAAATAGCAATTGAAACTTGGTAATCATAAGAAACTCGGCTAAGGGCTAGTAGACAAGAGGTCAGAAAGGTGGTGTCAAAAGCCCTTGCCTCGTTTAATAATGAAAAGAATATCAATAAAAACAAGTTGAAAACAAAAATCCTTCCCCGGGACTCGAAGCCTGCCATAGTGTGTGTACACGATCGTTACACACACCTCGGGGCCCAGCAGCAGTCGTCGCAGACAGATAAAGCGAAAAAAAGATGCGCCCGGACTGGGATTCGTCCAGCCTACCTCTACCAGCCGAGCGCAGTGGGAACAAGGTATGTCTAATCAAAGTGATGAACCCCCTGAATGTATAGACCAAAGACCACCACTGTGTTTATCTACGGTGTTTATTCAACAAGAACCACTACGGTGTTTATACAAAAGACCACGAAGGTGTTTATGAACAATGACGCACAGTGTTTATTCACATTTTAAATGTAACAACATTATCAAGATGTTCAAAGTATCTACCAGAGATGTTCAACAACAGAAATAAACATCAGTTATTACTAAAAGACTTGCACACTCATTGATTGCATGGGTCCGTCTACAGGTGCATCATACGACTAATGGTCATGATGCACTTACATGTGAAGACACAGAACTTACTAATGCCAAGATTTATTCAAGAGATCTGATGTGAAGATAGATCAGGGATGTTAGTCTTCAGCTTTTATCAGGATTTCCTGATTTCTTAAATTTTTGAATGACATATTTTCCTTATATGAGTGGTAAGGAGGGCTGTTTGGAAAAATTGAAGGCTTTTATATCAAGTAGATGTATGGCTTCCTGATTTTTGCCCATTCCTGACTTACATCCCTGATAGATGGATGTAACTGTCAATCACAAAATATCTACAACTTTTGTATCATATTGAGTAAATAAAGCTATGGTGCTGAATTGAAACAATGTCATGTTGTTTATCTAATGGCAAAGGCAGCGGAACAGGGCAGCCAGGTGGCCTTAGCCCCCCCCCCCCAACTTTGAAGTTGGGCAAAGTAGGCTAAAGTTTTATGGGCTACATTATGCTTCTGTATGCACATAATAAAAGATAGTGAGAGCATAGCTCTTGTGAACTGCGGTCCATGATGTTCAATAAATTATACCATATTTACAATACGGAGAACGAGCTTCAGGTGCCTAACTGTGTGTTTGGTGCCAGTGACAGGGTCAATGCGTCTGCCTAACTGTGCATTGCTGCCAAGATATCCGGGTCACGCCACCACAGCCACAGTCAAAATGAGCAGTCAGGACCCAACTATAGCTGTCTGGGTGGGCAAGAAGGGTGGGAGGGGAGGGAGAGACCAGTCAGATTCTATACTCAATTTCCAGATACCCCTATACAAATTCTTTATGGTTGTTGAGAGTGCATCATGCCAATGAGGGCATTATTTTCATGTGTAAAAAATGTACCAAAAGTTATCAAGAAAACAGAGTAAATCAAACCCTGCCAAATGCAATGAGACATACTCCAAGTCCGAATTGTAAACCCCGGCTGAAACAAAAAATATTGTTTTGAATCTTTACATGATGCCTGTTTTAAGGATGAACCTTAGCGGGTTCCTTTGATCGCAACTGGATGCAAAAACTCTGAAAACAGGGTAAATCCAATGTGCCAAACGCAATGAGATACTACAAGTCCGAATTATGAACCCCGCTGAAAAAAATTGATTCGAATCTTGACGTGATGCCTACTTTAAGGTCGACATCAGCGGGTTCCTTTGATCGCATCAGGGTTGCAATAACTCTGAAAATAGGGTAAATCGAATATACTGAACACAATGAGACGTACTACAAGTCCGAATTATGAACCCCCGAAGAAAAAAAAAATTAATTCGAATCTTGACGTGATGCCTACTTTAAGGGCGACTTTAGTGGGTTCCTTTGATCGCATGGGGATGCACAAACTCTGAAAATAGGGTAAATCAAACGTGCCAAATGCAATGAGACATAATACAAGTCTGAACTATGAACCCCCGCCAAAAACAAAATTTGTTTCTAATCTTGATGTGATGCCCACTTTAAGGTCGACTTTAGCAGGTACCTTTGATCGCAACGGGTTGCACAAACTCTGAAAATAGGGTAAATCGAACGTGCCAAATGCAATGAGACATACTACAAGTCTGAATTATGAACCCCCGCCTACTTTAAGGTTGACTTTAGCGGGTTCCTTTGATCGCAACGGGATGCACAAACTCTGAAAATAGGGTAAATCGAACGTGCCGAACGCAATGAGACATACTACAAGTCCAAATTATGAACGCCCGACAAAAAAGAAAATTGTTTCGAATCTTGACATGCCAGGCAAAGCATGATGCATCAATGAATCAATGCCTATTTCTCAGCTGTTTATTGGCAGATATCAAAGTGTATTATATCTAAGTACTGACATACATTGACTAACTGATAACAAATATTGAGTAAGTACTGACATATATTGACTAATTGCTGACAAATAGTGAGTAATTACTGACATAATTATATTGACTAATTGCTGACAAAAAGTGAGTAATTACTGACGTATATTGACTACCGTAATCTCCCTCATATAAGACGCATCTTATAAGTGAGGTCTTAGTTCTCCCTGGATATGCAAGGGGGAGATCAAGACCTTCATTTTGATATCTTACACTCCCATATAACCTCATTAGCTGAATATGGGGTCCAGGGGGGTCTGGGGGGTCCGTGCAACACATGGGCTTTTGCTTCAGTTTTGGCAAGAAAAAAATGATTTGTAAAGGTAGGGAAGTTTAATGCATTCATCTGTTATGAAATATATATTACCTATATAGGCATGCTTTCCTCAGACATCCCACTCAATGATTGTCACTGCCATCAGTGTCAGTGTTGGTCCACTACTCTATCCTACCTCTAACCCAGGCCCCATACCACTTTGAAATGCCCTTTTAGTTGGACTCATTTAACCAAAGGACCCCATATATAGGTTGATCTATGTGGGTAAGAAGTACCCTGGCATTGAGAATTCAGTAGAAAGATTCAAATGACCCAACTTCTATTCTATTTGATAAATTTCACAATTCAAAAACCCATTGGTAATTTAGGGATTGCTCATTACTCATCAACAGGCCTGAGGGGTGGGGTAGATTGCCATACAGACGTGCAGAAATCTGAAAATTTTATGACCCCCTCCCCCTCGGACAGATTGACCTGTTCTACAGTAGTTCACAGAAAAGGCATAACATATTTCTCTGCCCCCTTCCCCACTTTGAGGTGTCAAAATTTTTTTCCTCCCTCCCCCCTCAATCTGCATCCTGCTCCCCCTGTTGATAAATCACAAACTGTCCCTTGGAAACAAACAGCTTATTCTCTGCTTTTTCTGAATGGGACTCTAGGGGTTATGCCTTATATTATGCCTTACAGTAAAATGATTGTTTTGTAAGTGTGACCTTGATTATATATGTGTAATCATATTACCACACTTGTAATGTTACACTTGTAATTCAGTGAAGCCACTGTAACTGTCGGCTAGATCTGATTTCTTCTCTTATTTCCTTTCCTTTACCTCTCATGAGGTAAAGGAAAGGAAATAATAAGGAGAGGAAAGCAATTAGGGTAGGTAGTAGGTAGGGTTGTTTTTTTTTAGGTTGGCGCTTCTAGAACGTCTAATTTTTTTTTCGACCGATTACCTGAACACAACAATATTTTTTAGGCCTTACCAATTCACACCCATTATTAGCCCAGCACGGTTTTGGACCAGGGACGGTGGAAAAAGCCCCACCTGTTTCCAGCAGCATTAAGTTAACCCAATATGTATATATACATGTCCCTTTGAACCATCTCAATTTGCTATACTCTCTTCATGTACTTTGGGCCGGGGGGGGGGGGGATATCTCTGCATGACGTCATGTTAAGGGGGGGGGTCAAGCATCGTATGACGAAACATGACAAGGGGGGGAGGGGGGGGTCTGAAATGGCCAAAAGAAGCATGACGTCATTTGTACACAGCCCCTATGGACTCTTCATTCTTTTTAGCATTTTCTGAAACTCTAGGTGCGTTTCATACGCGGGCTGTGTCTTATACCCGAGAGATTACGGTAATTTCTGACAAATTGTGAGCAATTACTGACATATTGAGAGTGAGTGGGTGAGTAATAGATGTTAAACGCCATTTCGACAACTGAGGTCACATCCGAGAGGAAAGGAAAGAGGAGAAATAGACCCTTTTAAGTGAGGTAGGGAAGCCCACTGACATATTTTGACTAATTGCTGACAAATAGCGACAAAGTACTGGCATTCATTGACTTATTGCTGACAAAATGCGAGTAAATACTGACATATAATATTATTGACTAATATCTGACAAATTGTGAGCAATTACTGACATAAATGGACTGATTGTTGTTATATAATGACTAAGTACTGGCATATATTGACTGATTGCTGACATAAAGTGAATAAATACTGACATATATTGACTAACTGCTGAAAAATTGTATGTAAATACTGACATGTGTTGACTAATTTCTGATATCTACTGATTATAAGTACTGACATGTCCTGACTAATTGCTGACAAAGAGTAATTACTGACATATATTGACTATTTCTGATAAATAGTGAATATTTACTGACGTATATTGACTAATTGCTGACAAATTGTGAGCAATTATAAATATATATCGACTAATTGCTGACAAATATTGAGTATGATTGATTGATTTGTGTTTTACAGCACTTTAGCGGCACTAAGTGGCTATCTCGTGCTTCATAGGAAATATTGAGTAATTACTAATATATATTCATGATGTACCATTTTATTATTCCAATAATCTTAACATATTACTGTATTAATCAAAGAATATATAAGAAATTAATAAATACATTGAATGTCCACATGAGCATGCACGGTCCACTGAACACCAGCTATGTCAAATATACATAAGTTATAAGACCAAAGGACCGACCTCATGGTTCACTGACCACCAAACAAAGGTATTGTAATAATCACAGAAGACCAGACTCAGCAAATAAAGTTCTATAACAGTTGAAGGCGTTTGGTTTATTGCTTATGGGTGAGTTATAGGGAATCATGAAGAGCGACAAACCTATCGCTATTGTTTAGGGAGTTACAATAAGTAATGCTGGAAATAATATAAAGATACAGGGTTCCTTCACACTGGCTATATACCAGTAGCATACAAGAATGGTTACTGTATAAAGCATAATGATTGTTATATAAGATCTAATCTAAAGACAGGAAACTTTTGAATGCGACATGTCACCGGGAACAAGTAAAAGGTGTATTATAATGTGGCTATAAGTTCCTAGTTGCATGCTGTAATGTCTCTATAAGTCCCCAGTCACATAGAGTCCAGAGTGGGCGCGACGCGTTATAGCCCTATAAGATGCAGGAGGTGGCTGTGGGGACTGCGTCATTGTTTTGGACTGGAGCCAAACAGTTCCTGGGGGTCCCGGTGGCCACAGTAGAGGTGAAGCCCCTATAAGTGGGTAGGTGTGTGTGTGTGTCCTCTGGTACGGCGGTCAATGGCCACAGGGTGTCGGGTGACCAAAGACCAAAACCACCGGTGGTCTGGTAGTATAAAAGGCTGGCACTGCAGAAGTGGGGCGCAGATTGTGTACCAAAGGAAGGGATTCACTGTCTGTCCTGGAATCAAAGGGGAGAAACTTATATTTGGCAGTTCACTAGTAAGAATCAATTGAGATTCTGAATAGTATTTACTGAGACTTGGGCTCTTGCTCTGGAGTGCTTTCTGGGTCTTCAACAATTTCATTCAACTGGGATCACAGCCTTATACAATGGGGCTCGATACTCAATTCAGTTTGGGATTATACTTGAGTCTTGACTTCATCTGATGAGGTTCTGACTTACTCAATTGAGGATTCCAAATATACAAACTGAGAGATCTGCTTATAATATACATTCGAAGGACTTAGTTTTGTTCAACTTTCATTGGTCCTCACTACGCATTATTGTATTCTCTAAGCTCACTTGAAACATTCTACCATGGAGTTATTGATTTGATTTGAGGTCATGCCATCATGGAGTTCCGAGGCCTAAATGGTTTGTGATTGTGATATCCATTGGTGATTATTGATTTAACCCGGAGTTAGGCCACGATGGGCTCCAAAAGTCCATGTTATTTGAGGTGACATGTGAGGATGGGTGAGAGGGATAGGCTCCTCAAACCTAGTCCTCAACAGGCGGCAGTGGACCCGCAAGGGCCCGGGGGCATGTAAAATGTCACTATAGTGCAAGGGAGATGACTGAAGGCCCTCATGTCCAACGAAGGGTGAATTAACATCCTACTGTGGTACCGTCTAGTCGGCCTAATAGTCGAACTACCTGCAAAGGCAAGTGGCTGTAGGTGGTGCGGAGGCTCCAGCAAAGCAATGAGCAGGCAAGGTGGGTGAAAACGGTCAAAGTTCATCTTGGGTCAGCAGATGATCTGGGTGGATCAGACCGTCGGTTTCTACCAGGGGGTCTAACACACTCTACTGGATTAAGAGATTGCTAACGACTGGGTCACCCGCCGGTTGGGTCGCATATGGCATTAAGTCCTTATGAATAAAATCTCTAAGGCCGCCGCGCTCAGCTCAATGTACAGTCTGGCCTGCGTAAGGTTACATAGGACTGAGCGCAGCCTTTTGTGATCAGATTCCTTTGAAAAGAAGGGTCTGGGAAGCATTAGGGGCTCACTCTTCTGTTAGGAGAAATAAGGAATAAAGAATAATAAATGAAAAACAGAAGTGAAGAGTGAGGCCGGAAAGGTTTCTAGCCTAGGCTGCATCTGCAAACAAAAAATTACTGCAGGAGGCCAAAAGAAATAAGCGTGAAATTTACCAAAAGCTCATGTTATTCGAAAAGTCATGAGGAGAACATTATTGACGTGCATGTTATTTATGAGGACTAGTGAAAATCAACGTTTGTAAAAGGGTTTAGATATTCCAAATTATTATTGAACTTGTAATGGAGGACCAATCTCTTTGAATTTGGACGTGAGGATTGAAACTTATAAAGATTTGTATTTAAGTGTCCGCGCACATTTGTATCGACGATGGAAAGTGTTTACACCCCGGATTGGGTGCATGAAATCATTTATGAAATGTGTTGCAATTACTACCTGGTGATTTAGAAATGGACGATGCGGAATTGGAATTGATTATTGAGTTGATCTAATCGTGATCCTTCCTGTGTTAAAGGCGTATGTTTAGGACTTTCAAAATTGAAATGTGAAATCGACATTGCATTCTGAATTGTGGGACTTGAATTGGCACCTTTATTTTAATTCAATAAAAACCCTTGGAGGTGAAGTACCCAATTGTGTTTTCTTTCCACATGGGCATAGAAATTTAAACACAAAAGCTCTACCCTTGATGCTAGCACTAGCTTATTCCCCAAGATTATGATAACACTGCGAGTGGAGGTGAATTGGTGGAGAAATTCAAGCCGCGAGAGGAGACTAGAGTGAGGTGACCAAAATATGACTGGTGGAAATCCCGAGTTCGATCTTTGTCTTATAAGCTACCCCATTTCAGAATGCGAGTTGAATCTCATTGTAAAGACTCCTCCATTTTAGGGTGTACCATATCTCAGGACTAAACCCCTTGGAATTATTTAGAGAGAATACAACTCTCCCTCCAGTCTCCTCATCAGAACTATAATAAGTCGGCTTCCCACAAGGCTAAAGTAGAAACCCCACCGACCATCTCCCCTCCGCCTCCCATAGCCCATGGGTCTTAGGGCTAACAGCTTTCATCAATTCTTGTATCAATATCAATTGTCCTTGTTTGCTTTGAAATGCACCACCCTTACAGGCCGTCACTGATCGCAACCACTGAACCCGGAGTCACCGACCACATGTCTGCCACCAGGAAGTCTCTAATTGCATCTCCCCACTGCGACCACCGAACCGACTTTTATTGTGTGACGAGCTGTGACTTCACAGGCGTGACGTCACCATGTCGCCCCCAGGCGGGGTAGACCCCAACTACCGCTCCCGGGCCGGTGGCTGCCACCGAGCTGACCGTCTACTCCACAATACTAGTAATAACTATTAATAAGTGTTATATAATCACTACACTATATATAAATCTCTAATGGTCAAAGCTACCGACCTGATGGTTCACTGAGCACAAACAATAGTGTATATAATGTTTTAATGTGTATGCAACCGACCGTCATGGGTGGCTGAGCACTGCTGATGCCGTCATGGGTGTCTGAGCACCAAAGACTGAACAATAGGTTACATAAGTAGTATATATATAGGTCTTCTTTGGATATTTTTAAAAAAAATATCCAAAGAAGACCTATATTTTTTGAATATCCAGAAAATACCTATTATTTTGGATATTAGGATTATTTTTGGAAATAGTAATCATATCATAAATTTTAAATACAAAAGAGAGGTCAAGTGGTTCTCATGTCACACGGTTCTTAGCTGAGCTTTCGGTACAGAGGAATGAACTAAGTGCACCAAGGATTGAAGGAGGATTGAAGGATTGAAGGAGGATTGAAGGAGGATTGAAGAATTGAAGGAGGATTGTGGAACACGTTCAATTCCAGATCAGTGCTCTAAGGAACGGTGAGCGTTACTGAAACAGGAGGACCATTATGTATGGTTGCTTCTACCAACTGATGGGAGCATACACGCTTCAACCAACAGTGGGAGCATCACCTAACAATGAGAGTATCAGCCGTTCTAAGTTGATAAGGTCGCACGAATAGTCGTGATTTTGTTCACACTGAAGCTAGTACTTGGAGCTACAGGCGTGGAGGTTTGTGACATGAGGGCCGGACCTCTCCAATTAACCCCAGACATTGCGTTCCTTTTATACTCCACCTCAGCAGTGAAATCATAAATGTGGTGTTACACCTTTAAGTCTATGAACAAATAGACATTCAGTTTAAGAGGATATAGATTTTTTTCAACAGTTTGAGTGATTTAGGGACAGAGTTTTTTCTCCTTTATTTTTTTGTTATGTTTCATTGATATCAGCAAAGAACATTTCCTGAGTTATTAGAGGAATTTACAGCGTTAGTTTACAATTGAAACGATAGATTTTCATTTTCATTGGATTTAAAGCAATTCTTGTATTACGATGATAAATAAAATATGTGATGTACAGATCATTTGACACTTTGATTGAAGTATTATGCTGTCTATAAGTGAAAATAAAAATGAAGTGAAACAAGTTGTTTGGATATAATACATTTTATTATAATAATGTAATAGAACAGAGTTAAGTATTATTATAAAATCATATCATTAGAACATATGTGTTTCTTTACGCCACTGTTCATATATTTTGCTGTGTCTTAATTGGAAACATATTTTCGAATAAGGAGTATCTTTGAGTTTGTTAGATTCTTTTAATGTAATATTATATATTTTTTCCAACACAAGTTGTGCAATCGGATCTCCACAATTTATTTTATATTCTTTTTCACCAAAATTTAAAAAAAGGATATGAATTTGTCCTCTGTAATCATTGTCTATGATTCCTGCCTTAACATTTGTATACTTAAACCTATGCCCACTTAATGGTGCTATACGTGCATAATACCCAGTAGGGACAGCAACTTTGATGCCTGTTTCAATTAAACATTTTTCTTTGGCTGGAATTATATAACTGAAAGCACTATATAAATTAAATCCTACAGCGTTAGTTTTTTCTTTGCTTAGAGGAAATGTATTGGAATCATATCTAGTATATCCTAAAACAGGTTTGTTTCCCATTTTTTTTATTGACTGTACTTTAAGACTATTAAGAAGCGTGCATTCACAGAGACATTTATATCATTCAGAGACATTAAGAAGTGTGTTTTACCTTTAGGATTCTGTTTTTCTTATTCTTCTTCTAAAATGTACAGTATATCAAGATAGTCAAAAAGTTCTTTGTCTTGAATGTCTTCCATTGCAGTATTCAGTTTATCTAACTGATTTAGTTTTAACATGAAGTGGCTTTCAATGTTCTTTGATGCGAACAGTAACGTATCCCAGTTTAATTTGGTGACGGTGAAACCTTCTATTTCAATTTTAGAGTTCATGTTAACGTTCGAACTAAACAGATGTTTTATTTGATCCATTTTAGATGAGAGTTCGGTCCATTCTTCTTCGAAAATTTCGATCTTTTGTTCTTCTTTTACATCCAAGTATACGAGTGTGTTGTCTTCGTGCGGCACGTCATCGTACATAACAACTAAATCGAGATTGTAGGAAATGTTATAACATCCTCGCAAACACGTTTTCACTTCACCTTGATCCGTGTAACTATGTGCTCGCACTGTGAAATTGGTTTCATACCGATGATGACTTTCTTCTGAACTTGTTTCATCTTCTGAGGTTGATGATTCAATGTTATTCATTATAGTTTCGTTGTCAGCCATTTTTTTGACGCAATGAATTATGTTGCTACGTTATGTTGTCATAGCTACACTTAGTAACGAGTGTTTACTCGATTTGTAGCGCATACCTTAGCAACCGTGTTACACAGAGAGTGGATACCAAAGACGATCTAAATCATAAATTTCTGCTGGTATTGATTCATTTATATGTCTCCAGCCGGGAAAATAAAGAATTAAGTCATCATTTATGAACAGAGTGGCAGAGAATGAGTTACATATGTGTTCTAGTATACTTTGAAATTGACTTCTGAAAGTGATTGTTTGATCTAAAAATAGTATATTCGCAGATTTCAATGACTGGATAAAATTTTTATATTCTTTAGACTTAAGTACTGTAGTAGTTTCATTGATACGACTATTTCCATGGAATATTATTGAAATCTTGCTGTATCTTGAATTATCTCGGGTTTGCCATTTAACTCCAAAGTGATCTGTGTAATACATGACATTGATTAATTTTTTTAAGTTTTTTATTACTTCATTTAAAAGTGAAGAAGTTTGAACTTCATCGTTTTTCCATTTATTTAAAAAAAGTTCTGCTATTTCATTTTTTAAAATAAAAGTAATTATTTTAGTGTTTTCATATGGAAAAATATTATTTCGAGGTGAATGATCATTGTAATCAGAATCTTGTAAAATATAAAGCAAGCATTCATCTACTTTTGCTTTGTTGCCCATTATGTTTTTTTTGGTTGTATGATTTTTTAGTTTATCATAGAGATTGTGTGATTTTTTAGTTTATCCCAAGGATATTTTGTTTGTTATATTGTATGCATAAAAAACATAACTCGATTTTATTTAATTTTTTTATTAGGGATAATTTCACATCGAGAGATGGAGGGCATTTCATTGATTTTATTAATGGTTTATATGATGTTGATTTTTTTTATTTTTAATGCTTTTTCATCATAGGCTTGTTCTTTAACTGCATCGACTCGTTTTTTCTTTTGCTGATTCTTAATTTGATTTTTCTTCATAGGCTTGTTCTTCAACTGCATCAAAGAATTGTTCTTCATCTGCAGCCTCTTCATTGACAGGGTTTTCTCTTGATGGTTCTTCATCCATTTTTTCAACTGGTTTTTCTTCAGTTTCATTAGTTGTTTTTTCTTTCCCTGATCCGAATCCTCTTTTGTTTCTTTCAGTTACATTAAGAACAGATACTTCTTCAAGGTGAGGGATGCAAATTCTTTCTATGATGATTTGAGCTATTTGATCTCCATGTTTTATTTCAAAGTTTTTATTACCAAAATTGAACAGTAGGACGGCAACAGTGCCTCTATAGTCTCCATCTATTACTCCTGCACCAACATCAATAAAATGATGAACTGCAAGACCTGATTTAGGTGCTATGCGACCATAGCATCCTGGAGGTATAGCAAGCGTTAAATCAGTTTTCACCAACATTCTTTCTTTAGCAGGAATAATATAATCATAAGCACTGTATAAATCAAATCCTGCAGATTCTTTAGTTGATCTTGTTGGTTCAATCGCTCTTTCTGTATTTTTTATATAATATATCACAGGTTTACTTATAGGATTTATATCAGGCGTGGTAACAGGAGTATTGCATGGTGTTATTAATGCTGTATTTCTGTTATCCGTAAGTGTTACATAATAAGACTCGTGTGAATATGCCATTTTTGTTGATATTGATATATAAAGATATCAGTAATAATATGAAGTTATAACTAATATCAGTAATAATATGAAGTTATAACTATACTAAGTACTTATGACTTGTTTAATGACTTGTTATGATATAGTTATCTAAGCTTATTTCAGCGATATTTAAAGCGATAATACAATATAATGTTATAACTATAGTATGTATAATACTAAGTACTTATGATTATTGCTATACTACTTGTTATATGATATATAGTTATTTAGTTCTCAGCTTATCACAACTATATTAAAAGCAGTTATAAACAGATAACAATATTATGTTATGATAATAGTAAGTTGTTACAATTGTTATATCACTAGTTATGATATATAGTTATTTAAGATCATCATAAGCAATCTTATGATTAGATGACAATGTGATAAAAAATTATAACTATATCAAGTTATTACAATCTTAGCTTATCACAACTATATTAAAAGCAGTTATAAACAGATAACAAAACAGATAACAATATTATGTTATGATAATAGTAAGTTGTTACAATTGTTATATCACTAGTTATGATATATAGTTATTTAAGATCATCATAAGCAATCTTATGATTAGATGACAATGTGATAAAAAATTATAACTATATCAAGTTATTACAATCTTAGCTTATCACAACTATATTAAAAGCAGTTATAAACAGATAACAATATTATATTATGATAATAGTAAGTTGTTACAACTGTTATATCACTAGTTATGATATACAGTTATCTAAGGTTATCATAAAGATATTTTAAGCAATCTTATGATTAGATGACAATATGATAAAAAATTATAACTATGGCAGTTGTTACTATTGTTGCTGTATTATTTATTATAATATTTAGTTATTTAAGCTTATCACAAGATATTTAAAGCAATCTTATAATCAGATAACATGATAATATATTATAACTAATAAATTGTTATGACTAACTGTATTGTAGTTATTAAAGCTTATCACAAAGATATTTTAACATTTTAATTAAAGCCTGCTTGTTCACTTCCTGTTCTTTTATCGAATTCATCGAAGATAATTTTCAAACCATCTTTTCTGTTCATGTCAGACAGAGCTTTTATGAGATGGTGAGTTGCACTGTATTTAGATGTTTGCCACATTTTTAGCACTTGGAAGGCATATTGAGTTAAGTCACGTTCAGGTTCATAAGAAATATTTTTTATATCTTTATATGATATGTTTAAATAAATAGCGATATATTTCCAGTCTGATGGTATTTTTTCGCTCAATTTGCTCAAGAAAAGATATATAGCAGTGGAATCAGTATGGTAATTTTCCAATAATTTTTCGCCAAAATATTTTTGAGTGAATTCTATTAAGTCTCTTCTGCTAGTTTCCAGAAAACTTGTTTCTAGTTCCTCCCATCTCTTGTATGGAGGAACATTTCTCCACCATTTTTTTAACATTTCTAATGCCATTTCGCATGGTTTTTTAGACTTAAAAATATTTTCTAAACGGTGATCAGGTATGCCTAGATAAATACCTAGTTTCATCCAGTCTGTACCTAACAGTACAGATATTTGTTGTAAGACTTGATCAGAATAACCTAAGTCTTGATTGAAATAATAGGATGGCAAAGGCATTTTGAAGTTATATGTAATCAGATGTAAAGTTAAGATTGGTTATGTTAGCTGTATCACAAAGTAGTATCGGAAACTGGTTATGTTAGCTGTATCACAAAGTAGTATCGGAAACTGGTTATGTTAGCTGTATCACAAAGTAGTATCGGAAACAAGTATACTATGATGCAAAAACAGAAATAATATAATATGTATAAGGTTATATATGATATATAAAAAAGGACATAATATTACAATATGCATAAGTTCATATATGATACAGTAAGTAAAAAACAAATATATAGCCAGTAAAGATATCGTAAAACTTGTATATTTAATGTTTGTGATTTGTGTTTTTGTTTTTTTATTTACAGAATTTGTAATAATATATTTTTTTATTTTAAGCATTTTTTATTGCTGACTTAGAATACTTTTCCACGAAGCAAGATAAAAATTTACTTTTTCTCTGTCTTCGATAGTGTATCTACTAAAGAAATTTGGATTAATGTTTAACATTTCATGAAAGGTAATTTCTCCGTTTAAAATATCATTCACAGTTATATTTTTAATTTTCAAATCTTTTTCTATATGACAGGCTATCATATCAAATACACTTTCAATTAAAGCATATTTTTCCATGTTTTTACCTGAATAGTATTCAGGGTGATGATCATTATTTTTATAATGATGATCTAATGCATTTTCCCAAATTTTTTTGTCTTTTTCATCTTTAAGACCTTCAGTAGAAAAGAATTTTAAGGTATAACCTATAGCTTCTTTTACTGATAATTTTGATAAATCATGCATATTTAATCGTTTTATAAGACATATTTTTTCTGCATAATTAAATACTGTTTCTCCTATAACGAAAAAGGCTGCAGATATTATTTGCCTATGCTTGAATACCTGTTTATAGTGTTCAAGGAGTATGTTTAAGAAAGCAGAATTGCATATAATTTTTTCTTTTTTAGCATTAACATATTTGATTGCTATTTCGTCACTGATGTTCTTATTTTTTAAAAGATTTCTTATGCTGTATGTTTGAAAACTCATTTTGAATTATATAGCAGTGATTAAGTATACCTAATCACATTCATGTTTTTCTTCATAAAACACTTCATCAGGTATACTTCTATATATGTTTAATAAACTCTCACGAGGGAGATCTACTATATCTATATCTTCAGCAGCTTCTTCATCCTTATCATTACTGTCTGATACTATAGTGTTTATGTAAATCGGACCTTTTCTTTTCCTGTATTCCCTCTCCATTTTAGCTATGCCATAGGCTTTTCTATGTGCTAACATACTCATGACTTCTTTTTCTGTCTCTTTTATTTTATAAGAGAGAGAAGAATTTTTTTCTTCTTCTTCTTTTATTTTGTTTTGATATTCAGTTTTCTCTTTTTCTAACGAGCAAATGTATGAGTGTTGATGGTGACAAATTTTTTCTAGGATTTCATTACGTTCTTTTTCATAGTTTAATTGAATCTTTAAATAATCCATATTTAAAATATAAGTTATTGTTTATAGGATCAGCGTGATATTTTTTGATCAGTTGTAAGTTGGAGATGTGGTATTTATCTCAGCGATTTTTCTTTGTTTAGGTATATGTATTACAACATATCTATTTTTAAGAGAGGAATTTATGGTTATTATATCAGTAAACTGATTTACTCTTGAGCTTTGGTTTGTTTGAGAATTATTTGAAACAGACTGTCCTAAGTAAGGATAGGACCAGCTTTTTCTCTCATTTATGTTTGTTATGTAACAAGTTAAAAAACTTTGTGTTTTTTCTCCATTGCGAAAAATGTTGCCAGTTTCTGTACAACATAGGAATATTTCATCTCCTTTTTGTAAAGGAGAAGAATATTTTTTTTGTGTTTCATTATATATGATACCTGTTATAGCTAAGACAAACATAACTAAAATACTACTTGCTTGTATAGCTGGTAGTTTCTTTTTAGTTGCATTATTGATTTTACTTAAAAGGTTTGATTCCGTCATTTCAATTTTTTAGATTTTAAAGTGTAATTGTTATTTAAGAAATCGTTTTTAGGTAAGCAGCTTTGACAAATTTGATATGGGAAATAAGCTTCTTTTATCACAGGTATTTTTTTCTTTTTGAAATGATTTATTACTTTATTATCGTTCCAGTCTGTATCAGTCGTGAAACTAGATATTATATCTTGCATGGACATGTTGTTAGCTCTTTTCTCAAGATAATATAAACAATATTGTCCGCAAGTTGTAGAAAATAAACCTTGTATAGCATGAGTTGAATATTTATATTTTTCAGGTAATGCTTTAAGAAAACTTTCACGAAGAGGTAGAAATCCATATGAATCAAAATATTCAGCTAAGTTATTAGGTTTTTCATAATATAAAGCTACCCAATGCTCACCAGGAGAATCACTGTTGTCAGTGTTAACTATGTAACTAGTAGGGTAATACGTCACTTCAGGTATGGTATCTGCTGAAAACACTCCATATTCTCCTTTTTTTTCTTCTTTTATGAGATTTAGATAAAAATTTATTTCTTTTCCATTCATTTTGTTAGGTTAGTCAATTCAGACTTAAATTTTAGCATATTACTTGAGTCTAATCTCATGATCTCATCATATTCTAAATATACAATGGCTGCTACTCCATGATCTAATTCTTCTTCTAATTTTATTACAAAACCTAAAGTACCAGTTTCAGTTAATTCAAAAGTTTCTGATGTTGCTCCGTCTTTAGAAATATCAAAGCAAAATAATGTTGTTCCCTCTTTAAATTCGTCTATGGTTACATTTTGTGCTTCATTTCTGAATATATCTCCTGTAGATTTAAGGAGAGCAAGATAAGCCATGTTATACATATTATTTGGAAAATCTAATTCATAATGATAAAAAGGAGTTCCTCCATCGTTTACTTTAAGTTCTATTTCTTTAACTTTAAAGTTTTCAAATTTAAATGGATTACGATTATGAGTGCCTGTGAAGCCATCTAAATGCACGAGACCAATTATGACTCTTTTAGGTAAAGGTGTGTTATTCACAACATGTGAAGCTTGAAGAATAGCTTTTTGAGGACCGAAAGTGACATATTTCATGTCTATTTTATGGATAGGAATATCCCATATAGGTAAATTAGTAGCTCTTGCTTCTTCTAATTCTTGATGAAAATCATCTGTTAATCTAACTCTTTTCACGTACAAGTTTATTTCTTGTACATCTATAATATATTTTTGAGCTTCTACTTTTGACATTAAACAAAAAGTTTCATCTGCTCTATCTAATTCAATAGAAAGAGGCAAGTCCCCAGGTAATAATTTAGACTGTGAAAAAAGACTGTCATGTATTCTTACATGCACTTCAAACAATGTTCCGTTTTTTGTTTTTTCATATCTTTTTTTAGCTCCTGCATTGTGAGCTGTACCTGTTAAAGTGTTAACTTCATTGAAATCTTTATTGTCTTTTATGTAAAAACCTAATGGTCCTAAACATTTAGCTGTAAGAGGATCATAACTTAAAGTAAATTCTATTATTGATTTGTAACCATATAAATCATTGCTGTCTGATATTCTTATTCCTCCTACGAAAACTTTTACATTCTTAAACATAGTAGCACCAAAATAATTAACAGGAAAAACTTTAGCATTATCATTTATAGTTCCATCGTTAGCTGGAGCGTCAGGTGCTGTTTTATCTGCTTTCAATATTTTTGCTTTTATGTAAAGGTAACTGTTATGTAAAGAAACATAATCTTTTTTGTTAGATTTTAATGTAAATTGAACAGTGTTGCTGTTTGGTGAAGCTGTAGGATCTATTTTTTCATAGTATGTTTTTATTCTTGTAGTATCAGTAGGAGGTATATATTTATAATCCAATTCTGAGCTTATACAATGATGTAAATTTTCATTTAAAAAAGACATATTTTTTGTTCAGGTGTATCTTCTTATTTTTACTTTGACAACATAAAAAGATCAAGTTATCGGTTTATCTCAAGCTATTTATTCTATCCGAAAATATCACCATGCCTTCCTTTCTTTTTTCTGTTTCTCTTTTTTATAATTTTTGGCTGAGGAGATAATTTCTTTCGATTTGAAAAGTTTGAAATAACTTGAGAACCTAAATCAGACAAACTTTCTTCAGCTTCTCTTTTTATAGCCTTTTTTATATTTTCACCTTTTAAAACATTTTTTGCAATTTTTATTCCTCCTTTAAGAGCTCGTTTTCCTATTGCTTTACCTGCACTTTTCACCGCAGGAGTAATGAGAGGTACGACTGTTTTAAATAAACCTTTTAGTATGCCACCTATACCATATCCTCTTTGATTTCTGCTTCCTATGAAAGGAGTTAGTGTATTATATCCACTTCCATATTGATTGTAAAATAATGGATTTTTATTTTCTCGTAAAAATTGCCTGTAAAGAAGTTTTTTATGAGCACAATTCGAATACATTTTTATTTATTTTCCTAGGATTTTTTCTTCTTTATCTCAAATGCTTTTTCTTTATTTATTACTATTTTTTCCATTTCGTGTCCCAATCTTTCCCATAATATTTAGGGTTGGTTTTTTTTTATCTCCCATAACGTGTTTTACGTGGTGATGCTTTAGACGAACTTTTTTTCTTTTTTATTTCTCCAAAAATATCTTCAGAAGGAGGGGTAGAGGACATAGGTTCTATTTCACTTTCTTCATCGAATTTTTGTTCAAAAGAAGTTGGTTTTATTTTCTTAATTTTTATTTCTTCTCCTATTCCTCCACTTGCTTCATCTTTTTTATTTTCTTCAGATTCTGTGAAGGTTTTTTCTCTCCTGAAGGAATAAATAATTTTTGTTTACCATATTCTGGAGGATAATTTAAATTATCGTCGTCCACGCTGTCAGAATCTTTAAATAATGATTTTTCAATTGGATCATCGTAATCATTTTCTGAATATTCATCATCTGTTGCTTCTATGGATTCTATCTTTCCTTTTTCAATTTTTTTATGTATTTGTCGTTGTCGTTTTTTTATAATGTCTATATTTTGATCTTCTATAGGATATTTTTTTATTTTATAAGCGTCAGCATCTTGCTTGCTTTTTCCTGGTTTATTGAGAAACCAAGATTTAGGTATATGTGGAGATAAATTATACCAAAGTTCATTAATGCCAAGAGGTTCTTTTTTTATGCTAGTATTAGAAAAAAATTTCATTATGTCTATCACATTAGAATTTTTTAGCAGTTTTCCGTTCATTATTATTTCACCCTGATCATTCCAAAAAAATTGTAAAGCTAACATTTTTTTTAAAATTTCTTTTATGTAAGGTATTTGTGCTTGTCTTATATGTGATAATATTTCTTCTATAGATATACCTGTATGAAAAGATTTTTCAGATTGATTTTCTTGAAAATAAGAAAAAAAAGTAGGATTTTGTTTAGATATATCTTGATTAGTACTTAAAACTTTATATGGTTGAATATTATACATTTTTTCTGCTAATATTTCTTTTTGTCTTTCAAGAATAGGATTTTTTTTCATTTTTAGTTTCTTTCGTCTTAATTTCTTCTATAGCTCTAAGTTTTTTATATGTAACTAAAGGAATGACAATACTTTTTTTGAAAGAAGCAGTCATATTATTGTCTACTTCCTGCTAAACCTCCTAGTAAAGTTACGGCTAAAGGAATAAGCATAGACAAAAAACCACCTTTTTGTTTCAATACTGCTTTCCTTTTTTTGTTATTCACACGTCTATTTACTAAAAATCTTAAAATTTTTTTATGCTTTTTAAGTTTAGCATAAGAAAAAGGACTTAATTTAATGTTTCCTTTCAGTACGTTATAAATGCATTGACATATAGCATCTATGTCTTCTTTTCCTGCATATTCTATCAGAAGATTTCTTCTTTTTTTATTTTTAGTGTTACTTAAGACCGTAAGGAAAGCTAATTGCCTAGACAAATTAGGCCTTTTGTTTCTTTTAGTCTTTTTCTTTAAAATTCTTTTTTTCCCTTTCCTTTTTAATATAGGTCTTTTTTTTAATAACAAAGATTTCCTTTTCTTAGGCATTTTTTAAAACGTAATAAACAAAACTATTTCTTGTCTTTTATATCATTCTTTATTTCATTTATCACACGTACATTTTTTTAAGTTTTATTTGGAATATAAACATCTTGGCCTACATCAAAAATATTTCCTCTTAATCTGTATTCTTGTGGAGTTTTTTGATGTCCGTCTATTAAGAGATAAGAATGTGGTTTTCTAGTTGCTTCATTAAAAATATTGATAAAAGTTTTATGATTTTTTGGTAATAATTTTCTTCCTAATATTTGAGGCACTGTTTGATCTAAAGGAGAATTAAATATAACAAGGTAAGTAGCATTTCTGTTCACAGTTTGTCTTTCTTTCCCTTCAGAAAAAAAATTTTGAGATATATATATCACATTTAAACCTTCATGATGACAAGTTTGAGTAAATAATTTTCCTATTTCTGCATTATTACTGCTTTCTTTCATTAAGTCATCTAATATAATAAGTCCATTTAAGTTCGGTTTTATGTATTTATCAAAAGAAGAAGGAATACCATTAATGAAAATAACGTCTTTATCTTGCATTATAGAAGGTTTTTTAGGAGGTGTTTGACCATAACACCAAATAAAATAATCTATGTTTTTGTCTAATATGCGATCACTGTTTTCTATTAAATTATGAACAAAAGTAGTTTTACCACTGTTACTAGGACCTGCTACTATCATAGAAAAAGGTATTCTAATACATGCATTGAAAATAGGAAATTCTATGTGCTCCATTTTTTTTTTTTTTAAATTCCTTCAATTTTAACTAGTTCTTCTTTATAAAAATTACCACTTAATATTTCATTGTTTTTATCAATTAATACATATGTTGCAGGCCAAGTTCTAAGAACATAAGCTACTTGAAAAATTTCTTTTTTCCAATGAGAAGAATATCCTTTTCTAAAAGTAGTTTTATATTTAGTAATTCTAACTTTATCTCCAACTTTAAAGGGTAAATGATGTTTTTTAGAGAATAAATATTTCCCGTATTGTTTTATCCATATTTTTTTTTCGTTTGCTTTAGTTACTTCTGAAGGACTTATACCTAAAGTTCTATGCTTACTGTGATTATAACTATATACTAAATTTTGAAGTACATCTATATTGATTCTGGAACAGTAATGAAGGACGAGTAGCTGCGGTCTGGGCTAAACTGAGTCCAAATGACCCGGCCCTATTTATTAACAAGTAATAACATATTAATACAGAGAAATTACATAAAAAAAAAAATTGAAGCAGTGGAAGAGTCCCATGTGTGTGTGCCCTTAGGCTGGCAGGGTGGAGTAGTGGGTCACTGCCCACAGGTATGTTCAGGGAGCAGTAGCAGTGTGTGTGTGTGTGTGTGTAGGAGTAGCAGGTGGGTGAGTAGTAGTGGTACTGACCGTATCAATACATAGACCAATCAGGATTGGTCTCACCCATTGATTCTGGAACAGTAATGAAGGACGAGTAGCTGCGGTCTGGGCTAAACTGAGTCCAAATGACCCGGCAACACCAGAACAATGATATAGTCCTGATACTCTACACATTAGTATGTCTAAAAAGTAGCTTTCAGTGCCGTGGCGACTATATTGTCTATATCTATCCTGGTACCAAGTGGTTTGGCTAAGTACAAAAGAGCAGACAAGCTTGTCCAGTCACCGGTGTATCTGATGTCCTCTAGTGGGATACCGCACAGGTGCATAAAGGCAGCGCCTGAACGTCTCAGAGAATGTATTCCGGCCCTGTTTGTATCTATCCCAATAGTACTTAGTAGGTGTTTCAGGAACTTAAGTAGTGCTGAGTATTGTAATGGGACCAGCGAATTCCCTTTGCGCACTAGGAAGGCGGGTGCTTCAGGGTCTGTCGTGGGGGTACTGTCAAAGTGTCTCTTGAGTAAAGATACTGCACAAAGTGGTGAGTTAGGGACTCCTACGACCGGGATGTGGTGGACTCTCTGTCCAAATTGGATTGTTTTTGAGCTTGAAACCGTGACAATCATACCCCAGCTAGTGAATGATACAGACTTTCTTCTTAGAAAGTGTGGCGATGCTTTTGCTGCGTTGTCTACTACTAGGTTGCTCTTCCTGAGAAGGGTCCTGAAGCTAGTAACGATGCATGCCCACATAGCTAAATGGTCAGGTACTGCTAGGTTCACCTTTGTAGACATGTCCAAGAGTTGCGAAACTGACAGTGTGACTCTAGTGGGTATAGGGTCACCGAGGATCCTGCGCAGACCTGACATAGTACACTTAAACATAAAATTTGTCCTTATCCAAGCTACGTCGTAGCCATAATGTGCATTTAAACTTATCACTGCACTCACGTAATTGTCTATAGTGCTATACTTCAAGTCCGAAGACAGGTACACTGAATATCGACACATGGTCTGAACCGAAGTGGGTACGACTGTAGAGGCAGAGATGGTACAGAACACAATAAATCTTTTCCATTGGCTGCATTTAGTTTTCCAGGTGGAAACGCTCCAAGCATGCGCTCTCGCTATTGCCGCTTTCATGTCCAAATCTTCGCATAGCTTAGCCGCCGCTACAACATAGATACATAGGAAGGTTATGCGGGTAATATAACACTCTTGACAAAGCATCTGCAAGGACATTAAGTCGTCCTGGGATATGTAATGCTACAATATGGCAGTTATAAAGAGCTGTAAGCCAAAACAGTTCTCTCAGGAAGTCCATCGCTCTTGTATTTGTACTTTTGCCCTTATTCAGTGCGCTTACTACATGGGTGTTATCCGTGTAACAGACAATTTTCCTATTGCGCCACAAAGGTCCCCACCTATTAATCGCCATTAAGATGGGGTATAGCTCCCTGATGTTTATGTTTTCAGGCACGAATTGACTAGGTGGCGGGAGGCAGTGTCCATGACTGTCTATGTTCATACTGATCCTGCATCCCCAACCTGCACATATCCAGTCCTTGCCGTACCTGACACCGTAACCCCTGTCTGATGCGTCCATGTATAAGTCACTTTTTGTGGACGGTAGAGTGCTGACAATTTTTGCTTCGCCATTAAACCACTTTGCGAATCTTAGCCACCAGTCTAGGTCCTTGAAGAACCCGGTAGAGAGGGTTATGTACCTTTTAGAGCTCGTGAACGCAGATAACATGCCTATGACTCTGTGAGAGAATGTCCTGCCCCCCCTGACTAAAGTAGAGCAGTGTGCTAAGATCCCGCATAAACAGCGCAGCTGTTTCTTGGTTGCCCTTCGGCGACCTACAAAGAAACGTAGCTCACTGTGCAATTTATTGATCTTGCTCTCCGGTAGTCTGAGGCACATTTCTAGTGAGTCAATTTCTATCCCTAGATAAATTTGAACTTGTGCAGGTGAAAGGACCTTCTTATAGGATAAGAAAAAGCCCAACGAGTGGAGTGTGCTATGTAGAAACAACTGTGCTTTTTGGCACTCCGCATATGAGTTACCCATAGTAAGTAAGTCATCGAGATAATTAAAGCAATAATAACCGTTAGCTCTCATATAACGAGCTATGCTGTCAGTAATCCTATTAAAGAGGAATGCAGCCATTCTAGTGCCGAATGACACGAAGTTGTCCACTAAATACACTTTCTGTGAGTCGAATGTCCACTGTAGGCCCTGGAATTGCCTATCGCTTGGCCTAATCATAATAGAGCGGTATGCTGCGGAAATGTCTGTGACTGCCATGAACATACCGGGTCGGAGCACCTTGGTCACATCATCGATGCTAGTGTAACTAAAGTGGTGGAATGTCTCGTTCATATGTGAATTAATAGATAGACCTTCTGGTCTACTGGCGTCCGTTACCGGTCTATAACCGCCATCTCTTTTCTCAACCGCACCTAAGGCGTGGATGCAAGTAGGCGCTGCTGTGACTATAGACAATTTGCCTTGGTCTACTTCTGTCTTTAGCAGGTTATCAATGAAGTTCCTTGCTTCTTGGGGTACATAGTTCTTAGTGCTATACTCACTAATATGTGTGTTTGGGTCCACTACTTTAAAACCGTGCATTATGCCGTCCATTAGGAATGCGGCGTCATAATCCCAACCATTTGTACCATAAACTGAATTAGGGCCTCCACTAAGCATTGATAACCAGCCTGCGGGTTTCATTTGAGATCTGACCCCTTTTAGGATATGGGTGGAGTTAATATCCCACAATGGAGCATAGCTTACATAAATTGACAATAATTCTGATATGTCCGAAGTACACACAAGCGAGTCTCTATCACAATAAATGTCTGGTAAATTGTCGGTTGTTACATTGACCACGGGACCGTAGGAATCCGGAATATCATGGGCACCGTCAATATTATTTGTACATCAAGATACGCGGGAGTGGATCGGTGGTGCGAAAAAGGCTGACCCCCCTCCCGCATTATTGTTTGCTCCACTGCTTGTGGTTGTTGGTTGATTTTTGCACCCCCCTTTTGCTGGGTGGGGGCCCTTGCACACCGCGCATACGTGTTGCCTGTTACATGGGTTATACCAACATCTAGTGAAATTGAACAAAGCACAAACATCCGTAGGGCAATGGATTCTGTTTTGAGTAGAGGGGCCTTTACCTTTAGTGCCTTGTTTGTTACCTGCTTTTAATCTGGCTAATTCAGCCTTCAAATCCTGTACCACCTGTAGGTTATCGGAGCCCAAATTATCAGAGACTGATGCGTGCTCAGCTGTCTGAAATCCGGGTAACTCCCCTGAAATCACTCTAGTAGTGAGATCATGCTCATATTTAGCTAGTGCACTCGAGGTATAAGTGGCATTGAGGCCCTTCCTAGCTACGAATCTCATATGGTCACCATAACTTTTTGCAGACCACTGTGGTAAATTAGCAATAGCTAACTTCTCCTGGACACATGTCATACCATATATTAGCTCTCTGTATGTCATATCAGAGTAGACTTTGTCAGTGGGAATGTGGTAATCTGGCCTTAACCAGTGTTGTGACCTCTTTTTCTTAGAAGCTTCACCTATCTTAAATAAAGTGGATAACAAGTCACCTTGGTCCTTTGCATCCAGGTAGCCGGCAAGGTCCCCCTCCACGCCCATATTCTCAGCTGTCAGGCCTGCAGTTGATAATCCAGCCTGGATGGTAGCAGAGGGGGGAAGCTTGGGTGGTGTGATCCTGTGTTGTTGATGTTGTGTGTCAGGCAAAGACCCAGTGTAGGGTGTCCCATCCAAGTAATACAGCTGTGGTACCTCCTGTGCTGCTGTGGTTGGGACTGGAGCACTGCCTACTGGGTTCTGCTTGGCCTGATTGAGCAATTTTTGCTGTTTTCCAGCCAAAAAATGCATAAACTCCTGCTGTAAATTGTCTCCCTCGGCGAAAGCGGAAGGAACGCCATCTTGCACTCCCGAGCGTTCACGAACATTGCCGAACTTTCCCGAGCCGACGTAATCCGAAAGTTTCCGACCTAGGCTGTCGGCAGCGCTCGGTGTCTCCTCGTTGGTTAATATGCCGCTTGCGTTTGCTCTCTGGTACATATCGTAATCCAAGCCTTGACCGTTCTTTTTCAATCCGCTGTAGGAGTTTACGTCGCCGAAGAAACCCGAAGTGGCGTTCGGTATTCTCCGTGCAGCTGCCGACCGTCCCCGACTCTCTCCGAGCCCGTTTTCGGCGGCGTTCGGGTATCTCCGTATGTGTCCGGCCGTGTTCGGGTCGGATATGCCTTCGGAGGCGCTCGGCAAGGTCCGGGCGTCTTCGGCTTTGGCGCTGCCAAAATTTACGAATGCACCCCTCCTCTTGTGTGCAGCACTCTGCTGCTTCTGCTGTATGTCTTTGAGAGATTTTTTGTAATCTTCCTCCAGTTCTGCATTCTCTAAGTCAATTAAGGCTAGCCTTTCTTCTAATGCTAAGAGGTCACCTTTTTTTCTGAGTAGTCCTGCCTTTTCTTCTGCTATAGCAATCTTCTCCTGGAGAATAGCTTCTGGTGACTTTGGGGGTTGTGTATTACTTTGCCTTCTCTCTCCCAAGGGGGTGGCCATATTGGAAGCTCCTTGGTCTCCCCCTTCTTCCTCATGAAAAACTGCATTACTCCTGGTCTCCTCCGTGAGTTTGTGGTTTAGAACCCCACAGTTGGGGCAGTGCTTTTTGTTGCCATGGTATGACTGCTGGCATACCAAACAAACCACCATGATGCATAAAAAAAACAAAAAATTGAAGCAGTGGAAGAGTCCCATGTGTGTGTGCCCTTAGGCTGGCAGGGTGGAGTAGTGGGTCACTGCCCACAGGTATGTTCAGGGAGCAGTAGCAGTGTGTGTGTGTGTGTGTGTAGGAGTAGCAGGTGGGTGAGTAGTAGTGGTACTGACCGTATCAATACATAGACCAATCAGGATTGGTCTCACCCATATCTCAAAGTCTTTTTGAAAGTAAGATATTTATATATTTTATCTTGTATAGTACGATTGAATATTTCTACTATTGCACTTTTAGTGTCTTGTGATGTACTGAAAAATTTAATGTTATTTTCTTTTAAATATTTTCTGAATACACCTTTAAATTCACTTCCGTCATCAAATTGTATAATTCTAGGCTTAACTTTGCTTTTCATTAATATATTTTTAAAGCCATCTAAAGTGACGGAAGCTGTTTTGTTTCTTAATGGAAAAATATAAGCATAACGAGAAAAACAATCTATACAAGCAAGTAAATATTTGATATCATCATTTTCATTTTTTAAATTAAATATACTAATTAAATCTATTTGCCATTGATCATTTATACCTTTCACTATAGTTTTTCTTCGTAAAAACCTATGTTTTATTTTTTTGTGAGAAGTATAGGTTCTAGTGTTATGAAGAAAAGCTGATACATCCGTATGAGTTATATTTTTCTTTTTTTTCTTTGCACTTTCATATAATTTATTTGCAGAACTGAAAGAGGCAGGATCAGACGGATCGAAAAATATTTCTTTTAAAATATTTTCTTTGTTTTTAGTTTGTTGGTTCATATTTTTTGACACATATTTCCTGTATTACATTACAGAGACGGAAATCCGATATGCATGGTTTCGTTCTAATATATCAAATAATTTTTATACATGAATAGAACGATACATATAATCACGTGATTTTAAACCATCTCAATGTAATAGAAAGTGTGTCGATATATTATACTGTCAGATTTCACGGTTATCCATGAAATTTTTTTAATTTTATTCATCCAATAAAAAAATGTTTACTGATTAACAGGCATGTAAATTGGGATGAAGCCACTCGGTTTCATGTTTCCATCTACGTTAAATATCAGACTTTTGTTTCCTGTTTTTGTTTTCCTTGAACTAGAATTAATTTTAGTTTTATTTCGTGAGGTATTAGATTGCTGCTTGTTCACATTTCTCTTTCTTTTAACCTGCACCTTTTCCTTTCTTCCTGCTTTTTCATTTTCATCTTGACTTAAGTCATCATCACTTGTATTATTTTCCACCCTGCTAGAAGTCTTATTCATCTTTTTCTTTTTCTTGACTTGTATTTTTACTTTTTTTTCTTCATATTCATTTTCGTTATGACTTACATTATCATCACTCTCTTCTTTTCTTCTTTTCAAGTTTTCTTCTTTCTTGATAGGACGAACAATGTTTGATTCAATATTTTTGGTGGAGTCATTTTTTTCTTCTTCTGAAGATATGCTGTTCGAGTCTTCATTTTCGCTCATATCTTCCATGACTTTTATACTGAAATTTTGTGCGGATTTAGCTTTGCTTCTTAGCTTTTCTTTCATGTATTTATTGTAACAAGCATTACATCTCAGGTGATTTTCATCAGACGTAAAAAAATGATAAGATTGAAAAGGTCTATGACACCTTATACATTCTTGTACCATTGACTCTGCACATTTTAAACAATATTTTTTATTTTTTACTAAATCAGCATTTTTACCACAAAATTCACATTTAGAAACCATTTTTTATCATAAAAAATTGAAAACGAAAATATATAAAGCTAATTAGCTAAGTTATTCATTTATCTCAATAATATTTTTATAATATTATTTTAAAGGTAATAAGGTAAGTCATTCATTTATCTCATTAATATTTTCATAATATTATTCACTGCTATCATTTTCACTTAATTCCATTTCACTTTCACTGTTGCTATCACTACTTAAATTTTGTTCTTTTTCTTTCTTTTTTTTTATTTTTTCTTGCTTGTTTTCTTTCTTCAATTTCTTAACTTTTTCAATTTTTTTATATATTTTATTTTTCATTCGAAGAAGAAGGTCAAACTCTTCTTTTTGAAGAGATATACTTTTATCTTTAGTCAAGTCATGAAAATGTAAATATATATTTCCTTTAAATTTATTTATATCTATTCTTTTCCTCCGACCAAAAGCCAAAGTAGGGTATTTTCCTGATTTGTTCATTTTTTCTTTTATTATGCCTTAGGCTTTCTTTCTAATGTTAATAAGGTTAAAGTTTTTTCAAGCTATCTCATGATCTTTTTTTCTTTTTTATTTCTGGAAAAGGTATTTCGTTTTTTTTTTCTTTTTTTCTTTCTTTTAGGTATACTATAGTGTCCATAAGCAAGAGATTTTATCCCACTATCACATAAATATCTTTTATCTTCAAAAGGAGAAAGAGAAATCTTATGTAGGGAAATGGTATACACTTTATGTTTAAGACTTACTATATTACAGAATTGATCTTCTCTTATTTTATTTTTAAATAAGACTTTTTTAAAGTTACTATGTTTTATTTCTTGTATACAACTTTTTTTTATGCCTTTCACTTTTTTCTCTTCTTCTCCAGTTTCATAAAGAATAGAATACATTTTAGGTCTTAATGCTATAAATTCTTTTATTTTTTTCCCTCCTGTTTCATCTTTGAATTTTCCTAAAACTTTCATATTTTTAGAGGAAAATAAAGGATGACTTTCTTTAAGATTAGAAAAATCAAAATAATTTTCAATATTTTTTATCTTTTTTAAGAAATGTTCATCTTTAATATAATAAATGAATGAGTCTGTATCCGTGTATAACAATTGAATAATGCTTTCTGAAAAAGCAGGTAACATGATATTATAATGAAAATTAAACATCCATAATTTTGATAGTTCTAATACTGTAAATCCTATGTATATAGGTTTATTTAAAAGAATTCGTTCTTTGTTATATTGTATACCTACGAAGTCTTTTTGAAAGATATGTAGTGATTTAAAATTTGGTTTTCTTATAAGTTTTTCACTTACTAAAGGATTAGAAGTTAATTTCATAGTTGATCTTTTCTTAACATTTTCTAACGTTTTCCCAAAAGTGCTGTTAATTAAAAGTTTAAAAAATTCTTTGTCAAAAGAAGAAGTAGCTAAGGTTCTTTTTGTTGTATTAAAATCGATGTATGGTTTCATCCAATCTTTTTGTTTAAATGAAAGAACTCTATGTATTTTTTTAATTTTCATTCCTAGGTTTAGATATAGCTTTAAGTTACGGTAATGTATAACATAATTTTCCTTTTGATTTAAATTACATATTAATTTTTTTCCTCCTTTTTTATATGAAATTCCTATGTCTTTGAGTACTTGTTCAGCATAAGTGGATAAATCTTCCTTTTTTATTTCTAATTTTTCTGGTGCTAAAGGAAAAGAATTATGTCTATCATGAAGGTTTGCAGGATAAGATAGAGTTACTTCCATAATATAGCCTGTTTCATTATCGTCTGGAATGTTACATATTTCTAATTTATTTATTTCTTTTTTTTCTAACCATTTGAAATCAGAAATAGGTAAAAAATCTGCTAAACATTTTCCATATAAATTATTGCAATCAATATAAAAAATATGTTCATCAGGCTCTTCTGCTATGGCATACCTGTGCGAAACATTAGTTATCCCTCCTCTTACACCTGTTTCTATGAAATTGTACATTTCTATGTCCGAAAATAAATCTAATTTAACCCCAGTATATTTCAACATGGCTTGATAACTTAAGCTTGGTGAAGTAAGAAAATGTGATGGATCTAATCCATAATAATCTAAAGCCTTTTCTCTAAAAGATTCGAAAACGTCACATAAAAGCAAAACGTCTATTTTTAAATATTCTTTCAAATAATCTTTTAGGTTCTTGCATTTGAAAGCTTTGAACATAAAAAGAGCATGCTGGTAATCTTCGTCAGAAATGTTTTCTTTTGTTAAAGAAGAATAAAAATATTTTCTTGCAGGCAATTTTTTTTCTTTCAAAACACTCCATGAATTTATATAATCATAACACATAACTCCTTTACGGATAACATAAGGTAATAATTTTTTATCTTTTAAATGCTTCTTTGTTTCATAGAAGTCATCAGTTCCTTTTTCATTCATAAGATTTGCTAATTTAGCTAAAGAAGTAGGAAGAAATTGAAAAGAATCTATGAAACGAAAATTTTCAAAACTTAAAGTCAAAAATTTTTCTGACGATTTTGCTATAACAGATATATTTTTCTCGTCCACATATTTATATAATTTTTGAATAAGAAAATGAGTGTCATAGTTCATGCTATTATGAATAACAATAGGTATTTTTAATTTATCCATCCTTAAAGACGTATAAGTAAGATTACATCTGTTACAAGCATAATTTATGTCTCTCCCTTTACCTTCTCGCCCTATATGAGAATGATCTAAAACTTTACGTATACCTTTACGAGTCAATGAAACCCCACAAACGTAACATTTTCTCTGCTTAGCTATATGAGAAATATCCTGAGGAGTTAATTTCATAGGTTCTCTTTTATGGTGTAAAATATAAGATATTTCAGCTCTTTTTTGATATAAATAAGAGACAAAATTTGATATGACATTTTTTCCTACATATATGAATGGATCTTGATTGTATTCTTTATATTTTGACACCATTATAGCACCGAAAGCATTTAATTTATGTTCGCGTTCACATAAAGATTTACCTTTATAAATTGGTTCTTTCATTTTATAATTATAACATTCAAAATCTGCATAAATGATAAAAGGACTTTTTACTTTATTTTTGAAATCTGAAAAATTAAGATGTGAACCTATAGGTGGCATATAGTATCCTTGTCCTACGTAAGGATTTTTATTGCAATTCTGAGTTATGTGGGACTTATATTTTTTTTCTGAGCAAAAAGATATCAAGCATTTGTAACAAAAATATCTAGTTTTTTTCCAGAAAAAAGGTCTTATAAACTTATGTAAATTCCTAATCAAATAGTAGTGATCATCATATAATAATAAATCAACATGTCTTCCTTCAGAAACAGTAGTCGAATTAGTAGAAATATACATAGGGAAAGGTTGAATAATCTTTTGCTCTGTTTCTAACATACCAAATACATTTATTGTTAGATTGTTCTTTTTTTCAAATTGTGATATTTCATTTAATTTCACAGGAAAAGTAATAAAAGAAAGATTCAATTCATTTAAAAAAATATCATAAGATTTTGCTAAATTTGAATTATTTGTTACTTTATGTAGACCAGCTAAAACAGAATAAAGAAAGCATTTATTACCAGTTCCTTTTATATTTAAAATTGATTTTTTTTTTGTCTATTAAGTCTTTAGTCTTTTGTCTTTCTTTTCCTCCTAAAGGGTTATATTTAAAAATTGAAATTCTAAGAACTTTGATTTTTTTAAGAAACCATCCTGATCCCATGTGAAGGAAAGAATCAAAAAATCCTAATATAATAGAAAAACTAGACCTAATTGTTTCTTCTAAATTCAAAGAATCAAACCCAAATTGAACTGGACTTAAAAACCATGGTTCTATTTGAAAATATTCATTAGTTTCTAAGTTATATTTTCCTAAAATAACGCAAAGTCCTATCTGAAATTTAACTCCACCTTCTTCTTTCTTTACTTTTAATATTTTTTTCTTCACTTTTTTTAAATTTTTGAACAAAAATAAATCAGGATCATATTTTAAAGAATTAGGAATGATATCATATTCTGTGATAAGATTTTTTAATGCTCTACGACGATAAATCATTAGACTATCGGTCTGAAATGTAAAACCAAAAACACTGTTCCGTATTCAAATTTAACAAGATCTCCTAAGTCATCACAGACAGTTATTTGAATTTCTTGTATTTCATTTCTTTTAAGTTTTTTGTAATATGGAGTAACAAAAACTTCTGTTATGTCATCACCAAAGCTTCCTGTGCATCTTATTGTTCTTAAAAGTGGAACTTGTTTGTTTCCTACTACTTCATTACAAACTATGTTGCTATAAATATAAATATTAGATGCTATGTAATGCAAATTAGGAACCCCACCCGCTATGAAATTTTCATATTCATTTGGTCCTAAATTTGATGCTATTTTTTTATATTCTTCAAAATTTTCTAAAGGAGGTCCCATGAAAGACACAGTATTTCCTTCTTTTTTCTCAGCTTTTTCATGTAAATCTAATCTTAACAAAGAAGACAAATCAGAAGAAAAAGTTACTACGTCTCCTTTTCCTACTTTAAGAATAGGTTTTAAATTTTGTGGTTCTATTTTCATAAAAGGTTTTCGCTCTTTTTTAAAGAAAACATCATCAGGATAAATATCAATTTTTTCTAAAACAGAATTTATAGTTCCAATAAGGTTATTAATAGAATTATAATTTCCATAAGGAATTCTTTCTACTATAAACCTTTTCTCCAAGGTAACATCACTTGCAGAATTTGCTATGAACACATTTTTTTTAAATTTAAAAAAATTTCTTTCCACTATTATAGTTCTATTTCGTTCTGGTCTTTCAGGAAAATTATACCAAGAAATAGGTATATTAACTTCCACCACTCCAACCTCCCATTCCCCTTTCAATGTAATAGTTGAAGGTAAATTAACATAATAAGAACTTGTTTTGTTTTCCCTAGAAGGGTGAATAGTATTAGAAGGTAAATTCACGTAAAAAGGAGAGGAAATTGACATTTCTTTTTTTACTTATATGATATATACTTTTTTGATTATCTCAAAGAAATTAAACTTGAAAAATATTTATTAATTTCATAATTGAAAACATTATATAACATCATAACATAACACTGTTATATTTTTCAACATTTTTATTTTCAAGTAAAGCCATTTTAGGTAACTTGTCTTTCTTCAAAGAAGAGCATGATTCTGATTTTTTTGATAACCATAATAATATATCTTTTTCATACCTATATATTGGCTTCTTTTCAAACCATTTAACATCACAATATTTACACTTTTTTGTTTTATGATTCGTTTTCATAAAGAAAAATTCTAAACATTTTATATGAACAGGTTGCATACAACAATGAATGTAAGTAACATTTGTGCTGTTAGAAGAAATTATCAGCTCTAAAGAACAAAGTTTACAAAACATATAAAGAATAGACATTTTATGTTCTTTTTTTCTTATTTGATCTCTTATTTTTTTCTTTAAAGGACTTAAAACATAATCATTAGGATTAACATTCAAGTAATGTTTTTTGTGAGCAGGTTTCATCAATTCTATTACATCTTCAAAATATGAAATTTCTAAAATAAAACATGAAAAATCCTTTATTCTATAATAAAAATCTGTATATTTTAAAAAAATACAGCACATTTTAATAATTCTAGGCAATAACATGACATCAGATAAAACAATCTTCATTATTTCTTCTAAAAGATATGAAGACTGAAAGAAATCAGAGAAAAAGCATAAAGCTTCTACTCTTATTTCTTTTAAAGATGAAAATGGCTGAATCAAAGAAAGCGCTGTAAATATATGTTTAGCTTCTCTTACACTCATATAATTCTGAACAGGGAAACTGACATCTATTAAATCATCTATTTTACCATCAGTGAAAGTCAACATAGCTTCTAAGTAATAAACACGACTTAAAAGCAAACCAACATTAACTTTCATTATCATCTTTATATCAGCAATTTTTTTTCTGATATAACTTACTGTGAAATCTCTTCTCAAAACTTGACACTTTATTATATCTACTCAATAACTTACAATAAATCCTCTTTATTTCAATCCAACAACAAATATGGTAAAGGCATATTATCTTCAATAGACTTTATATATCAAAACTTGTTTGATAAATATGGTACAGAATGTTCTGTTTTAAGGTTCTTAACCTGAAATGTCACAGTGCCTAACTAAACACCGAACTTACAGGTTATATACTCTTATGTGATAAAGGATACCTGTTAGAAGTTATCACATAGTAGTTTTTTTACATCCTTATATTTCTTAAACTTTAATAATAATGTAATGCATTTTTTATAGTTTTTTTTCTTAAGCTTCTGAATTTTTTTCTTAGCCATGAACAAAATTCAGGACTACATATTGGCTTTGCTTTTTTCCATTTCATGCCACAATCATAACATGCTATACCTTTCCGATAATGAGTACTGTATGAAGCAAACTTAAAACTACTGTAACATTTATAATTAACTGGACAAGCACAACACAGCATATATGTTACTTTTAATGTTCTAATTTTTTTATTTTTATCAAAAGTATGGTATTTCCCACACCCTCCGCAGCGAAACTTAACAATTTCTGCATTAAGGTCTAAATCTTGTAACATATCAGTTATTTTATTTTGTAGTTCATTATCCGAATAACAAAGATAATCACAATAAGCAAATATGCTGTGTTTTGTACAAAGCAAATCGTCTAATATGTCAGAACGATTAACTTTTAGAAGATCTGAAGCAAACCAAAATAATTTTCTACTGCTTACATGAAACATAGTTCCGCAATAAACATAAACTTTCAATGCTTTCCCTATTTCTTTGATTTTTTTCATAGTCCTTTGATATATATAATTAAACAAAAAATCTGACTGAAAAAAAGAAGCAAAAAATGCTAAGGACTCTATGTTTTTGATTTCATTAAAACGTTCATAACAAGCTTTTTTTGATGAAATATTTAAGAAGGAAATGTATAAAAAACATTTCGATACAGATAATAATGAATGTGCAGGTATTTCAATGTTTAATTTTTCCATCAAAGGTTCACGATAAAAATTGAAATAGTTTTTAAAGTATAAACTTCTTAATGAAAGTAAAAAAAAGTTCAAGTAGAGTTGCTTTTCCATCTTGAACCTATAAAAACAAGACGGATTATTTTAAGATATAAAACAAACATTGAAATTCTTGTATGACATTTTCATACTACATATTTATGATATAGGCTGCACACATGTTCAAATATAACATCATATAAACATTAAAGTAACTTTTCTTGAAGCTTATGTTTTATTTCTTGTGAATTTTTTAATCCAAATGTGTTGACGAAATATGCTGAATCAAAAGGAGAGGGGAGCCAAAAAGTTTCAAGCAATAACGGCATGACATCATGCTCTTTTTCTGTGCAGTGAAATATACTCCCCCTCCAAAGAACAGCTCGTCAGTGCATGTTTCACAAGTGATTTTTTTACATATTTTTGTTCTTGTTTTTGTAGGAACTTTCGTCATCAGCTTCAAGAAAAGAGATCCTGTCTCTGTGTCTTTCTTTTGAGGGAAGACGACAGAAACAGGCAAGCGAGACAGAATTAAACGTTGAAGGTAGTCTCTCGTATTAGCCTGTTGTATAGAATCAGAAAAAGGCTCAGTGACATTGACAACTTTGGCTGAACTTTTATCAGGAAGAGTGATGTTGTTGTCGTCTTTCACGACAACTTCACTAGGAACTAAGTCACTGTCTTGGAGAACAGCTACTTCTTCACCAGCAACATTAACTTCGTTACTGTCAATGATTTCGTCCTTGTCCCCTTCGAGAATAACTTCAACTTCACGATGACTGTAGTGGTCATTGTTGTCTTCAATACCACCAATTTCCTCATAGTCAACGTGAAGTTCATTGTTATCTTCTAAGGAGACAACTTCATTCACAACTTGATAGTCATCTTTTGACAACTCAAGTCCAGAAATCTGAATAGCTTCGTCTAGTAAATCTGAAGAAGCTGGACCATAGTCGCTTTTGCAAAGCTCAGAAAGTTTTTTTTTCTTTACTAATGGAGGCATAACCTCCAGATCTTCTTCTTTTGATATCATTCTTTTAGTAGGATAAGCTCGACTCGGTCTTACAAGAAGAGGCATTTCCTCTTCAGGCTTCTGAAGAGAAGATGTTTCTTGTACATCATGAACATTTTTAGCAAATTTTGTTCCTTGAAAAAATTGGTTGTTTAACTTGGACAAAATAGGTTCTGGCTCTTGGTTTTCACGTTCCATCTGTAGGTAATAAATAAAATAAAATTCATAACTAAAATTTTAAGTCAAAAAGTTAAGTATAAAAAAATAAAATGTCACTCAAACATTATGCTAAGCAACTTTTATATAATATTTATTTCATTATTTTTAATTTTTTTGGTTTACAATTTTTAGGACCTCTTCTGTCTTTAGTACACCTGAGAATAGCTGCAGAACAATGTTGCGGACATTTGGCACATTTCTCTATATTTTCAGGTAACATATTAGTTTGTAAGACAATTAAATGCTTATATATTCTATCACATACTTTAATAGAAGATTCTAAGTTAGCCCTACACTGTTCTAGCTGTTCTTTAAATAAGTTAGCAAAAGGTGAAAACTCTCGTAACGAATTTACTTTATCATCTACATCTATATCTATTTTTTTCTCATGCTTCATTTCTTCATTTTTTTTAAATTTTTTATTCGTTAAACCCTGCTCTTCACTATCTGAATCGCTCTCAGACAATTCTAAATCTTCTTTTAAAAAATTAAATTCAGGATCAGAAGAAGTATCTTGAGAAACGCTTCGTTTAGGTTTAACAGATTTAGATTTTCTCTTTTTTCTTTCTATGTCTAAAGATTTCGAATCATTATCCTCATTTTCACTAGAATCTGACAAATTCTCTTCACTGAAAACATTATCAGAAGCTGGTAATATTTTTTTATTCTTTTTTCTTTTCTTAGTCTCTACATATTCTTTCACTTCCTCGTTCTCAGAATCAAAAAAAATAGAAACAGGTTTGCTTCTCATATTTTCAGAAGGAAAAAATCTACACTTTGATTTTTTGTGTGAAAAGTTATATTAAGATTCAAAACTTCTGAAATACATTCTAACAATACACTATGAGAAGAAATAAGGTCTAAAAGAATTTTTTCTTTCTCTTGATTTATACAAAATTCATACTCTTTTTTGTAGGCTTCTTCTTTTTTTAACAGAGACAAAAGAAAAAACCAAGTCTCATCTTTCATTAGATCAAATATTTTCTCTTTTGATATAAAAGACTCTTGCTTCTTCCTTTTAATATATTTTAAAATGTAATACAAACAATGTTTCTCTTAAAGCTTAATTTCATTCCAGTAAACTCTGTTAAATTCATTATTTTGACTTAAAATAAAAAATATTGTTAAAAGAATTTCTGAAATCAATTTAATTTCTTTCATTTTTATTATCTGACTTTTCCTTTATTATTTCGTCTAACACAAGTTTTATCTCAGAACATAAAAATAAAAAAATATTACAATCTTTAGTTATACAATTCCCTTTGAAATTATAACCTAAAGTAAAAGTAATATCTTTATTTGAAATTCTTATGACAGAAACATTGTTCACATTATAATCTTTTAATCCTTCATAATTTACCCAAACAGATTCATATGTGTTAGACTCCTTTAATTTATATGAATATTTGTCTTTAAAATGAAATCGTATTTTTAAAAGAAATTCTATGACTTTAATATTGTTATTTTTTATGTCAATTTCTACACTTATTTGGATATTTAATAATGATACTTTAATTTTATTGTAATTTATTAAAGAAAAATGATTCCAAAAGTTTGAACAAAAAAAGGAAATAAACTTTTTAATGTTGCTTACAATAAAGTTAAAATCATTTCTTAAAAATATATAACAACACCCATTTTTGGTAAATTTTAAAGAAAAATCTTTTTTTAAAATAACAATAGAACCTCTATATTTAGAAATTTTCCCCTGCAGCTGATATAAATTCTCTATGTCTAACTTAGCACAAGGGTACGTTCTAGCTATTAAAACAATATTATTAGTGTAATACTGAATTGACATAAGAATTAAAACCAAAAAATATGCAAACCAATTAGATAACACCGAAAGAATGATATATTATACCATAATAGAAGCAAGCCAGCTATATAATTTATTGAATAACTAAATAAACAAGACAACTGAAGCACGTTAACTGAATGACTGATACAAGCTAACTAAATAAAAGCAAGTAAGCAAATAAATAAAATAAAATAATAACCTTATCCAAATTTAATCAGCAATCTTGATGTTGCTAGCAGATCCTCGTCCTAAATGAACTGTGAATAACCTTGTTGATACAGTAAACTGTAAACGACCTCGATGTTAGAGCAAACTGCAGACGACCTTGATGTTACACAGACTAAACGACCTTGATGCTGCTGAGTCCTTAATCAAAAATAAGAAGACAGCACAAGACGTCTATCTGAAAAGAAAAAAGACACTTAATTTCTTTAAATTATCAGCATTTTATCATTTCATATATAATCAGTTTCATGTCATCATCTAATTATCGTTATTTTTTCAATATGATATATATAAATTAATCAGTTTCATATCTTCATCTTGTTATTATTTTAATCAGTTTCATATCTTCATCTTGTTATTATAAAACATTATAAATAGTAATTATAATGTTTTTTCAATATAATCTTTTAATAATAATCTCATTTAGATTAAATTTTACATTATAAACTCATTTAGATTAAATTTTAATGTAAAATATAAATAACAATTCGTCTTATCTATGACTAAAATCCAAAACAAAAGAAATTTACCTTTGCTTTTTACAGTAAAACTTTCTGACTCAAGTTCAGTAAGATCACTCTCGGATTGAGTTTGGATTAAGTATTGATCTGAAAAATAACATTTCATAAAATCTTTAATATATAACTCGAGTTCAGCAAGGTCATTCTTAAATTATTGAGTAAAGTATTAACCTGAAAAAATAAATTTTTATTGAGAAGATTAAAACTAAATCTTCTTAAACTTAAAACATTATTATTAGAACTTGGTTTTATATTCAAATAAAAAAGTATTTTTCTTTTTTATTTAGTAACAAAGAATAGGTTAATAAATTTACCTCTGTGTACGTAGAAAATATCACGGAACAGATAATTAATTATCAATCTCGTACGGGTCAATAATCTCTGACACGCCTGTATATTTTGCCTTGCTAGTTGTCCTCCTCTATGTTCCTCGTAGTTACACACAGAGTTTCCTCCACTCATGATACACTAAAACAAAAAAAATAGGAATTCTTTAAAGTAAACTAAGCTCATTAAAGTTCATTTACTAAGTATATTTACTATGGCTGATTTATAGGAAGAGCGCCATTGTGATGTGATATTTATTGACGTTTCAAACATCAACATCGTTAATTGAACAGGGTCTATTTTTTTAAAAGCAGTAAGTAAAAGCATTCAGTTTTTCACTACAGTTTTCGCACAAACACACCAAATAACTATATTTAGTTTGTGACTGTAGTTTTTACTCGAACACTATAAAATAATTTATTTTTACTCTAACGCATAAAAAAACTTGAAACTATAGTTTCTTCTTCAACGCATAAAATTTGAAGTTTGACATTTTAGTTTTTACTCGAAAGCGTTAAGTTAAAAAAGGTCTAACTATATAAATCACCTACCTTACAGTTTTCCTTTTCCTAGGTTCGTTATAAGCTGTAGCGTTTTACATGCTCCTCTCCTGTTCTGCTTTTATCTGAAAAGAAAAATTTAATTCATTATTAAATATCCACTCGAACACAACTAATTTCAATATTCAGTTTATTGCTACAGTTTTCACTTGAACGCATCAGTTCAGTTTATTACTACAGTTTTCACTCGAACGCATCAGTTCAGTTTATTACTACAGTTTTCACTCGAACGCATCAGACAATTTCCACTCGAACGCATCAGGCAATTTCCACTCGAATGCTTTTACTTAAATGATCTAACACACCTTCAACAAAAGCAATAAGATATTATTTCAATCTCTATTCGAACGCAACAACCTTCCAGCTCATAACCTTATTTTTCACTTGAACGCGAAACATAAAATTACTTAGTATGTTAGTTTTTTCCTCGAACACAATAAGTCATTACGCATGCGTCACTCTGTTATAACAAAATGGCTGACTATACCTTCCGCTTTAGGTAAAACCATCTTTAGCAGCAGTGTTTTCTCCGAGAAATCATACTTTTAAGCCCTATCTAGACCTTTCTGATTTATTGTCTTATTCTATGAAAAACATAAAGAATACCATACTTTTGTATATCAAAAATATGCCATAGTTCTAGAGAAAAATGTATTTTCCGAACGCATATTCCGCAATCGAAAACAAAATACTTCTTACAAAAATTTACCTAGCCTTATGTTTCTTAGTTAATCCGTTAGATGTCTCTTTCTGTTTCTACCGTGTCTAATGAAATACTTTTGGTTCCTCTACTCCTGTCGTGTCTCATCAAATGTTTATGGTTCCGCTATGTGTTTCTTTCTACCCGATGATGGTTCAAGGGCAGTACCGCTTTATCAAGGATGAGGGTTAAATTGCACATAAATTTGAAAGACATTTAAAAGAAATCATCTGAATTTAAGGAAAATTTATTTCAAATGAAAACTCTAGTGAAAGCCGAGAAGAGAATCTCAGGAAAATGAAATATTTATAAGGTGGTATAACGTCCGTCCCCCTCCTGATCTCGGACCACCATATAGTGATCCGCAGTAAAAAACAATCATAGAATATAAATGTGACACACAGACCCTTTGGTTAAGCGCTGATAAGCTAGTGAAAGCCGAGAAGAGAATCTCAGGGAAATGAAATATTTATAAGGTGGTATAACGTCCGTCCCCCTCCTGATCTCGGACCACCATATAATGATCCATAGAATATAAATATGACACACAAGCCCTTTGGTTAAGTGCTGATAGGCAACATTAAAAAACTTATGAGCACTATTGAATCATTAGGCACAGTTCAGACCGAAATATAGGTAGATACACACGCAAACCAACAGAAAAAAACTGAATTGGTCAAACCTATATTTCATACATAAAAGATGAAAATAAAAATTTATAATTATAATGCACGATTAGAATGATTATATGCTGGTTTTTAAGGTGGTTAAGCTACAATAAATTATAGTGAGAAATATTTTGGTGGTCCGAGACTTTACGGCTAGGTAAAAAATTTGAAAACTACTAGATCATACAGGAACCAAAATGATTAACTTGAACTTCCGGGTTAATTTCGCCAGAAGCTTCTTCTGCAAAATATAATATTCTAAGACCTAACGTAGGATTTACAGCTTCAAAAGCGGAAAATCATGTCAAGAAGCAAGGATTATTTTCTTTTAGGACCTAAAAGATGCCTAAGTTTCAGCGAAATCCTCTCATACCATCGACAAGCTGAACTACTTCGCTGTTATCTAGTCATGGAAACTCGAAACGGGTACTTATCTATTTTATCTAAGAAGACTATGACTCACCCTACTTTTAGTTAAAGGCTCATTGTCAGTCTTTTCTCATTCACTCGTATTAATACCTTTTTCTACAGCTAAACTAGTTAGGTTAAAGAAAGATCTAGGTTATTCTCTAGTTCTTCGTCATCTAGCTCACAGTGAAGATGTGGACTTATTTCCTAATATTCGTTCTTGTCCCTGCTTGTCTAGGAGTGGGAACAAAAGAAAATTGTTCATGCTCTTTCTTAGAGGATAGCATTATTTCCTGCCAGAGTCCTAATCTAACATGTTGGATTCAAATGGAACTGACACACAAAACTTTAATCACTTCAGAAATCAGGACACAAAGTAACGACCAAACGCAGGAAATACAGTATGGAAGAAACCGATTCCCTTTCTTAGAGCAAGTTTCCTCGAAAGTTGCTCTCTATTCTTGTGAAGCAGGGACATGCAGGTAATTTAAAAGGATTTATTATCCTATTTTACTGAATAGTAATTCGTCGAAATTTTTACTCTTACACTCTAAAATAATATTTCTTAACCAAAAATACTAATCTCAGAGCAATTTTCTGTTAGGCCAATAGAACTCATATTATAGTTTACCGTCCACCGCCCGCATACATTTAAAGGGCCGGATGAGAAAATTTCATTATTCATTATCTAAAAAAATATTGTAGAATTTTTCAAAAATGTATTTAGACATGGTAGGAATGAGCAAAGGAGGGCATATTTGGTATCAAATTAAAGCTTACAATGCCAGGAATGTCAATAACATGGTGGCATATACAACCTGAAGATTTCAAGGCAGTGCTACCTATATAATGAATAATGAAAAAATGCCTCATCAATTTTCAAAACGGCTCGGACAGTAAACTGTAACCTGAGTTCCTATGGCCTTATTAGTGCTCACATGTAAATTCCTAATTTTTTTCTCTGCTAGCTAAAAAAATAAATATGTATTCAGCTTTAGACCATGCTAAAAGTAGTGCTATTGAAAATATGAGATCATAGACTAGAATCTTTAATTCGACGCTGTCCCAGGGCTTTTGACAGGGCTGCGCAGTGCGCAATACACGCATTTAATGCCTAAATGTCGCATTTAAATGGCTAGAATGGCCATTCATTTACAGAATGGCGCATTGTATTTGCTAAAAAGTGTGCAATTGGCGCATTGCAAAAAATCCTGTCAAAAGCCCTGCAGTGTCCTGGCACCGTGCCAAATCTGATACAATAAAAGAGATCGTAGTTCAAATCTGTTATAACACATTGTCTATACTGTCAAATGTTTCAAAAATAATTCTGTTATAACACTGATAAAGTTAACGTCCTATTTTAACAGGAAAACTCATGTCTACCTTCCAACAGAAGGAAAATATATCCGTCTCACAGAATATCATCTGATGAAAGCAAAATCAACCACAACAAAAACTTCTACTCTGTCTACTATAATCTATAAGTCTACTACCACCTACAAACCTACTGTCTACAAGCCTACTTCCACCTTCAAGCCTAGTACCTATATCCCTACTTCGATCATGTATAGACGCACCATCTATATCCCTGCTTCCACTCCTGCTGCCTATACATCTACTGTCATTGAAAAAGAGGCTACTTCAAGGTATTTCTATATTTTTACTAATTATTATAACACTTTAATTTGTTTTATATAAACTACGACTTGTACGAAAATGCCAACGACGTCAAAATATTTTCTATATATCTTTTTAAGTCACTGAAGAGACTTTATAACCTTAAAAATGTCTTAAGAAATCCTGAATCCAAAACCATATAAACGTTGTTATATTTTCTTTAACTCTGTTCTAGTTTTTGAAAAGACATAATAACCTTATATTTTCAGAAATATCTTAACAAAAATTACCTAACATACATTAATATAATATAACCTTTCTTTTCAGAGAAAAACTTACCTTGATTAAGACGTCTGAACAGCAAACCACAACTGCTCCTCAAGAAAGAGACTATCAATATGAGGATACTATGACAACGTCTTCACTGTCTGGAGAAGGATTTCATCTGGAAGATCAGCCCAACACTCCTGCTTCTTATATACCAAACCATGAGGAGCTGTCAACCTTAAGCCCCGCCTTGAAGAGCAGCTCTCCCCTTTCAGCTGTACCAAGAGAGCACAAACTGACGACTTTAAGCCACGCCTTAAGGAGCAGCTCTTCCCTCTCACATACAGTAACAGATCAGAAAATGTCAACTTCAAGCCCCTCCTTGATGAATAGCACAAGAGAGTCTCTTCCAAACGATTCTGTTAACTCTTCAACGGCATCTTCATCTTTTATTGTGTCTGTATCATTTGGTGTAATCATTCCTTTACTTATGATAACAAGCATTGTCATAATATTAAAGGCTCGAAAAAAAAGAAACAGATCTCCTATATATAGACCAACTTCAGGCCAAGCTAGCACAAGCAGAGAAATTTTTGAGTTAATACCTCTACGTTCAAACATACCATAATGTCTTGCATATTAAAGACATTCCCTACTGCGTCTTATGTTTCCTCAAGTTGAAGGGTATATTTACTGAAAAAACAGCATAAAGATTATAGGTGCTTCTTATATACTCACTTTAATCCAAAAACATTCTCCTGAGATCTGTATGTGAGATGGAAAAATGACATAAGACATGATAATATCCTAAATTCGTCATATGACACTTAGATTAGTGTCAAAGACATGAAATAATAGTAATTTAACGACATATAACATGGAAAAATAACATGAGACATGATCTTATCCTACAGGGATGTAAGTCTTCAGGATTTATCAGGATTTCCTGATTTCTGAAAATTTTGAATGCCATCTACTTTCCTTATACAAGTGGTAAAGAGAGACTTTTGGAAAAATAGATGGCTTTTATATCAAGTAAATGTATGGCTTCCTGATTTTTGCCCATGCCTGACTTACATCCCTAATCCTAAGTTCGTCATATGACACTCAGATAAATGTTAAAGACCACTGCGTCTTATAATATTTCCTCAAGTTGAAGGGTATATTTACTGAAAAAACAGCATTAAAATTATAAATGCTTCTTATATACGCGCTGACTTTTATACATTGGAGATTAAGGTAGTAATTCTGTTTATCCAAGAAAACATTCATATTTTATAGCTACGCTTGTTAATAATTATGAATCACTTAACCAAAATTCATATATTTCATCATGTACGGTTATATAACCTGACATATGTATCTTGGCTATAAGGTATATACTAGCCTTCCGTGTGGCTTTTAAAAGAACACTATTCATTATGCAATACGCTATTCTATTGAAATCTGTATGAGAAAACAATAAACAATTACTCTATTATTGAAAATCTTTTAATTATTGGAATAATCAAACTAAAGAACTAAGTACGTATGTACTGATGCATAATTTATGTCCTTGTTTTGTTCAGAACGTTATCTGGAAGACATGATTAATATCCTTGTTTTGCTCAAGACATTATCTGAACGCAGTATTCTCTGGGAAAGTTGTGACATTTTGACCCTGGGTCTTTAGCTCTATAAGAAGTAATATAGTGAAAAATCCATCTTTAATCTTCTAAATACAAGACTCATAATTTTTTTTTCTGTTCAAAAATCACTTTTTTTTAACTTCAAGCATCGTCAACTTTAAAAAACTTATAAAAAATATATGAATTAAGAAAATTATCTTGAGATAATGATTACAATAATAACATTTATCTTAATATATATAGGATAAGACCTAAAGTGGTTAAGGGTGGGAAAGCTTCCAGTCTTCACCCTTTAAGACTAGCAATATAAAACTGTGTTTAATGCGCAATTCATAAGAAAACAGTGGAAAATAAAAATAAATAGCAAAAATAGAAATAAAAAGCTGACATACCATCTGTCATAAAATGTTTAATTAAAAACTTCGATAAAATTTCATTAAAATTTCTCTCTAGCACTTTATTAATTATGATAGTATCGTAACATTCAACAAGTACAAAACATAAGCGAACCTTAAAGGATTTCCTACCACATAGGAGACAAACACGTCTGTAACCAACATAAGAGTGCATCATACTCAATATTCATACGAAATGTTTTATTTTCAATTATGATACGCAGTACATAAAAAAATACTATGATAATATTCTCTCTTAAAAAATAAATAAAAAAGTGAAATAAAAAATAAATAAGACTTTATCAATGTAATATCATAATCTACAGCAAGAAATACAATAATCCATTTACAGTATTTAAAGGGTGAAGAAAAATATATTGCTTTGTCCTAAGAAAAGATTTTTCCTATAACAGAGAATAAACACCAGCTCAGCTAGTCTACCATAATACCTTACGTATAAGACGCATCTCAAAACTCAACTATACGTGAGATGTTATAATATGATCAAAAAAAATCCTATGAGGTCAACATTTTACTTCATTAAGAGTTAATAACCACGTAATACGATACTAAATCAACAGGTGGCAGCACTATTCTCTTTTTACATAAAGCTACGTATTAGAACACCACTGTCCTATAAAAATATGATGTTATATAAAGAAATATATCGATACAATATAAATCTTTTATACAATAAACTATAGCCTATACCAATAAAACATTAGGTAATATTTATTTATAACACGTCATCTCTCAAAACATTTATCAATGTAGCACACCCATAATCATAACACTCGTACATGAACATATAGAAATAAATTCATGCATGTATCATACTAATATAACTCAAGTCTAGGCTAACATTAGCTTAAGAGTTCGTAGATCTTCTATTTGGAATTTTTGAAGGTCTGGTCTCTCCAGACCAATATTTAATCCAAAAACATTCTCCTGAGATCTGCATTATACTTCTTCAATCCAACTTACTGGTATAATCCCAAAAAATCCTGAGAGGTCTACATAATACTTCATTAAACGTCATCAAACAGTCTCGATTTATCAATAAAATGATATTCATCAGCGCCGTATATAATACTCTACTATATCAACAGGTGGCAGGACTATATACTATTTGAGAGTTTACAGCATAACGAAACTCAGGGTAAGGAAGGTGGGGGGTGTGTGTAATTGATCCCTAATGCTCTCATATTGTATAATTTGGTTAAAACGAAATTCTTTTATAACTAAAATTACACACTTTGTTATAACAAAATTTACTACAGTAATTTAACAACATACAACCTGATGACAAGGACATGGAAAAATGACATGAGACATGATCATATCCTAAATTCGCCATGTGACACTCAGATCAGTGACAAAGACATGGGATAATAGTAATTTGACATGTGACATGGAACCTAGTGTCAAGGACATGGAGAAAAATAACATGAGACATGATCATATCCTAAATTCGCCATGTGACACTCAGATCAGTGACAAAGACATGGGATAATAGTAATTTGACATGTGACATGGAACCTAGTGTCAAGGACATGGAGAAAAATCACATGAGACATGATCATATCCTAAATTCGCCATGTGACACTCAGATCAGTGACAAAGACATGGGATAATAGTAATTTGACATGTGACATGGAACCTAGTGTCAAGGTCATGGAGAAAAATGACATGAGACATGATCATATCCTAAATTCGTCATGTGACACTCAGATCAGTGTCAAAGACATGGGATAACAGTAATTTGACATGTGACATGGATCCTAGTGACATAAAACATGATCATATCCTAAATTCTCCATGTGACACTCAGATCAGTGACAAAGACATGGGATAATAGTAATTTGACATGTGACATGGAACCTAGTGTCAAGGTCATGGAGAAAAATGACATGAGACATGATCATATCCTAAATTCGTCATGTGACACTCAGATCAGTGTCAAAGACATGGGATAATAGTAATTTGACATGTGACATGGATCCTAGTGACATAAAACATGATCATATCCTAAATTCGCCATGTGACACTCAGATCAGTGACAAAGACATGGGATAATAGTAATTTGACAAGTGACATGGAACCTAGTGTCAAGGTCATGGAGAAAAATGACATGAGACATGATCATATCCTAAATTCGCTAACTGACACTCAGATCAGTGTCAAAGACATGGGATAATAGTAATTTGACATGTGACATGGAACCTAGTGTCAAGGACATGGAGAAAAATGACATGAGACATGATCATATCCTAAATTCGCCGTGTGACACTCAGATCAGTGACAAAGACATGGGATAATAGTAATTTGACATGTGACATGGAACCTAGTGTCAAGGTCATGGAGAAAAATGACATGAGACATGATCATATCCTAAATTCGTCATGTGACACTCAGATCAGTGTCAAAGACATGGGATAATAGTAATTTGACATGTGACATGGATCCTAGTGACATAAAACATGATCATATCCTAAATTCGCCATGTGACACTCAGATCAGTGACAAAGACATGGGATAATAGTAATTTGACAAGTGACATGGAACCTAGTGTCAAGGTCATGGAGAAAAATGACATGAGACATGATCATATCCTAAATTCGCTAACTGACACTCAGATCAGTGACAAAGACATGGGATAATAGTAATTTGACATGTGACATGGAACCTAGTGTCAAGGACATGGAGAAAAATGACATGAGACATGATCATATCCTAAATTCGCCGTGTGACACTCAGATCAGTGTCAAAGACATGGGATAATAGTAATTTGACATGTGACATGGAACCTAGTGTCAAGGACATGGAGAAAAATGACATGAGACATGATCATATCCTAAATTCTCCGTGTGACACTCAGATCAGTGACAAAGACATGGGATAATAGTAATTTGACATGTGACATGGAACCTAGTGTCAAGGACATGGAGAAAAAGGACATAGAGACATGATCATATCCTAAATTCGCCGTGTGACACGCAGATCAGTGTCAAAGACATGGGATAATAGTAATTTAACAACATGTGACATGGAACCTAGTGTCAAGGACATGGAGAAAAATGACATGAGACATGATCTTATCCTAAATTCGTCATGTGACACGCAGATTAGTGTCAAAAAGATGGGAAAAGCTATGTACATAAATTATTTAGTTCCACATAACCTAGAACAGGACAAAGATAGTTCATATTATTCTCGGTAGAGGGAAACCCGAGAATGTGTTCTGCGTTCTAAATACGATGAAATCTAACGTCTCAGTTGTAAACTATGAGCAAATATTCTTTATTGATATCAATAAAATATATCAAACAATGAAAAGAAAGAGCTCTATACATAATTCATTCAAACTGATCAAGAAATTATAAAGAAAAGAGCATTATACATGTAATAATTTAGTTCCACATAACCTACATCATGCTAGAAATAGTTCATATTATTCTCGGTAGAGGGGGACAAAAAATCCGCGTTTTGAATAAAAATCTATCGTTTCAATTTAAACTACCGCTGTAAATTCCTCTAATAACTCAGCAAATGTTCTTTGCTGATATCAATGAAACATATCAAAAAATAGAGGAGAAAAAACTCTGTCCCTAAATCACTCAAACTGATGAAAAAAATCTATATCCTCTTAAACTGAATGTCTATTTGTTCATAGACTTAAAGGTGTAACACCACATTTATGATTTCACTGCTGAGGTGGAGTATATAAGGAACGCAATGTCTGGGGTTAATTGGAGAGGTCCGGCCCTCATGTCACGAACCTCCTTGTCTGTAGCTCCAGGTGCTAGCTTCAGTGCGTAAAATATCTCGACTGTTCTTCCGACCTTGTCGACTAAGAACGGGTGATGCTCCCATTGTTGGTTGAAGCATGAACGGGTGATGCTCCCATTGTTGGTTGAAGCATGAACGGGTGATGCTCCCACTGTTGGTTGAAGCGTGTCTGCTCCCATCAGTTGGTAGAAGCAACCATACATAATGGTCCTCCTGTTTCAGTAACGCTCACCGTTCCTTAGAGCACTGATCTGGAATTGAACGTGTTCCATAATCCTTCAATCCTCCTTCAATCCTCCTTCAATCCTTCAATCCTCCTTCAATCCTCCTTCAATCCTTCAATCCTCCTTCAATCCTTCAATCCTCCTTCAATCCTTGGTGCACTTAGTTCATTCCTCTGTACCGAAAGCTCAGCTAAGAACCGTGTGACATGAGAACCACTTGACCTCTCTTTTGTATTTAAAATTTATGATATGATTACTATTTCCAAAAATAATCCTAATATCCAAAATAATAGGTATTTTCTGGATATTCAAAAAATATAGGTCTTCTTTGGATATTTTTTTTAGAAATATCCAAAGAAGACCTATATATATACTACTTACATAAGTGACAACGCCATGAACTTCCGGTCGCCCTAGCGCCGCTCCAGGGCAACCCAGGTCAAATATGAAAGCAGTTATGTAACTGCCATAATAAGACGTTCAAAATGAGCCCAAGATCAAGGTCCAACTCTCATTATTAAGGAAGTTATGCAACCGAGACTGTTTTGACCTCCGAATATACCACATACAAACGGGCGCTAGTTACGCGCCCAGAAAGCGGGGAGTGGAAACCTGACATATTCAACTCTGCGCATGCGCAATATGGAGGCTCTAGACACATAAACAGCAGAGTTATGAGGGTCTGAACATGCCAAACCAACCGAGACAATGGGGGACGCGGCAGCATTTATAGGGGTCCTTTGTGCGCCCACTGAGATCTGAATGACTCCCCACTAACAACCAAAGACTGGGGCAGATGCTACTGGCTCCAGTCAGTCTGGAGGGCCAAGCCAGGGGTTGGGTACTTATACCTCTGGTGGGCACCTCTTGAAATCAAAATCCTCAGAATCACCACTGCAGTAACATCTCCAGTCCAGCTCTCCTGCTACCTGCTATAGCTCTGCACTCTGTTGGGTTAGACTATGCCAGACAGGCATAGGACTACACCCCACTGGTGGCCAGAGGCTATCTTCTACCAGTCACCTACCAGAGGGTAAAGTTACACATTTATATTATCCCTCTAAGCAGCAGGTCAGGAGCTAGGTTGTGGGAACCCACCTAGGACCATACTGGACAGTGTATTATTATTATCATTATTACACAGGTGGAGTGGAACATTACTTTATACCTTATAACCAACTGTATAATTACTATGTGTGGAAATTACCTGCATATTTGTATTGCTGATACATAACATGTTCTGCCTAAGCTGAATAAACCAGTGAGAACTGGAATAACACTAATAAGAGCTTGATATTCTTACTCTCTATAAACCACTAGTCATATGATATTTCTCATATGACAACTTGATCATGCACAATTACTACTATGACATATTGAATAATTGCTGACAAATATTAAGCAATTACTGACATATAGACTAATTGCTGACAAATAGTGAGCAATAACTAACATATATTGACTAAATGCTGATAAAATATAAGTAACTACTACCATGTATTGACTAATTGCTGACAAATAGTGAATAATTACTAACATATATTAACTAATTGCTGACAAATAGTCCATAGATACTGACATATTTTGACAAATACCAGTCAAAGCAGGATGCACAATTGAATCAATGGCTATTTCTCTGTTATATATTGAGTGAGTGAGTGAGTGAGTAATAGATGTTTAACGCCATTTCGACAGCTAAGGTCATATTCATGGCGAGAACTACATTACATAATTTCACAGAGGAATGTGTCAGTGCCCACGCATATGTGCACCACACACATCCGAGGGGATAGGAAAGAGGAGAAATAGACCCTTTTAAGTGGGCTAGGGAAGCCCGCTGTTATATATTGACTAATTGCTGACAGATTGTGAGTAAATACTGACATGTATTGATAATTGCCCATATATAGTGACTAAGTACTGACATATATTGACTAATTGCTGACAAATTGTGAGTAAATACTGACATATTTCGACTAATTGCTAACAAATAGTGATTAATTACTAAAACATATTGAATAATTGCTGACAAATAGTGAGCAATTACTAACATATATTGACTAAATGCTGATAAAATAGTGAGCAATTACTAACATATATTGACTAAATGCTGATAAAATGTAAGTAACTACTACCATGTATTGACTAATTGCTGACAAATAGTGAGCAATTACTAATATATATAACTATTACTTTTATTCACCATGCCTCTGTATGAGAACTCATTCTCAAAATTTATTCAAAATATTTCCCTCAAAATAGATACACTTTGACAGAACTCGAGTGTCCTGATTAATTTTCTTAAACAAAGTCCAGACGTAATCACTTCCTCTTCATTTCATGACTGATGGGTGGCTGGTTCATATCATTTATGTTCTGTTAACGTTTGTTTGATAAGAGTTGTCCCAAGCTATGTTCCGATCTCTTACTGAAGGACAGTGGCCACGTAGTTACACCTCTTCCTACTGGAGAAGTTCGGTCAAACATGCATGTGTGTGTGTTGGTATTTATATGAGTTAGAGGAAATCCTTTATTTAAAGATAGTGTATTTGTGCAGTTAGCCCACTGGTCCATGAAATAGGGCGTACCTGGTCAGGCCTATACTAGTGTAATGTAGGCCTATACGACAACCACGCCTGTGAGACTTGGTGCACTTGGGATAATCTTCGTCTATGTTGTGGCTTATACGCAAGGAATTAAGATGGTAAACATAGTGAGTTTCGAAATAAAACTTAGAGGAAAATAACTATTCTTTCTCTGGAGGTGTTAATACCTGTGACTTTCACTTGTCACTTTGATCAAATGAAAAGTTAGGACTAATTATAGAAACACCTAGATGGAACTGATGGTGAGTTAAATAAACCCAAAGGACTAGCAGAGTACAAATCGTTGACTGCTTAAAGTGATACAGTCCGATATTTTTCATTTTTCATATCCTATATGCAAATGTGTTCTACACACTGTTATAACACCATATTTAGGTGTGAGTGGACCATTTTTTATTTGTATCTTTAGCATGTTAAAGCTTAGAAAGGGGCCCCATGGAAACAGGCATTTTAGAGTGTATTTCCAATGGATGGATTTTTGGCATGCATGCCAAAATTAGAAAATTGGGTATAGGTCTACCATTCCCTTCAAATATGAGCTCAATTATGGGTAAGGAGGGCAAATAAAGTAGGTTATGTAGGTCTGTGCTAATACATACACAGAGAGAAGAAGACTGATCGCTTTGACATGTACTGCACATGTCAGGATTTGTCTCAGGACTACATGACATGTACAAAGGCATGTCAAGTCAGGTTGAGGCTCACACATTTTGTATGTCAACGTCATATATATTCCTGGTTCATGTACCTGAGTGTCAGGTAGTACTGTGTGACAATTATGCAAGGGTCAAGGGCAGGCAAGAGCTGTGTACCAGTGGTACAATTAAGGTATATGAGGTAGGGGATATTATGGTGCCACAGGCCTGTAACAACAAGGCCTATATCCCTATCTATATAACTTCTCCTTGTCAGGGGACCTTTATGCAGTCTATAAGACAAGGACATGGAGGTACTTGGCAATGCCATATGTCTGCATGTATTGTAGACATTGAGGCTATGTATAATATATTGGGTGTTAGCATAAAACCTTTTGGCATTCTTTCTGGCCCACAGATAAGGTGTCTGATCTCCCCTGTTGAAGTATTTAGGATTTAGTGGTTTCATTTTATTATCAAATAATTCATTCAAACTTAACAATGAAATGGTTTTCACTACCCTTGAGTGAAAATACCAATTCATTTTAGTGATCCATCTATACCAAGAACAAAATGACACAGAGCTACAGCAAATGTCTCAGGTGTTTGTAGTACCTCTTGGTATTAACTGGATAATCCTAGTACCAAAATGGCTGTTTGCCCCATCTAGTAGTATATCATAACAACAATTATGCATGTCAAACCTGACATATTATCACATGTCAACACAACTTTTGACATGGCTGTGACAAGTGATATGGCATCTCAAGGTATGTCAAATCGTAGGAGGTGTAAGGCATGCTACAGGTGTCATGGTGACATATGTGCACATGTCCCAATGACATGTGCTCTCCATGTCAAATGTAACTTGACACGGGTATACATGTCATTTTGTCAGATAGTTTTTTCAGTGTAGTAAAACGTAATTTATCATCTACACCCAATCAGCTCGTAATACACACAGCAAGATTTGGGGGATAGATTGGTAGAAGGCCTTTATTACAATGAGCAGAATAATATATAAAAACATTGAAAGCAATAGACACTGAAATGACCTGCAATACATACTTTGTATGACTTAATGGACGTTAAATGTACACTATTTACGACCTTCAGTTCACTACTGTAACGATATGTGGTATTAAGGTGGATAGCAGGGATAGAGTAAAAGTGAATGGATTTTCTCCATACTCTCAACAGAGTCTCAAAATGGTAGGTACTACTCATACATCCAATAAAAATAGGGGGGCCCCATGAATATTTCCGAGATACAGGACCTTCAATATTACATAGGATTATACAGTTATTTGTCACATAAATCCCTATATTCATATCTAAACATGGATAGATTTTTTTATAACTTCGTCAGCCTTTAGATTATAAGCATACCTTTGCAATAGATACAATATTGACATGTGGTCCCAGGCATATTTCTACTGTTTTGGGGTATCAAAAAACTAGAAAATCAGTTTTCAATATGTGGTGAGGGGACAGGTAAGTATGGATTCCCAGTGGGCCAAGTAACACAGATTCCATGGGGAAGTGGTAACATGTTCGCATTTATATCATAAGATCCTGGGTTCAGTTCCTGCACATGACAACTTAGGAAACCCTTTTTCAAACATGAATATTTGTCAAGTTTCTTCTAAGCTGGAAACCGTTTTCCAACATTCTCTGAATGCATTGATTTCCATCATTTAGAATTAAATGTTTCAGAAACGTTTTTGTTATGTTTTCTTTTAAACTTTCGTTCTCTTTTATTGAACACAAATGGTAATATTATTATTATCATTGATAAAAAATCAGTATAGGTACCAAGGCAGGGAATCGAACCCCAAATCTCTGATTAGAAGTCTAACAGCTTACAGAGTAGCCACAGAATATGCTGGTGTTAAATAACCATAACACCCCTTTTTATCTACCATATCTACATGTACAGCTGCTCAGAAACCTGCGCAGTAAACCACTTTTATAGAAGGCCGCCATCCACCTTAAACATTGCAAAACAGGATGCCAGTAGGATTTTAGTTCTTGCTTTTAATGTCGAACATATAATGGTTGGACAATTGCAAAAGATTTGCATACAAGAAATCTAGAATTATTTCAATCATACTTTAATATTTTATTTCCATGTACAATCACTCTGGTTATCATGCTACTTCCGAGATGATTGAAGTACGATTAAAGGGGGATGGAAACCCCTCATACAGGGGCAACAATAACATCAATCTATTGATCAGGAAGATCATACTGTATCTTTATGAAGACCAATAAAAAAAAATGAAAAAAAAACTATACACTATTACAGCCTGTGATTAGTCGGTATAGGCTCCTAGCAACACCTATAGCTTCAGAACATTTCTTGTTATATCAATTTGTCATGTTACTATTTGGTAAAACCGATTATAGCTTGGCTCCATCTCCGACTGCTAGTCTCTCTGAGCTTGTCATTGATAAGGCCTTAGTGCCATCCTCATGCCTATTACTAGACACCTTTATACAATTTCTCCACATGTGATAAACCCTCTTCTTGCATACAAAGGAGAAACATATAAGCACACCTTGCAGACATTGTGATATGTTGAAGATTATACTAACAGTAAGAGCTCCCCGACCAACAACTGCAGACAACAGGGCAAACACCCAGGAGAAACCCATTAGGGATACAAGCCTTATGTAGACCCACACCTCCTGCCTCCAGGGTTTGTCACTGGGATGAGCCTGGGAGGAGGCCTGCTGCATGGTTCTGTGCAGTCTCACCACTGTGGTTGTGAACAGTAGGATATTAACTATCATGGTAGCACTTATTGGTATAACCATGCCCACTAGAGCTGCAGTACCCCAGTTTACCACACACATTTGGGTGCTGAAATAGATACCATAAAAACACAGATTAAAACACAAATTAAAACACAGAATGACGTCAACATTTTCAATCAAACAACCAGAGAATGAAGAAATGGAAAGACATCCATTCAGTGAAAACAGGGCTTGTGCCCCGGGTGGCTGCAGGTATTGATGTGTAAAGCTTATCAACAGTGATAATGCACTGGTAACTAGCATTTGGATCTAAAAGGTATGAATTCTATAAGGGACCAATGGAACATATCTATATTATATTGAACGGTACCAAGATACTGCATAATTATGCTAATTATACAAATAATATGTGCGGATATGGAGTGTTTGGTATCAATCTGGGGTGTTTTGTCTCCCTAAAGAATATGCCCCCCTAAAAAATTGGATTCGAAAAAGAATAGGTAGAATAATTCTTTTAACTAGTGGGGTGTTTTCGCCACTTTTCTCAGATGCTCCCTGTGTGCGCGAACCACGGTCTGAGTGTACCTATCTAATGGCTCTTTTTGCGACGATGACTGGCCAAAAATATAATCATTTTAGGGGAGCACGGTCGAAAAAAAGTTTGTTTTTTTTTGGGAGGGGAGGGGGGACTTGGGGGTTGGGGGACTTAGGGGGGCAGAAAACCTCATATAGGAGTTCTCCCATAGTGTGACCTATGAATTAAGGGTATCTCGAGCTGGCGATCATCATGGTGATGTTCATTTTCACCTATGCCCAAGCGTAAGTAAGTTAGCCTCCAAAATACAGCCACGAAGGGCATTTTTAGTTCCAAGTGGGGTGGTTAGGGCTCAGTAGAACGGCTTCAGAGGAGTCTATTGGGGTTGTACAGGTATTAAATTGTGTGGGGTGGTACATCTATATGGAGAGGTATGTGAGGGGAGGGGTACCTACTGGTGCTGGAGTGCTGAGTGGGTAGCTATAAAACTTTAAGGGTCACAGACTGATTAAGTAATTGGACGCAATAACTGCTCCAAATATAATAAAGCTACATGATTGGGGCTCCTAATATGGGAATGGCACGCACGTTTACGGTCCCAAGACTCCAAATAAGCCAATGCCACGCCACTTTAAACTCCTAATAAGGTGCATCATACTTGTGTGTACATGTATATACATTATATATGTAGGTGGCCTTTAGTGGGTAAATTAAGGGCAGGCAGACGACTGGACGCTCCCCAGGCACATGTATGGACACCTTTTCATCCTCATGGGCCACAGGTGATTGGATGCAATAACTCCTCCAAATATAATAATGCTACGTGATTGGGGCTCCTAATATGGGAATGGCATGCATGTTTACGGTCCCAAGACTCCAAATAAACCAATGCCACGCCACTAAGAACTCCTAATATAATAAGGGTCATCATACTTATGTGTACATGTATATATATGTAGGTGGCCTTTAGTGGGTTAATGGAAGGCTTTCACGGCTTCATGAAATCAACAAGAACAGGACAGGATAGAGACGGACCAGGGGAAAGAGAGGGCCGATGCTGTGAAGTATGTGTGATAACACTAGACTTGCACATGCCTTAAAGTGAGTGAAAATAATTCAATAATGCTGCTTCAGAGAACCGGCTAATTCAGGAACCAGCCAATTTTGGTCTGAAACAGAGGTGGCAGGTTTATAGAGACATGACTGTACAGTGGACAGCTCTAGTGACACTCTATAGACATAGAGCTACACATTGGTGGTAGGTGTAGAATTGTGTGACTATCATAAGGGGTATAGGTGAAAACTCCAAAAGTTTGACTAGCTCCAGAATCCACATGGATCAGCAAATCATGTTAAAAATTATATCTTCTTAATCACAAAAGGAAGGAGTCTGAGGATCTTTGATCCTTTCACATTTAAATCTGATGATACACACTGGCCAGGGAGCAACACAATTGATAACATAAATAATAGTATCAAATACCCTATTCCTTCTAATAAGCGCACTGGTGCGGAAATCGATTTTTAATGCTCAAAACCTACAAAAAAATGTGATTCTAATAAGGGTACCCCCTGAAGCCTAAATAATTGTATTTTCCCTGCAAATTTTCATTCTTACACTTTATTTGCATGATTTGGCACCAGGGGTGTGTCATGAGGGATGTCAATATATAGTAAAATCCCAACCAAATATCTTCTAAATCACTGTGAGTTGGTGGATGGGATCTGCTGTTTGGGAAAAGGGGAGCTAATAAGGGAAGTACACTTTGATCAGCATAATACCTAAATCTAACATTTATAAGTATCTCACGGCTGCATTTGTGTGTCATACCAATATAAATTGAATTGATAGACTAACCCTTTGAAGGCGACTACTGGCATTATGAATATTGATCATGATGATGCATGAATGCAGCCCTGGGGAGCAACATGAGGGGATACTGGAGGAGAGTGGTTGACTCTAGAGAATCCCAGTGGCCAGATGGAAGAAAATATTTTTTTTTCAAATATGCCAAATATCCCAGTGGTGGATCAGTGCTCAAAGTATTATTGAATGGCCTTAGCCACATAATGAAAGCAAGTTATGTGTATTAAGGACGGTATTCATATTTTCATCAGAATTCCCATATGATGAGCATAATTAGCATGCTTATTAGTAGACAGCTAGGTGTACACAGTATAAGAAAACTGACATAATCGTTACACTTAGCACCCTTCACTCTCAAGTGCTATAGGGCAAATCCGAGGTGTGAATTCTGTCTATCTAGAAAGATATCTGCATATCGGTCTTAATTTAAATAATCTGCACCTAATTAATATGTTAGTTAGGAGTCAGATATGCAGATTACAAATGTTCTGATACCATCATCAACTTTAGCACATCCCATTACCTTTGTTGATCTAATATCCAATATAAATTGTATGTATTAAGAATGATAACTTCGTTTTCTTACATTATCCAATAGTATGACCCTAAATATGAATGCTAATTAGAAGTCAAATATGACATTTGTGTATTACAGCAAATGTCAAGTAGTACTTATGTGGGGGACTCAACAGCCAATCATGGCCTGTTTGTTTGTTTGTTTGTTTAGTTTTACGTCCGGGGGCCATCGAGGAACTCAGACATTCAAGGTTTCTTGGACATTAAGTCCTTTCTTTTCTTTTTGGACAGGTATTTATATGCTGCTTGCCCGACACAGCAGTGACCGAATCTATGAATGACCGAATCTATGAGATGAATGACCGAATCTATGAGGAGGGTCGAGGGGGAAAACCGCTACCGGGGCTTCATTCCCCTACTCTTTTCGAAGGATAGCAAGTGTTCTTTTATTTGCCTGGTCCCATAGGCAGGGCCAGACAAACCACGGCCTTTGATCACTCAGACGTGGTTCACTGAGGGGGAATCCCATGGCAAAAGACAAGCATGTAAGCCCAGGCCCGCGCATATGGACACCAGCTGCCCACATGCTCACCCCAAGACACAAGAAACCCCAAGTTTGTCGCCTTTTACGAATCTGGTATGCCCACTGTTAGTATGGAAGGAGATTTCTCCTTGTGGACTCCCAATGAAGTTATTCTGCTCCTTCATGCCCTCACATGGTGTAGACATACCATACTCAGTCATAAATTGGATTTTTTCCCCCTATTTTTGGCCAAAACCAGTTTCTAAATTTCCCAAACTCTACCCCTGGCTTATGACCGTTTTTTGTTTGTTTTTTACCATAGATTAAAGTGAAAACCATGGAAAAAGTGCCCCAAAACCGGCTTATAGTTTTTCCTTAAACTCTACCCTGGCTTATGACTGGGGTTTTACCGTAGGTGTTACCCCCACCCCCAACCCTACCCTGAGGGAGATCCTACAGCTGATGCAATGGCTCGTCTCAACAGGTGAATAGGATACCAAATCCCAGAGCTTGTTCACATCGAAACTAGTAATGATAGGGAGTGGACCCCATGGAACGCCTGCCTAGCTATCTACTAGGGCTATTCATAGTACAACTGGCAAAAGATCTATGTTGTAAACATAGGATTTCGCTATTCCCGAGATCCTCTTTTTTATCAACTCCCTCCTTTAATACACACAAACAAACATTTTAACTATTAGTTTAGGAGATAATTTTACTATAGAAGTCTATGGAAAATCAAGCTTCTACTTTGACTTTCCACTGCCAACATTTGAACCACAAGATTTTTCCCAAAATCAAACAACACATGGAGAAAGCCCTTGCATGACACTCACTGACATTGACAAAATTCTGTAGTCATTTACTGCCAAATTTGAATAGAGTGGTTGCTCCTCCCTCATGACATCCCTGACTCAAAGAATGGGGGTCCTTCTACATAACTACAAACAGACCATTCCTCCATAACAAAACCAAGACGACACAACCTTATTGAACTGTGGCGTTTAGGCACACATACCATGGACCGAGCTTCGTTATTTTCATAATAGGCAGATAAGGGTCAACAGATGTTAAAACATTAGAAAACTCAAGTTTGCAAAAATGTCAGTTACAACCTTCTTACACTAAGGTAACAACATATAAGATGAGCTAGTCCAGTGGTTCCCAAGATATATCATCTCAGTCAAGATTCTAGGCATGGACATATACTGTAACTGTCAGGATTTCACAACATCAATGGTGGAAAAAAAGAACTTGAAAATTCGAGCCTTAATATCAAGCTTTATTCATTGCAAATAGCTTAAAATAAATTTAGTCATAGTCAAGCATGCAACAGGGTAAATCAAAAGGTAAAAGCCTGTACTAGAACATGTTGTATCACCAGTGGATATTGCATGCCTCATTACTATATATTCTGGAATACTTTGATGTCAAATCATTTTGATGGTTTAATATGCTGGATGAAATTGGCAAACGGATGGTCTGGTTTCTACAGTCAGTGAAACTTTCCATATGCTTCAAAGAACTAATTCTAGCAGAGTTTTATTCAAACCAATTGCATACTTCTCATCAACAATATCTAATAATGTACTTTATTGATCATTTTGACCAATATATTCTATTGATCCTTTCGATCAATATATTCTATTGATCCCTTTGATCAATATAATCTATTGATCCCTTCGATCAATATATTCTATTGATCCTTTCGATCAAATCAAAGTATGTTTGGGCTGATATTTTTTTCTTTAAGCATGATGGGTAAACACATGGTATCTATAAATGTTTAGAACTAAGATTATAATGGTGCACAATATACATCCTGAGTGATGTGCAAACAGGTGCTGTGAAAAAACAGTAACAATCCAACCACATAATCTTCAACATTCAGGGCTTAAGGCATGTAATACCATGTCTCTCGCAGGTATGGTGCTTCTAAGTCTTTCATTCAGTTAGACATATTTCTGATTCTGCTAGGTCAAACTACAAGTTTCAAGACCCAATCAGTATTTACATGAACATTGCTTGTGAAGGAAGGTAAAAATAATAATGAGTACCCCACCAACAATAGAAACTGTAGAATTTGTTAAAAATGAAACCTCACATTCTATCACATCATAGTGAGAGTATAGCACCAAATAGTCCATAGCCACGTGTTGTTGGGTACCTTGGATAGTTCACCTCAGAGATGTTCTCTCTAGTTTGAGAAAACCTCCATTGGACACAGGCTTCTTCATATGGGATATTGTCTGGATGGATATTGTCCTTCCAGCCGTCATCACTCGTATTCCCCTGTTCAATATTGATGAAGAATACTGTATTTCCTTGTGCCAACATCAAGGGAGATACCCATTTGATATCATAGGGAACCCTAGGGGTGAAGGTAGGATCATATTCTGTCCACTGGTCAGTTGCTGGTTGGTAGTAGCTTATCTCACAGTCATATCTGAAATCAGGTTCAGTGTCACTGTCGATAATGACAATGACCTTTTCACTGTTCACGGTCATCACATGCATTTTATGGTGCATCAGGGCTTTTGGCATTGAGGCCTTCTTTGACCAAGTACCAGTTGTCATGTCTAAGCAATCGACATCCTCTGAAGGGCTAATATTATTTCTATCTAACTCTCCCCTCCATCCTCCTGAGACATAGACTGAGTCGTCATAAACACACGCTGCATGGTACATCACAGGTCTTGGCATTCTGTTCACTTCATGCCAAGTATTAGTGTAAAAGCTATACTCTTCTACACTTGTGGTGACTGATGTGATACTGAGTCTGAGATTTCTATCCAATCGAGGTATTCCGCCAAGAGAATACAGATTTCCACCATAATGAAATGAAGCAAAGCCTGTTCTTGGAGCTTTCTCTCCCAGTTGAGACCACTTCATATTCCTTGGATCAAAGACATTCCATTTCTGTTGTGTGTCATCTTCAGAACAGAGAATTAAAAAATTGTTGATGTCAATGCAAGCCTCAATATGACAAACTTTTGGTGGATTCAGTGTCTGATGTGGTACCCATTTACCACTTTTTCCAAAGACATGCAATGTTTTAGCTTCACCTTTATCTGTATTAAATACCACCCGCACAGCATGACTCCTGGTTTTGGCTTGGACTGATGTCTCCAAAATCTTGTGATGAATGGGTTCATTCTGGTATATCACAGCCTTACGCACCAACTCACACCATGACTCCTCAGAACTGGTGAACATATCCATCTCCAAAATGGCTTTTATATGTTCTTGGTCCATCAGACAAAACCGGACTTCTGACATCAAGTCATCCAAATGAACTTTGCGGTTTTCATAGTCCATGTTCGCCCACTGCTTCAAGAACAGGAAGAGGTCCCACTCGCTCTTCCCCCAACACTCAGGAACAACCTTCACAGCCTCGTATGGAAGCTCATGCTTGCAATATTCAACTGCAGATTTATAACTTGATTTCAAGTATGCCTTGACTCCTTCAATTCCATCCTCACACGAGTATTTTGCAAATATTGACAGCACATCCCAGCAGTTCTCATGACTGAGACTCTCTATGAGGCTATCAACACATGCTTGTACCACAAATGTCATCTGGAAATATACAGCTGAGCTAAATATTTCCATGGCACTGTTGTTTATAATGTCTTCATTCCCAGTGTACACAAGCTCAATGAGCTTTGATACAGCTAACACACTTTGTCCTTTCAACTCCACCCTGTTGGCGGTTGACTCTAGCAAAGGTCCATTCAGCATGACTCGGAAGTAGTCTGACACAGATGCCATTATGGCTTTGTGGACCGGTATTTCGTATTCCCCGACTTGGATGATATAGTCGAATAGAACCTCTTGCTGCCACAGGGTGCAAATACCTGCTGTTATTCCAACGTCAATCATCATGATGTCTGACTTGAAGCTGTCCTATCCTTACAGGGTTAGCAAACTGAAACCAATGGAAACCAATATTTAGTGAAGGAGATAACCCCCTCTATGACAAAAATACTGTTTTGAACACATATGAACTGCAGCATACAATTTGCTACGTTGGTCTATGCCCTTAGGACATGCTGCCGCGCCGCGTGGGAGTGGCGCGTACATTGCCGCGGACAGAAGGACTTTCCCACACTGGGCGTGGGAATGAGGTAGAGGAGAATGCATGCGCCCGGGACATCGATGTTGATGCCCCAGGGGCATCGATACTGTGATCTTGTATAATGAGAGCTCCAACACCCTGTAGGCCTAGCCATGCCCTTAGGGCATGTCAAGAGAATTGTCACTGAATTGTTATTAACAGTCTATAGAACTTTAATAGAAGAAAAGGGACATGCCCTCAGGGCATAGATCATGCTTTTGCTGCCCTGAGGGCATGTACTAGTCAATTAATTATGGAGGATAAGCCTTGGACATTGGCATCACCAATAATACCCTGGGGGCATGGACCTACAGTAAACCTATAGTCTATGGATGTGATGAATATGCCCTGAGGGTATAGTTATCTCAGAGAATGATATATACTCTATGCAAGTAGACCAAAATGTATGCCCCAGGGACACGATGCCCTTAGGGCATAGCCTACCACTATATTGATGCCCTTTTATAATGGGGCCTGATCTGGACTATACAGGAATTTTTATCATCAGGACATATTCTGGACATTAAGGCTATGAAATAACACAACTGTTAACTTAAGCCCTAAGGCCATTGATGGCCCCAGGGAATGTCTCTTCTCTGAAGGTAACGGCCAGGGGGTAACAGATAGAAATATCCCCTGGAGATAATAATTACCCCTAGGGCATGATTCCATACCTAAGGATATTAAGGATGGTGTAGTTCTGGTATTTAATTTTAAAGTAGACCCTTAGTGCATTCATACACTATTAATGCCCTAAGGGCATGCTTTGGTCAATCATAATGTGGACAGTGGCCTAGACGACACTGGTGTTGCCCTGAGGGCATGTGCGTGTTTTTGGTTAATCCCAGAACTTCAAAAGAGCAAGAATATGCCCTCAGGACTGATAAACGATGCTCCGAGGGCATACACTAGGAATGGTCAATTGTTGATGTGTAAAGCACAGCAATATGCCCTCAGGGCATGCTCAATCCTGCGCAAAAGTCCCGAAAATAAGCGCGTCGCCATGTGGGCAACGCTGCATGCCCCCAGGGCATGGACCAACGTAGCAAGTTGCGTCCTGCATATGGCCTACCCCAAAAAGACCGGCTAGTGTGCGACATCAAGGAGTCCGCGTAGTCATGTGGTACCGCCCATCGTGGTCACATGGTCTAGCATTAATCTCGAACCAGATAAGTAAGGCTGTAAAAACCATGATTACATACTCCAAGCTCTTTGATAAAACAACAAGGCCAAAAAAAATAAATTGTTAGTTTCCGGTAACATGGTACAAAAAGTTGAGGTAGGTCGGTCGGATTTTAAATTTTTTTTAATTTTTTTTTTTTTTTTTTTTGCTGATAAATATGTTTGCCGAAATAGTGAGTTTTTATCATTGATAATGATCAATGTTAGCTATTATACCTGCCAAAATGTATAAAGCTTCAGTATAAATCTAGGATTTCTTGCTTGGATGGAAGGGAAATCTTAAGATACTAAAAATATGAAATTGATGTGAAAAATTATGAATAATATTGAAAAAATTATGAAAAATATTGAAAAAATTATGAAAAATTTCTTCAAAAATTCTGAGGTTGGCCTTGTTTGGCTGAGGTAGGTCAGGTTACCGGAAACCAACCTTTTTTTTTTTTTGGCCCAACCCTAATGATACTGTCCCTACGCCTTAGAACTACTTTTGCCGAGAATATCATTTTATAAAAATTGCATCGAGGCTATTTGATCTGATAGTGACGCTTGCGAGCTTGCACTACGCTGACTCATTGATCCTCATTGACAATCACCACTTACGAAAAAGACCAAGCGCCGTTTCCGGTCCCTGCACTCAGCATCTAATATAATGGGTCTAGACCCCTAAAATCGACAGTGTGACATGGCCTTTTCTTAAAATCGACAAAGGACATGGGGCTTCTAGGGACAAGGACATGGGACAAATAAGATAGTGACAGGGGACATGGCCTTTTCTTAAAAAACGACATGTGACATGGAGCTTAGTGACAAGGACAGAGGAAAATACAAATTTAGTGACATTTGACTTGGGCTTTTCTTAAAATCGACAAGGGACATGGGGACCCCCCATCTAGACCCCCAATATAACACCATTCTCGTTATGGGTATTTCATAACACATCCATACCAGATCTCTTTACCTAGAATACTCCGACTTTAGCCCCCAGTGATGTAAGTCAGGAATAGGCAAAAATCAGGAAGCTATACATTTATTTGATATAAAAGCCCTCTATTTTTCACAAATAGCCCTCCTTACCACTCATGTAAGGAAAATAAATGTCATTCAAAAATTTCAGAAATCAGGAAATCCTGATAAATCCTGAAGACTTACATCCCTGGCCCCCTCTGAGCCTCTCTAGCCAGAATACTCCGACAATAGCCCCCTCTCTCACAGTGATAGTCAGACTTTAATAACCCCCTCTGCCGTTGGCTCTCCTGTGCAGTGTAGGAAGGGGGGATCATGGTCATGGTGGTGGAGAGAAGCACTTGTGTAAGTTCAACACACATTGTTTACAGTGTAGGGAGGGGGGTCGTGGTCATGGTGGTGGAGAGAAGCACCTGTTTAAGTTCAGCACACATTTTTTACAGTGTAGGTAGGGGGGGAGTCATGGTCTGGTGGTGGAGTGAGAAGTATAGAATTCAATCAGATTAATCAGATCAATCAGCTTATGTGAGAGTGCTGAGGCGTGACCAGCCAGTAGACAAGGCCCACACTGATGTATTACTACTACAAGTATAGAATTCAATATGATAGCTTATGTGAGAGTGCTGAGGCGTTCCCAAGCAGTAGACACAGCCCATATGGCTCCCCTAGCTGCCGGACCTTCTTAGTAGATGTGCTTGGTGCTACAGATAACTTTATGGCATTGCTGAAATGGTTAAGTCTATGGGCCACAAAAACCAAATAATTCTAAGACCCAGAAGCATGTTGTAGAAATTCGTTGTTCTTCCATACTCTCAACTCGTTACAGTGATGTCAACATCACTGTAACAATAAAGATAAATACCTGTTTACACTATGACACTAACATGTCAGCAAAGATTCAAATGAAAAATGATGTTATAGTTACAGTGTGTAGATGAAATTAGGCAGTTTCAGTTTAGGCCATGTGCTAAAATGAGACCCAAGACTACTGTGCTTAAGTGGGCCATTTTAGTAATTAATTTATTACGGCCACTAGAATTACTTAATGCACTGAAAGAAGAAAAGAATAAACAAAATCTTAATAAGACCCATAACGTTACCACTGTCCCTTAGTTCATTGTTGCAAATTCCTCAAGACTTTGGCCACATGCAAAATTGAAAACTCAGTTAACAATTATTCTTTGAATGGCCTAATCATACAACAAGAGAAAAAGTGAATCAAACTTCTTTGCATATATATAGAACAAGAACATTTGAACTATGAACTGGAGATGTGATATACTTACGAGAATGGCTTCTTAGATGGGACTTCTAACATCTAAATGAACACCATGCTCACTCATTATGTCTGATATCAATATAACAAAGATTGGAGCAGGTTTTCTGGTGCCCCCTGTCAAAATGTTAGCCCCCCCCCCCTTCCGTTTTAGCTAGTTTTCTTCCCTAAGGCTAATATCTGTCTCTTTTACTGGTGCCTCCTGTCAAAATATTAGCCCCCCCCCCCTGAGTTTTATCTCTGTTTCTGCCCTAAGGCTAAAATCTATAGTTCTTGTCCCTCCTGTCAAAATTTTAGCCCACCCTTCCGTTTTAGCTAGCTTTCTTTCCTAAGGCTAAGATCTATGTCTATTTCTGGTCCCTCCTGTCAAAATTTTAGCCCCCCCTTCCGTTTTAGCTAGTTTTCTGCCCTGAGGCTAAGATCTATGTCTATTTCTGGTCCCTCCTGTAAAAATTTTAGCCCCCCCCTTCCGTTTTAGCTAGTTTTCTGCCCTGAGGCTAAGATCTATGTCTATTTCTGGTCCCTCCTGTCAAAATTTTAGCCCCCCCTTCCGTTTTAGCTAGTTTTCTGCACTGAGGCTAAGATCTATGTCTATTTCTGGTCCCTCATGTCAAAATTTTAGCCCCCCCTTTCATTCTAGATACTTTTCTGCCCTAAAGCTATAATCTATATCTATTTCTGGTCCCTCCTGTCAAAATTTTAGCCCCCCCCCTTCCGTTTTAGCTAGTTTTCTGCCCTGAGGCTAAGATCTATGTCTATTTCTGGTCCCTCCTGTCAAAATTTTAGCCCCCCCCCCTTTCGTTCTAGATAGTTTTCCGCCCTAAAGCTATAATCTATATCTATTTCTGGTCCCTCCTGTCAAAATTTTAGCCCCCCCCTTCCGTTTTAGCTAGTTTTCTGCCCTGAGGCTAAGATCTATGTCTATTTCTGGTCCCTCCTGTCAAAATGTTAGCCCCCCTTTCTTTCTAGATAGTTTTCTGCCCTAAAGCTATAATCTATATCTATTTCTGGTCCCTCCTGTCAAAATTTTTGCCCCCCCCCTTCCGTTTTAGCTAGTTTTCTATCCTATGGCTAATATCTGTCTCTTTTACTGGTGCCTCCTGTCATCCGTGCGCAAACCATCCAGCCCCCCCTGTGCTATAACCAACCACCACCCCCACCCCCGTTGATAAATAATGACCACTCCCTTACGTAAATACCCTGTTCCTTTGCCACTCCATTTGACTTTGGAAAAAGGGAAGAAAAAAATGGGAAGAGAATGAATCTAACATCGCTTTCGTTGAGTACCTAGCCTACTGTCCTAGTGCTTTGTTTACCTTCCGGGGAAATCCTTTGTTTACTTTGGAGGAATAGTCCCGCATAAAATTTTTATAGAAGAAAAACAGAAAAAAAGAGGCTACAGAAAATGAAAAGAAGTATTTTATGTTTAATATTAAAAGATTTATCATAAAAGAACAAGGAGAGGGAACGTTCGCTCGCCGAAGGCGAGCGAACGTTCCCTTCTTCCCCCCCCCCCCCCCCAAGTTTTTATAGGATTAGGACACGCCCAAGACCGCGAGGCTCCGCCTCGCGACTTGACCGTACTGCGGAACACGTTTTCGATGATTTTGACGGCCCCCCGGGCAGCAGCCCCCGGGCAATCGTCTCTAGCGTACATCATGAAATGCGCGGGAAAATGTACTGAACAGAGATCTCCCGCCCTGCCCTGGGATCTCCCATTTTCCTTAGAATTTAGCGTCTTCATGCTTTAAAATCTATAACGTACAGATTCTTCTTAAAACTTATATAGTATCGGTGCTACTTACCCTTTCTTAGTCACAAGTTAGTGAGTTTGCACCGCAGAATTTCGGTCACAGCTGGAGAAAGAGGCCACAGTGAAACAGTGAGCTGGTACCTGATGTGTTGGAACTACGCTCGCGGGAACCAGCTCCAGTATATAGTTAGTTATGCCAAACCACACCAGGGCAAAAAGCAAAAACGACAACAACAACTCTCAACGCGTCGTCTTCTAGATTTTCATGTAATATTCGGAATTGTCAGCAAGTGTAGTAGAGGTAGGCATAATAGTTTCCCTCCTTTCAACATCGAGGATTGTTTGTTGGAATAATAAGGGGTTGTTTAAATGATATTTTCGATGTAAAACGAGCAGCACGCTTCCCGCCATCGATGGGTGGGTGTCAATAGTCTGTCAGTCACTTTAATACTATGAGTATGACTTTAAAAATAGTGACGTTAGTCTGAGTCAGTGTCACACCCATCACAGCCACACTCACACAGTGTAGAAGGTACCATTACTACCAGCGCCTTCGGCGCTGGGATAGTGTCGGGGATAGTGTAATTGTAAATGCATAGCTCTCAAGTTTTGATGAAGCCCAAGAGTGAGACTTTGCCGGTGAACTCAGAAATCTCCAAACATTAGCCCGATTAGGGGAAATGTCACAATCTAGGTAAAACTGGGGGGTTTGGCGGGCATCTCCCCAAGAAAGTTTTGAAAAAATAAAGACAATTTGGCTGACTTTCCTAACAGTGAGGAAAGGGCCAAGTTCACTCTTCAAACCTAGACTATACCGATTTTTTTAAGCGTATAATGCGTCAGGAATTGCATGCTCTGCGTGAGAGAGTGAGATCATTAGCCCAAAAAAGCGTGAGACTCACGCCAGATGTGTGAGAGGAGTTGAGAGGTATGTAAACGGCCCATATGATGTTAGGGAGTGGTCATTTTTTTAACAATAGGGGAGGGGTGGTGGATTTGGGGGAGGGGCAAAAAGAATTCAGACCACAAATAATGTTAGCCCCTTCTCAGGGAGTGGTCATCTTTTAACAACAGGGGGTGGGGGTGAATTTCCGCAAGTTCGCGACAAAAATTTCTGCCCCCCCTCCAAGGGGTCTGAAATTTTTCCGTCCCCCCTTTTTATTCTTTAGTGGCGAGGGGGCGGGTCGCTCAAAAGGGGTGAACATTTTTTCCAACCACTAAGAGGGGTCTGAAATTTTTTTTCACCCCTGCATATCATGGACATGTGTACCCTCCCCGGTACCCTCCTCCAACCTGTGCATCATTCATACACTCTTCGCCCCCCCTGCATATGCACACACCCTCCCCCCACCCTGTGTATCATGCACACACTATCCCCCACCCTGCATATCATGCACATGATGATTAGAGGTGAAATGAGGGAGAACTAAAGGTTCACGTCTTGAGCCATTTTACTGCTGCTGCTGAGTGCTTTATTCAAAATACGCATAACCGGAAGTACATGTTAACCCGTGAGGTTTGCCGCCACTATTTTGCTTGTGGTTGTCACAACTCTCAACACTCCTCAAACATAAACAAAAGACAATATACTACCTCAACCTGTATAACATGAACTTACTTAGAATGAAACTTAACATGAAACTATATAAACCAATACTACTTATAGGGTGTAGATTTACCCAAGACATGAACTATATCATAGCAATATCCTTCCTTTCTTTATAAGTGTCCAGATTCTCCAAGTCTTAGAGTAAACAGTTATTATACTACTAGTGCTTAGCACTGAGTCCTCCAGGACAGTCATCCTGTTTACCTAGTTTCAGTTTCGTATGACAATAGTCACTTGGAAATCTACATCACTGTAGTTTCAGTTTCACTTGTTTTTTAGAGTATCAAAATAGCACATGATAAGCTATTAGATTGTTAATCAACTTCAACAAGTATTTAAGACTATATGATCACACATTATAGTATACATGTACTACATAAAACGTCTTGTTTTCTTACTTAAATGTTACAAGTTACACAGATTAGGTTGTCAAAAATCTTTACTAAACAGCAAACTCATAAAATTTTGAATATACCATAACCTAATCTTGGGTAAAAGCGGTTTCTAGCACATCATTCCCTGTGAGGATTTGATCCCTCATGTGAGGCTTTACCCCTCACTTCCCTAACTAAATCAGTTCTTCAATATGTGCTGTCATTTTCACAAAATATTTCACCTAGCAAATATAGTTCCAACCTTCAGATTCTCCTTCTGAAGTTAACTTACAGATTCTGTACAAAGTGTCAACTTGCTGCATCCTGTGTCCACCTGTGGTGTCTCAGTGCATTCCTCCATCATCTCAGTGCATCCTGACCGCACCCACCAGACAATCAATTTCCAGTGCCTCCGCCACCTCGCTGACAATAAACCAGAACTACTAATGATGTCACCAACAGATCTGCTGTATATTCACAGTGCAAATGCATTCAAGTTTCAAGTTTTAAACATTTTTATTTCTAGGAGTAAGTACAGTTCGTCATCGCGACGCTCCACCTGCATATTACACCTAGGGGAGCCATGTAAGGGTAGTTCCCACAGATGCCGCAGCGATTTTCATACATATGGAGAAGATCTTACAATAGAGTCCTTACATGAGTTACAACCTTAATGACGCAAGTTGAATATTAGGTGAAAATAAACTAAACGAGTCATGGTATACCGCACAGGACAAACTGGACAACACAGTATGAGCGGAGGACTCAAAGAAACGCTACTTCCTAACATGAGTTCATCTGAACAGTTAATATACCGCAAGTTGGTGAGGTGACTATCATGACCCAGGCTGGCTCACCGCTTAGAGATGGGCTACTAGTAGGAGCTATCATGTAAATCAGGCTACAGGATAGTGAAGCCTTCATATAGCAGGCAGGGGTAGTTGGGGTTCCAGTTACTGTAGAAGGAGGAGACTATGCTTTTTTATTGCTTTTTTAAAATCCTCCTTATTAACCAACCATCTAAGTGCCGGATCAAGGGCGTTCCATTGGGAATGGGGCTGATAGATGGGATCATTTATCAAACTGACCAGTTTGGGGGCCCCCTGTAAAATTTTGGGGGCTGAGGTACCCGAGTCCCAATGGAGGGGACTACCAGCGCTTGTCTGCTGAAAACCAGCCTGTGGCACGTGGTCAGCTGCATGTACAGCCTACGTAAGTCAATAGGTAACATTTTTGCTTGTGTGTACAAGTCTTTGACATGCATCATTTCCATAGCCTTACAGTGCAACCCCTGTGACCTTTTACAGTGTCAACTTACAGTGCACATAAACACTCAAATCATCATAACTTTGTATCACTGACCTGCATTCCACGACGACCAGAAGAACTTTCCCAGTTTCAGGTCCTGTCACTCTCCCAGCAGATACTTTGAGGTAGCAAACAACATTACTCACGATGATCTCGGCCGTTTCTGGAACCATCCATGTTCCCATGATAATCCCACAATATCTAGACATCCCATGACAGTCCCTTGTCAAACTGAACGTCTTTTCCATGATATACATGCCGCTGACAGCTACAGACACTTCCCTGGTTTCTCTTGCTGTTTCCACAACGTTGCTGCATTCAGCCTGCGTTCCCGGAACGCAGCTCTCCCAGCCTCCAATGACGATGGTTATATCATAAACCATTTTATTATTCCAATTATCTTAACATATTACTGTATTAATCAAAGAATATATAAGAAATTAATACATTGTATATCCATGAGAGCGTTCATGCCCCACTGCACACCAGCTAGGGCAAAGATACATAGGTTACAACATCAAAGGAACCGACCTCATGGTCCATTGCACAGTATAATGTTTTAATGGTCAAAGCACACCGACCTAATGGTTCATTGAGCACAAACAATAGTGTATATAATGTTTAAAGTGAATGCAACCAGCCGTCATGGGTGCCTGAGCACCGCTGACGCCGTCATGGGTGTCTGGGCACCAAAAGACTGAACAATAGGTTTACATGAGTAACGATGCCATAACCTTCTGCATTTATGTAATGGCCATAATAAGACGGTCAAAATGAGCCCAAGATCAAGGCCGTACTCCCATTATTAAGGAAGTTATGCAACCGGGACGGTTTCGACCTCCAAATGCGCTACAGACGAACCAGCGCGAGTTACGCGCCCGGAAAGCGGGAAGTGGTAACTTGACATTCAACTCTACGCATGCGCAATATGAAGGCTGTAGCTGCATAAAAGACCGAGATATGAAGGTCAGAACATGCCAAACCGACCGCGACAATGGGGGACATGGAGGCGTCCATGGGGGTCCTTTGTGCGCCCAGTGACACATGAAAGACCCCCCTCAAACAACCACAGAGTCAGTCTGAGGTGCCAAGCCAGGAAATGGTACTTATACCCCTGGCAACTCCCTCTAAAAATCAGAATCACCAGAACCAGCACTGAGGTAACATCTCAAGTTCAACTCTCCTGCTACCTGCTATAGCTCTGCACTATGCTGGGTTAGACTATGCCAGACAGGCATAGGACTATACCACTAGTGGCCAGAGGCTATCTCCTACCAGGCACCTACCAGAGGGTAAAGTTACACATTTATATATTATCCCTCTAAGCAGCAGGTCAGGAGCTAGGTGTGGGAACCCACCTAGGACCATACTGGACAGTGTATCATCATCATCATCATCATCATCATCATCATCATCATCATCATCATCATCATCATCATCATCATACAGGTGGAGTGGAACAGAACTTTATACTTTATAACCAATTGTATATTTACTGTGTGTGAAAATTACCTGTATATTAACATTTGTATTACTCATACATAACATGTCTGCCTAAGCTGAATAAACCAGTGATAACTGGAATAGCACTAATAAGAGCTTGATATTCTTACTACTCTCTATATACCACTAGTCATATGATATTTCTCATATGACAACTTGATCATGCACAAATACTAGTATGACACTTATCTGTTAAGATGCAGCGCCACTTTGCCGCTCGATCTGAGGTATTTCCCGTCCACAAATTCGACTCTACGTCGTCCCTACATGTACCTCCAACACTTCATGTGTTCCTCAACAGAGTCTAAGCGTAACTGGAGCCCCATAACCTGATGATTAGAGGTGAAATGAGTGAGAACTAAAGGTTCACGTCTTGAGCCTTGAATGTCTTGAGTTCCTCAATGGCCCCCGGACGTAAAACTAAACAAACAAACAAAAAATCTTGCTGCTGCTGCTGAGTGCTTTATTCAAAATACGCATGACCGGAAGTACATGTTAACCGGCGAGGTTTGCCGCCACTATTTTGTGTGGTTGTCACAACTCTCAACAGCACACACCCTCCCCCCACCCTGCATATCATGCATAGATCCTCCCCCATTCCCCCTGTGGAGTGGGGACCTTCATGTGAGAGCATCGAGGAGCAGAATAACTTCATTGGGAGTCCACAAGGAGAAATCTCCTTCCAAACTAACAGTGGGCATACCAGATTCGTAAAAAGGCAACAAACTTGGGGTTTCTTGTGGCTTTGGGTGAGCATCTTGGCAGCTGGTGTCGATATGCGCAGGCACGGGCCTGCATGCTTGTCCTTTGCCATGGGATTCCCCCTCAGTGAACCAAGTCTGAGTGATCAAAGGCCGTGGTTTGTCTGGCCCTGCCTATGGGACGCGGCAAATAAAAGAACACTTGCTATCCTTCGAAAAGAGTAGGGGAATGAAGCCCCGGTAGCGGTTTTCCCCCTCAACCCTCCTCATAGATTCGGTCATTCATCTCATAGATTTGGTCATTCATAGATACGGTCACTGCTGTGTCGGGCAAACAGCATATAAATACCTGTCCAAACAGAAAAGAAAGGACTTAATGTCCGAGAAACCTTGAATGTCTGATTCCTTTATGGCCCCCGGACGTAAAACTAAACAAACACAAAATTTCAGGAATCTTGACAGATAAAAATGGAAATTTAGTGAAACAGTGGTGTCAAGTTCTGCTTACAAAGCCTACTGCACACTATGCAACAATTCATTTCAAATAGACAATACAGGTCTCCTACACATTCTAGCCCATGCATCAAGGGTTAAGCATACTGGTTTTGCTAAAGCCAGATTTGGAAGCACACAGCGCTACTTCGAAAAGAAAAGTGCTAGTGCAGCAGCTAGTGCATCTGTATCAGATGGTGCTGATCCAACCATAAGTGACAAATGTTTAAAGTGAATGCAACCAGCCGTCATGGGTGCCTGAGCACCGCTGACGCCGTCATGGGTGTCTGGGCACCAAAAGACTGAACAATAGGTTTACGTGAGTAACGATGCCATAACCTTCTGCATTTATGTAATGGCCATAATAAGACGGTCAAAATGAGCCCAAGATCAAGGCCGTACTCTCATTATTAAGGAAGTTATGCAACCGGGACGGTTTCGACCTCCAAATGCGCTACAGACGAACCAGCGCGAGTTACGCGCCCGGAAAGCGGGAAGTGGTAACTTGACATTCAACTCTACGCATGCGCAATATGAAGGCTGTAGCTGCATAAACGACCGAGATATGAAGGTCAGAACATGCCAAACCGACCGCGACAATGGGGGACATGGAGGCATCCATGGGGGTCCTTTGTGCGCCCAGTGACACATGAAAGACCCCCCTCAAACAACCACAGAGTCAGTCTGAGGTGCCAAGCCAGGAAATGGTACTTATACCCCTGGCAACTCCCTCTAAAAATCAGAATCACCAGAACCAGCACTGAGGTAACATCTCCAGTTCAACTCTCCTGCTACCTGCTATAGCTCTGCACTATGCTGGGTTAGACTATGCCAGACAGGCATAGGACTATACCACTAGTGGCCAGAGGCTATCTCCTACCAGGCACCTACCAGAGGGTAAAGTTACACATTTATATATTATCCCTCTAAGCAGCAGGTCAGGAGCTAGGTGTGGGAACCCACCTAGGACCATACTGGACAGTGTATTATCATCATCATCATCATCATCATCATCATCATCATCATCATACAGGTGGAGTGGAACAGAACTTTATACTTTATAACCAATTGTATATTTACTGTGTGTGAAAATTACCTGTATATTAACATTTGTATTACTCATACATAACATGTCTGCCTAAGCTGAATAAACCAGTGATAACTGGAATAGCACTAATAAGAGCTTGATATTCTTACTACTCTCTATATACCACTAGTCATATGATATTTCTCATATGACAACTTGATCATGCACAATTACTAGTATGACAGTTATCCGTTAAGATGCAGCGCCACTTTGCCGCTCGATCTGAGGTATTTCCCGTCCACAAATTCGACTCTACGTCGTCCCTACATGTACCTCCAACACTTCATGTGTTCCTCAACAGAGTCTAAGCGTAACTGGAGCCCCATAACCTGATGATTAGAGGTGAAATGAGTGAGAACTAAAGGTTCACGTCTTGAGCCTTGAATGTCTTGAGTTCCTCAATGGCCCCCGGATGTAAAAATAAACAAACAAACAAAAAATCTTGCTGCTGCTGCTGAGTGCTTTATTCAAAATACGCATGACCGGAAGTACATGTTAACCGGCGAGGTTTGCCGCCACTATTTTGTGTGGTTGTCACAACTCTCAACAGCACACACCCTCCCCCCACCCTGCATATCATGCATAGATCCTCCCCCATTCCCCCTGTGGAGTGGGGACCTTCATGTGAGAGCATCGAGGAGCAGAATAACTTCATTGGGAGTCCACAAGGAGAAATCTCCTTCCAAACTAACAGTGGGCATACCAGATTCGTAAAAAGGCAACAAACTTGGGGTTTCTTGTGGCTTTGGGTGAGCATCTTGGCAGCTGGTGTCCATATGCGCGGGCACGGGCTTGCATGCTTGTCCTTTGCCATGGGATTCCCCCTCAGTGAACCACGTCTGAGTGATCAAAGGCCGTGGTTTGTCTGGCCCTGCCTATGGGACGCGGCAAATAAAAGAACACTTGCTATCCTTCGAAAAGAGTAGGGGAATGAAGCCCCGGTAGCGGTTTTCCCCCTCAACCCTCCTCATAGATTCGGTCATTCATCTCATAGATTTGGTCATTCATAGATACGGTCACTGCTGTGTCGGGCAAACAGCATATAAATACCTGTCCAAACAGAAAAGAAAGGACTTAATGTCCGAGAAACCTTGAATGTCTGATTCCTTTATGGCCCCCGGACGTAAAACTAAACAAACACAAAATTTCAGGAATCTTGACAGATAAAAATGGAAATTTAGTGAAACAGTGGTGTCAAGTTCTGCTTACAAAGCCTACTGCACACTATGCAACAATTCATTTCAAATAGACAATACAGGTCTCCTACACATTCTAGCCCATGCATCAAGGGTTAAGCATACTGGTTTTGCTAAAGCCAGATTTGGAAGCACACAGCGCTACTTCGAAAAGAAAAGTGCTAGTGCAGCAGCTAGTGCACCTGTATCAGATGGTGCTGATCCAACCATAAGTGACAAAACAGTACCCAGTGCAAGCACCTCTGCTAAGCCTAGTTCATTCATGGTGCAGACAGCTTCCCAGCAAGAACAGACTGCCATTGCTGAAATCCTATGGGCCCATAAAGTATGTGAGAGCAACTTCAGCTTTCGGTCTTGTGAAGGATTGTCTGACTTATTTGAGATAATGTTTCCCTGTGTGACATCACAGCACTTTTCACTGAGCAAGTCCAAAGTGTCATATCTGCTCTCAGATGGACTCGGACCATATTACAAGAGGGAACTTGTTAGTATGATCTGTGAAACTGGATGTGCTTTCACATTACAATAAGGCGAAACTGGGAATGCCCAAAACCGTAAACAATGTGATGTTCTGCTCAGATACTGGTGCCAAGACAGTGGGCAAATCTACGTAAGATTCTTAACAGCTTTTCAAACTTTTTTAAAGCCTCTTTTGCCTTTACAAGACAAAAGTTTAGAGTAGTTGGGGTTGGATTACAATGGTTATAGGGTATGAATTGAACTATAGTAATGGGTCATTTGGCGACCTGTGGATAGTAGTTTTATGGAGTGAAGGTTGTGGATCTCACAGGGTTTGGATGTACAGGCATTCACAGGTTCAAATAGATGGGAATTTCAATCAGATGGAGATGAGGGGTCACCACAAGGGGAGTGATACTGATAGACAGGGGTCCGCATAGAGAGTGATATTGTGACATACCCTCTGTGTAGTACATGAATACTTTGTACAAAAACTGTGTCTATTAAGTAAGTTTTATAGAGGGGTTTCACAAAATTAGTACCTCACAGATCATGTATGGCTGCCATGTTGAGGCAAAAATTTTGCCATAGACTTATCATTACAAGTTCCACCTGTTAGTGTGCTGAAACAACTAGCCAATACCCCCTGTGGAGTGGGGACCTTCATGTGAGGGCATGGAGGAGCAGAATAACTTCATTGGGAGTCCACGAAGGAGGAATTTTCCTCCTTCCATTCTACCAGTGGGCATACCAGATTCGTAAAAGGCGACAAACTTGGGGTTTCTTGTGTCTTGGGGTGAGCATGTGGGCAGCTGGTGTCCATATGCGCGGGCCCAGGCGTACATGCTTGCCTTTTGCCATGGGATTCTCCCTCAGTGAACCACGTCTGAGTGATCAAAGGCCGTGGTTTGTCTGGCCCTGTCTATGGGACCAGGCAAATAAAAGAACACTTGCTATCCTTCGAAAAGAGTAGGGGAATGAAGCCCCGGTAGTGGTTTTCCCCCTCACCCCTCCTCATAGATGCGGTCATTCATCTCATAGATTCGATCATTCATAGATTCGGTCACTGCTGTGTCGGGCAAGCAGCATATAAATACCTGTCCAAACAGAAAAGAAAGGACTTAATGTCCGAGAAACCTTGAATGTCTGAGTTCCTTTATGGCCCCCGGACGTAAAACTAAACAAACAAACAAACAAACAAACTAGCCAATTTCTCAATCTCAATCTAGGATCAGTAATCCCAATACATTGGCAACAATTCATGACAAAGAAACAATTTACTGTTTTATTTCACACATTGTGCTCCAAAATGGCCACTATACATCATTTTGACGTAGCAGACTCGCAGTAAATGCCTTCATGAAACCACTGTATATCATGTTTCACATACCAATGATACAGGTACAAACTGAGCACTATTTAAATATGTTCCGGAATATTATCCTAATAGATTCTACATATAAGCTTACCAATTCTAAGGATAAATAGGTTTGTTACACTTGCATTGTTTATTCTGCATATGTCCTATTTTTTCTTATATTTTCCTACTTTTGTCCTACTTAAGTCTTACTTTTTGAAAATTTTCAGTCCTACTTTTGTCCTACTTTTTCAAAGGGGTCTGCCGGACACACTGACTTTTCCTAAGTGAGGCAAGTCTATACTGTTAATAGACTATTCTACTTCATGATAGTATTGTAGAATGTTTACCTAGCGCATGGATACAGATATTGACTAATACCCTAGTAATGGCAATGCCAAGGGAGACAATCATCTGAGCTATTAACTGTAGGCTGGCATTGTCTAGAACTGTGTAGGGTAGAGAGGTTTTAACTTATAGATTTGTCACCCGGGATTTGTCAGTACTACTAATAGGGTAACTCGCTTTGTTTACAATAAAAAGTACTAGGGTAACTTCATTTATAGGAGTTACCATTGACTTAGGCTACACCAAAAAATTAAGTTGGTCTACGGATCACCCTCTCCATATTTTCGGAAATACAAATTTTTTTTTCTTTGAAAAAAATCTTGTCTACGGATTTCGCTCGCTTCAGTTTCTACAAGTTTTCTCTTTGTGATGTTTGGCAATTTAAAAAAAAAATAAATAAATTTGTTCGCTCGCCTCACTTTCCCACCAAGGAATCCATTGGATGCCAAAACCAAAATCTGTAGACCAACTTATTTTTTTGGTGTGGCCTTAGTACACAACTTTCAGCTTTTGCCTGATTTCTAAATCCGCGTAACCTAGTCTATAAACTTAACTAGATTACTCGGATTTAGAAATCAGTGACAGATCAGGCAAAACTGAAAGTTATGTACTAAGGTAACTGGAAAGCTAAGTTAAAATGTGGACTACAATGTCTGAAAGCCAACACAGCAAACCCCTCAATATCTTTCATAGTTTTTGAAATATTGAGAGAAATGTGGGGTCAGGCATTTGTTTTTTAAGGAATGGTCAAGCAAAGCTTGACCATTCCTTAAAAAGCTGGTATATCAAGCTTTGCTTGACTATTCCATAAACAGTCAACGGAATTCGTAGTGATATTTGCAGCTTCAGAATCAGAATCATACACGTCTATCCAAAGCTAAGAAACAGTTACGATCCTGAACAAACTCAATCAATAGGCATATAAATCTCAAAATGAATACATTTACACAAATTTATCTCGAAATACTTATTAATCAATGGATTAGATCCAGCAACCTCTGCTGTAAATATTTCAGACTTACAGCGGTCGGCCATTTTGTGTATCATTTTCACATTCTTCAATCATAGTTTGCTGAATATAAGTTAGCCACTTTGATGATACTGCAGACTACGGCAGGAGTTAAATTTATAGCAAGTGTATAGGAATGGATGATTCCTAGAATTGCCACCAGGTGAAGCCACTATCGCATTCCTATACACTTGCTATATACATGTATTTAACTCAAGAGCAGATGTTTAAACTATGATTAGATAATGGGATGATTTAAATGCATTCCCTAACATGCCTTAACATTGATGGAATGCTCAAATAAAGAAAAGTAACAAAGTCACACCTCATTTGTGGCATTAAAAAAAATATATGATCAGCATCATAACCATATGAATATTGAAGGTACCCCACGTAAAGACACACCCCCAACTTGGGGAAAAGCTATAAGACGCAGTGGCAACCTGATTCGCGGGAGATTACGGTAGTTTGTTAAAAAAAAATCCTACCAGGGGCAGTAGAAAAGTTTTTTATCAGCATGTCTAACACTGACCCGTCCTCTCAACTAGAAACAGACTTTTTTTTAGTGTGGCCTGATGTAGCTTGTAAGCCTCTATGCCAATTGGAAAGTCTAATAATGCTATATAAAAATGGGTACTGTAAATTTTCTTGAATAAGCCACCCCTGTTAGTGTTACCAGAACCCAACCCAGGAGGGTGGTTCGGGAGGAGTCCGATATCACATATACTGTAATCTCCCGCGTACAAGGCGCGTCTTATACGCGAGGTTTTAGTTCTCCCCTAATCCACAAGGGGGGCACCAAGACCTTTCTTTTGATATGTTACACTCCCTATTAACTCTTAATAGAACATAAGGAGGCCCAGAGGGGGACAGCTACACATAGGTTTTTAAATTTTCAAAATCCATTAAGTGGAACCAGTTATTAATTTTTTTTAATTTTTTTGACAATTTTCCAAAACTCTAGGGGCATCTTATACGCGGGATGCGCCTTATACACGGGAGATTACGTACCTAATATTTTCCATTCGATCCTGCAAAGTCTATTGTCCTGCAGGCCCGGATTGATTTTGGCAGGACCATATACCTTAAGATTATCATTGTCAGCAAAAGAAAAATTAATGAAAAACAAGAACTAACTTACTATTTTTGTCATTTACCTCTTTAAACTTGAAAAAAAAAAAGAGTAATGTCTTTTGTTTTAGGCTGTAAAAACCTTAATAATGGTCCGATTTGCAAGCCATAAAAGCCTAAATGTAGCCAGGGGTGAAAGTCTTCATGGTTTTCCATGATTTCAGGGATTTTCAAGTTCCAAACACATGTACATTAGTTCATAAAATCTATATTTTAGGGTCTGTAATTGAATGTTTCAGGGTATTTTGTGCTCAACGAGTTTCGTCCCTGTGTAGCCCAAGGTGCTGAGCCAGAGATTCGGTTTTGCAGTCTGTTGGCCCAGCAGCAATTTTGCCAATGAGTTTCGTATTGGCTGTGTCAGTCACTAACGCCTATCTCACATGTCGATGTTATGAAATGGCCATGTCGAATTTAGGCCACACCAAAAAAATAAGTTTGTCTACGGATTTCCCTCTCCATATTTTCGGAAATACAAATATTTTTTTTCTTTGAAAAAAAAACGGATTTCGCTCGCTTCACTTTCTATAAGTTTTCTCTTTGTGATGTTTGGCAATTTTTTCTGTTTTATTTTTTTCCCTCGCCTCACTTTTTCAGCAAGGAATCCATTGGACGTAAAAAGAATCTTAAAAAAAAAAAAATCGCTCGCTCGCACCATTTTTTCAAAACCAAAATCCATAGACCAACTTATTTTTTTGGTGTGGCCTTAGTGGTCCAGACCCATTCTTAAATCAATGCAAAGCAAAACAAATGCGATTTGATCCAGTTTGGCTCATTATGGGCCTTTGGCTATCAGCTTTGCAGACACTTTTTGAAAAATAGTGGTGAGGGCGGGAGGCTTTTTATTTTATTTTTTATACTATTTCTGTGCAATGAGGGCAGCCCTTTTTTTATTTTTTACTCCACATTTGTTCATAATTTTCTATATATCAATACCAACAGGGCTACTGTTTACAGTCAATTCATTGGTACAGATGTTTCTACATCAAAAGGAGAAGTAAAATGCTTTTTTAAAATAAGTTTCTACAGCCATTAGTGCTGAGATAATGATATTTTCATATTTTTTTTCTTGGACCTACGGTATTCATGGATGCGACCCTTTTTTTCTTAAAAAAGGAGAAAAAAGGGTCCATGCGGCCCTATTTGAAGGGTGCGGGCGGTGTCTGCAAAGCTGATAGTCGATTTTAAGTGGCCTAAACTAATACTCAACGCCAAAGGTAGGCTCAAAGCAAGTTTCGAAGAGGCTCACACCCCATCCTTGGTGAACTTGGTGGCGGGGGGAGGGGGCTTCCTATGCTCATGTCACATAGCAGTCTGTCAATTTTAAGAAATGCCCAAGTCATAGTTCCTTTTACAAAAGCCCTTGACACTTCTCTTGTATCACTATGAGAATGAGATTAGCTATGAACCCTAATAGATTTAAGGCTGATAATTTATGAGGCTAAGTTAGCTAGCTATGTACATTGTTACAGGTTAAGGAGTGCTCATAAAATTGCACGTTGAGGCGAGGACATTTTTAATGTAGTTCCCCAACCAACCCCAAAGTGAAAACTTAACAGAAAGCCAGGATTTCGTCAGTTTAATATACTGAAAAAAGTAAGAAAGTTTCAATGTTGTTTTTTTGTTGTTTTTGTTTGTTTTTTTCAGGTTAATAGATAATTGTTCTCCAACCCATAGAATAACTGCCATGATGAATCACTGTGGTCACCCGTGGCCATGGTAGGAACTATGTGCGAGATCACTTGTAAGTTATTTAAGGCATTTATTAACTCAAAAAGAGTTATAGGAGACAACTAGGGTCCTCTCATTTTCAGTCATTTTGGTGGTGCGAATAAGTTTAAAAGAAGATGGAAATTTTATATATAAGAGGCAGAATTACTTAGTGAATTTGTAGTGTCATTAAAGGAGGAGATGTAAGGGTCTTGCAGGAAAATGTATTTCAGTACCAACTATTGTATATTTTGAGTAATTGTCTATATTCTACAGAGTCAGTTGGTTGGCAGCCATAAGACACTTTTTGCCTCCAATGGTGAAGGTATATGATGTTGATCCATGTATCAACTTTCCTGCCTTTTTTGGCAATGTGGTGCGAATAGCGCAGTTTTGGCGGGAGTTATGCGAATAGTGGCTTGGTCGTGCAAATAACCTGGGTGAGTAGCATCTGGGCCTCCAAGCAGATGTCTTGTGAAAGTATAGGACTATAACACTACTTAACACCTGCTTGGAGTTGGTTCCTGTCTGTGAATGGGAGTGCTGATATCAGACCACAAGCTAGACTTGTTCAAGGCTATTAATTTTAATTCTGGAGAAATAATGTAATGGAAAAGACTATCAAGGGACAGAGCTTTGGGACAGCAGAAAGTCTAACTGACTGCAATTACCTTAAATTCTCTGATACAAGCAACATTACCTGCATTACTGACCTTGCAATAAACTACAATTTTGATTTGATTCAAATATATGAAACTCAAATCAAAGAATTTATGGTACATAACATCTGCCAAAAAATTTAAATTTTATTTCTTTTCGAGTTACGAGCAATGCACATTGCTGCCCCATATTTTTACCTTACTCCTAAAGTAATAGTGTAAAGATTAAGTGTTAGCATAATGTCAATTGTGTGTCTAACCATATCTTCTCTTTATAGTCTTTGCCCCAAAAAAAAAACACCCCAAAAAATAGAACACTGTATTTAGCTTTAACAACAATTGTAGATTAGTCGTAGATGGATACTTTAGAAAATCAAGATTCTGTACAGCCATTGGCATACTTGAGTTGATTTCTTTACATAATGAGTCAACTCTGGCTAATACCAAGATGTTTTACAGTCTGCCGCCTCTGCTTACCAGTCTTCTATTCATTTCAGAAATTCTCATGGGAGTGGGAAAGGTAAAATCACCATGATTGATATGGGACTGAGTAAAGGCGCTAAAGCCCTATGGAAGGAAAATCTCCTGTTCGACTACACCATAAAAGTCGAGGATCAGGAGTTCAAAGTACATAAGGTGGTGCTTGCTTCTGTCAGTGACTACTTTCATGCCATGCTGACTGGGTCCATGCAGGAAAGTCAGACGAATCATGTAGAGCTAAGAGGACTTAGTGCCGAGGTGGTGTCAGAGCTTATTCAGCTAATATACACTGGCGACGAGGATGTTGTTTTGAATGAAAATGTCGCTGATGTCCTTCAGGGTGCAGTGTATCTGCAAATATCTGCAGCTGTGGATATTTGTAAATCAAAGTTGCTTTTGACTCTCAATGAGAGGAATTCTCTTGATATGCTTTCATTGTTTTTGTCTTGTTCCTTCAAAGATGAAGCTAAACAAGTCAATAAGTTTATACAGACAAAGTGGGCGTCAGTCTTTCAAGATGAGAATCCAATAGATGTGCCACTGGAAATGTGTCGGTTCATGATCGACTATTGGAAACAGTCAGAATGGGACCTATTTCTGTTCATCAAAGACTGGCTCGAAGGAGATGAGAATCGAAAAAAGCATCTGAATGATCTTATGAGCCTTCTCCGATTTGGTCTCATGAGCCGAAAAGAAGTTTGCAGAATCAAGAAGATGGACATCTATCGGCAGTCTGTTGGTACATGGCGACAACTTGTAAAACAAGGATCTAAATACCATAAGCTGCCTATATACAAGAAAGTGCTGGACAAATCTATACAGAGTGCAGTAAGAAGTGATGTAACACCATTTGTCTTTGCTCCTAAAAGTCCAGAAGGAAAGGAAGGGTTCCTGTCTTTGGACAGTAATAACTGCTGGAGAATATATCAATACGAGGCCTTACAATCACGAGACTTATCATTCCGGCTGTCCGTTGTCGTGAATAACTATCTGATTGTGTGCATTCCAATTCATGAGGGAAATAGGTGGTACATATATGACCCGAGAAGACAAAAATGGTCAGACATGGCCAGCATGAATCGACCCAAGTACCAGTTGCGCCAGTTTGGACTGGCCCACCATGGTGGATATCTCTATGTCTGTGGTGGCCTTACAAAGGAGGACTCGAGGGCTGGTTCCTTCCTAAGCGAAGTAGAGCGCTATGATTTCCGGAATGATACATGGAGCTTCACACAAAGCATGCCAGTCCCAGTTCATACCCACAGCACATGTGTACTTGGCAATTTTATATACTGCAGTGGTGGATACACACTAGATAACCAAGATTCTGACCAACTGGATCGCTTTCATGTGTGCACTCAGAAATGGGAGACCAGGGCCCGAATGTTGACTGCCAAGAAATGTCACAAAATGGATGTCATTAAAATCAACCAACAGTACACCATTGTTACCATTGGGTTTGACTCCTTCGAAGGTTTGAATGTCGAAGTATATAACCCTGTCGAAGATATGTGGTCCACTTTGGATGTTCTCCAATCATGCATTCGAGAGTTGCAGCTCGATAGCTCTGACCAGCATATGATACTCTTTGCTGGGGGGACCATCTTCTTCCCCAGACTTCACTGTACTTCAGTGAAGTGGACTCTCCGAGAGAGTGGAGAGGAGCCTACAGAGGTTCACTTTGATAATATCCCTGTACCAAGCAAACCAGATAAATCCCTCTGTACAGGAATGTTAGCATTTCCATCACATATATTCTACTAGCCTGAAACTGGCAGCAAGGTTAGAGCCATTTACGTGGAAGTGGACATTGCTTGGAGATCTTGTGTTCATTCCAGGCAATTCCTTTTAGGATTAGTTAAAGTATGTAGCCTTAAAGTAGCGAAGCAGAGACAGATGTTTTTCTTGGACCAATGTTGATGAAAGGCGTGAAAACAAGATGGTAGATCAGTTACCATATCTTCTGCATATAAGCTTCTCATACATAGGTAACATGCCTCCTGTAGCTTATGTGCCCAAAGTGAAGAAGTGGCTTATATATGGATATTTTCCCCCATACATGGGAAGCAGTACTTAACGGCTGGATTTCAAGCTGCATGGATGGCCTATTCAGGCATAGGTCAGTTGTATCTGAAAGCTCCCCAGCTGGATGGGTAATGCAGGCAGAGGCAGTGGGGCTCTAAACCTCTGGGTACGAGACCTCTGGGTACGAGAGAATGAGAAAGAAATTTCCCAAAGTAACAATATCATTGAAAAGTTAGAAAACTTTACAGAAAATCTAAAACAAATCATATTTTTTTTTAAACTTAAGGAAATGTAGAAAATACCCAGCCTATTTAGTAATAGAAATTGCCTCTTAGAGAGAAAAATAGAGAGATTTGTAAACCAGGGGTCAGAAGTAGGAGGCCTCAATTGGACCCTTATCTTATCTCTTATCTCTTATCTTCTCAAAACTTCTCCCGACTGACCACTAACTGTATTGGATTCTTGAGCACTCGGGGCATGGGTTACTTTTGCGAGGTGCTTATACATGGGAGTGTACAATGCAATTTTCAATATCTTTTATATTTAGAAATGGTTATGTTATTATTTCGTTACTGTTTCTGGTTATACAATTAATACCCTAAGTGTGCTTAATATATTGTCAAGTTTAAGAACTATAAAATTCACCTCTGTGTAGCTAAAGGCACACCATTGCACTGCTGGGGAAATTTGACACCTCAGAGGTGAAAAGGATGCTGGTGTCACACCATGCTTGTGTCACACCAGAGTGAATCTGCAATGTTGGGTTACTCATGATGATATGTTACCATTAGTAATTTGTATTCCCTGAACCGCCAGGTTCCCTCGGTATAATCCTGATTATACCTCAACTTACAGGTAAGTCTCAAATAATCTTAATATGATTTAATTCCCCTATTTAATTTATAATTGTTTCCTAGGATGCATTTTGTTTTGTGCAATAGTTTTGATGTACCATATTTCATCCATCAAGCATACATTATGCTTCAATTTGAACACGTTAGTACTGTTTTATTCTAAAATATCCTTGCCTATAAGGTGCACCCCTAACTTTTACTGATGCTATAAGGTACAGTAGGACTGGCTCCATCCTCATGTAAAAGATGCGCCTTATATGCAGGGTACTGTGGTGTATAATATCTTCATACCCCTCTCACATTGAAAATGCTATGTGATGTTCTATTACAATTGCTTCATTGAGGGATTGGGTATCCTCCATAAAGCAATTGTAGGTCCCAGTAAGCATTTCTGGCCATTCATAGATTCTTGCTAGATGATGATGTGTAGTCCATGAGCCTAGAGGTATTTGAGTGCCACTTCTGTACAGTAAGTAAAACGATACTATTTGAATTGCTACATATGAAAAGAACCCACATCAATTTGCTAGACATGGTTGTCCAGCTTAGAATAAGGCCATTTAATTATGATAACTTGGATTACAGATTTTTTCACCTATCTGTAAGGTCGGGCATCGGTAAAAAAAGAAAGAAAAAAAAGCTCACTGACCCCCCCCCCCATGTGACTACCAAATATATACCCACCGCCTGGAGGAAAAAAAAAAAAAAAGTGGCATGGAAATCCAATTTTTGGACATCAAACAAAGTAATATAGAGAAATTTCGACCATTGGAAGAGTTCAAGACAAACAAAACGGAAGGTTGTGCAATAACTACATACCGTAAACTCCCATGTATAAGACGCGTCTTATACGCCAAACAAAATGCTGGTGCGTCTTATAGCTTACTCTCAAGTTGGGGGTGCGTCTTATACGAGGGGTAATTTTACTATAGAACAGTACTGAATTTACAAGATTGAGCCCTAAGAGGTGCGTCTTATACGCGAAAATGCCTTTGCTGAGTTTGGGGTGCGTCTTATACGCGCGCCGCGTCTTATACGCGGGAGAATACGGTAGATTTCTTTTCCAACTTTACTTTTTTTGGGTCAAATAGTGCAAAATTCCCGTCGGGGATAAGAAAAAAATCCGTAATCCAAGTTATTAGAATAAAACGGCCCAACAAGGAGAACAGGTAGTCTGATGTGAATCCTGTGCATTGAGAGATATAGATTTACTGCACAGGATTTACACGCATTTATATCTGATGCTGCTGTTCCAAATTTCTAAGAAAATGATTTTAGTGGCTCAGGGATTCCCTGAGTTAAGGCTGCCAGGTAGGCAGTGTCCGTTTCAAATTTCAAAACACCAAAAATGAAAATCTTAATTTTTTAAAAGAAATTATAGTCATTCTGTCACAAAACTCACTTGGGTGAATAGAAAAGCGTTGTAACTTCCCATTACATCAACTTCAATTAGAAAAAATGTATTGTTGCATGTCAAAATAAAGAAAATGACTCCAAATTTGCAAGATTTTGCGTTTCCCATTGAAACCTATGTCTAAGGCAATTCCTATTCTCTCTCAATTCCTATATAGAGGTGTCAGATGGACCTCAAACAGGGTTCTCCACAGGATGAAAAAGCACACAGGTCAATTTTTGTCTCGATAGTCACATGCATAGCGTGATGTTGAAATCGAAATGCTGTCAGGGTCTATGCAGGCTTGAGGCAATGTCCAATGAGAATATTTTCAAAATTTCAATGCAAAATTATGAAATTTTTATGCGTTTTAGTGTAGTTTGTTTTAAATTTACAGTAACTTCTGTTCTAATTGGCCAATTTGCAAAATTAAAAAAAAAAACACAGAAAGCCACAGAGACATGAAAGCACACGGGCGGCCCATTTCTAGCTAGAGCACACGGGCGGCAGGCAAAAGCACATTGGCGGCCTGCCTGTGTGCTTCCTATGTGTGGAGAACCCTGTCAAACCCTCTGAAATTAAGACGCTTTTGGGCTGAGAACCCAATTCCCTGGATAACCGACCCTGATCCGTGTGTGCTTAAATGCACAGCGTCCATTCATTTCTTCTTTCCAAAAAAAATAAAACGATGGCTAGATTAACTGCACAAGATTGGCACTCAAAAGCTATTTTTTTTCCTTTTGGCAGAAGGTTTAGTGATGTGGCCCTGGTTATTGAGAAGGTTATCTTAACTTTTATAGTTAGAATTTAAAGCTAGGTCATAAGGCCACACCAAATAAAAAAAATTGGTCTATGGATTTTATGTTTTAGATAAAGAGGCGGGAGGGCAAAATTTTTATTTTAATTTTTCTAGGAAAATTCATTTGTCCATGGATTTCGCATAGCCAAAATGTGGAGAGGGCGATTTTTTTTTTTTTTTTTTGTGGCAGGGGGTCCCTTGCTGAAAATGTTCTCTTTTTATGGGAGACGGTTTGTTATGAATAACCTTTCTTAATTACCTAAAGTAGTCATAACATAGGTCGGCTCCCATTATAGTTTACACTCAAATACAGCTCATTTGCATAATATTGGGGTGTTCCGCACTGAATTATTGCTGTGCTGTGATTGGTTGAAAACATTTTTCTGTCTTTAATCCAATGTGTTGATTTTAGTTGACTGTTTTTGCAGTAGGTAGCGTGCAGATAGGGCCTGGGTGAGACTTAGTTCTTTCAATGCTAACTAGATGGTGCCACCTCACTGCAGGCTCACTGCATGTGCCTATTCTTATGGTAAACTGGGTCCTATTCTGATGGGAAACTGGCTTGTTTATGGGTATGGACCAATAAATTCGACATGGTGACATGGCCATTTCTTAAAATTTACATGTGACATGGGCCTTAGTGACATGAGGCAATACAATTAGTGACATAACATAGGTGCTTTCTTAAATTCGACATGGGACATGATAGGCTGTTAGATGGGACATGGGGATTTAAGTGACAAGTGCCATGACCATTTTTTAAAATCAACATGTGACATGGGGGACCCCATGTAGAAATTGAATGACTGACGTTAATCTGAAACTGAAAAAAATAGTTCATTTTAGTATGTTAAAGAAGGCTGTGTAGATATGTCCTGGGTCAGCCACTCAGGCAATGGAATAATTTTCTTTACTTTTGAAAAGTAGATCTATATTTAGGCTTGTAGCCTGGTCTATTACAGTATGTATCATATATTTTCTGGTGCCTACCCACAGGGTCATAAATGAAATTGTCTACTACTAGGGTAAATTTACTTTATCGTTGGCTTTATATGTAAATGCATTTGGCAACAGGGTAAAGGGTACATTCATGGTGGGCCTCATGTTGACCAAGATGCAGTAACAATCTAAGGGAGTGGTCATCTTTTAACAACAGAGAAGGGGTAGTGGTTTTCGGGGGAGGGCAAAACATTCCAGATGGGCTTCCCTAGCCCACTTAAAAGGGTCTATATCTCCTCTTTCCTATCCCCTCGGATGTGTGTGGTGCACATATGTGCGGGCACTGACACATTCCTTTGTGAAATTGTGTAATGTAGTTCTCGCCATGAATATGACCTTAGCTGTCGAAATGGCGTTAAACATCTATTACTCACTCACTCACTCACCCTCTTGTGGAGAGGAGGAAACAAGTTTCACCCCTTCTTAGTGAAATAGCCCGCGCATTACTATAGAATAAAGGGGGGGGGGCCACAAATTTCTGACCCCTCTTAGCGGGAGGTCCAAAAAACTTTGAAACATCCACCTGAAAATCCGTCACCCCTCCCCTCTTAAAAATGACCACTCCCTAAGGCAATATTCAGGGATGTAAGTCTTCAGGATTTATCAGGATTTCCTGATTTCTGAAATTTTTGAATCACATTTATTTTCCTTACATGAGTGGTAAGGAGGGCTATTTGTGAAAAATAGAGGGCTTTTATATCAAGTAAATGTATGGCTTCCTGATTTTTGCCTATTCCTGACTTACATCCCTGAATATTATGTACATGACCCTCACTGCAATATGTATGCAGTATTAGTACACATACATGTAATCTAATGGTACACAGATCTGTCAACTAACTCCTCACATTGCCCACTTTGGATTCAATTTTGGTTACAATGTATATTCCATCATATTTGATTAAGTACAACAGCATTCAACGAAAGGCACTCATCCCACTTGGCAAAACAGATATTTGTAAAATGGTTGATTGAATGAAAATATTTGTAAAAGAACCATTTCCTGATAGCCCTGGAATAGCCCCAAAATCTTTCTAGTTTTATTATAGCTCTCTGTATGATTTTGATAATCCATCAATCGATATAGATAAGAAGTTATGGCTACTTACATTTTTTCTTTCTTGGAAAATGATGTGCATACTTTCATATGTGAACATCTGAAACCTATATTCAACACGTTATGATTATATTGTTGTGGGCCATCTCATATCATTGACACATTGGTAGACTCTGGTTTTGTGTTAGGATTTTGAGTGTGAAGACCCTTACAAGGTGTAGGGATTGACTGTTTAGTGTCAGATTTGTGTAACATAGCCATACCTTGCTCGCTTTCAATAAAATTAAAGATGCAATTGGTGTAACTGTATATAAATCAAACAGTATTAAAGTCTATTTTCTTAGCCTTAATGTGCTGTCTTTTCATTTCAATATTACAAATCAAAATAAAGTTCGACAGACCCTTCTCAGACAACTATACCTGTCCTCATCTATATAGCTCATGGTTATATATTGTTGGCCCAGGGTATCCCCTGGGCTATTGGAGCCGGGTTTTCAGTCAGATCCACAAATTTGTAATCACCAACTTTTAGGGTGTAATCATTCAGTGATATACTGTTAGTTTACACATTTTTCAAAAGCCAAAGGAAAGTTTCAAATCTCATCTATCAGACAACATTTTGTCCTTTATGGTGAGTGATGTCTTTCTCTACGAAAAAAGCTGCTGTACTTACGTCATGTTTTTGGGAGCTATACTGACTACAAGTTCTTTAACCATTGGGTCTATGGGTCAGATAGATTTTGGTGATGAAATTAGCACATGGAGTCCTATGGGTAATCACCAAGTGAGACACTTTTTTCAGCAGGCAATGTTAACAGTGTCCAAGCTATACACATTGGGGACTGAGCGATAAACTAAGCATGCTCAAGCCCGTGCCCAGGGGGGGAGCTGGGGGAGACTCAGCTCCCCCCCATGGCCCAACAGACAAAAAAGTCCACATTTTAGGCCCCGAGGTATGGTCCAATGTTGGATATAGTGGACCTCTATTAGTTTAATGGAGAAAATAAGGAATTATCCTATTGCACTTTTTAAATTGTAATAAAACCCTCATTGAACTTCCTGAGCTGTGGTTATGTTCATTAGGCCTATATATCTTATAAACATGAATGTTGATTTAACCCTTGGGTCATCCAGGAGTCACAATAAGACCCCCTGCCAACTCCCTACCTCCCGCCACCACCCCACTGTGACACCACCCTGTGTGACCAGTGTACAGGGCTGTGTGACTCAGAAACAACTTGCAGCCTGTCCACTCTGTCCCTCCCACTATCCAAGCAGAAGCGGTCTCACTGAGCTGCTCACTTCAGTGCCCTCTACTTTGCTTGGAGCTGAATCTTACTCCAGCCTCCAGAGTCCAGTGCATGATTTCATGATAAAATATTCAAATTTCCACCCATAAACATGTCCAAAGAGGGGTTCCCGAGGGTGGACCCACCCCCTTTGGACCCACCCCAGATGTCCACTTTGTATACCCTCACTCAAGAACCCTATTCCTCTTCAATAAAGTTTTTATTTTGTTTGTCAATTGGAAAATTAATGATTCTACAGCATCTACAGTATATGAAAATTCTCAAAATTTTCTAACATGAGCCAGTCTTGAAAAAAAAATACACTAGAGTGCCGTTGCATCATACATATAGATAATGCTCAGCTGATATGTAAGGCTTAGCTTATACCCAAAACCCATCCCAGGTGAGCCTTTGAGTTGTACTATAGGAATGGCCTGAAGTCAGGGATGTAGGGTATAATTACATTAGATTAGTAATAAGCTACTAGAAATCACTCCCAAGTATGCAGAAGTGACCACATATGATTCTAGTCATTGGCCATACCTTATGCATATTAAACTATTTGGGGTTCTCCAGGTATTTTTCTATCAGATTTTCATCCCATTTATTCATCCCTTAGGGAGCATCAAAATACTCAAAAAATTGAGTTGACTTCCTTATTTTAAAATTCCAAAGTTTTCTTGCACCTGGGGGGGCAGGCTTAGATAACATTCAAATAACAACACATCATCACATAAGATTTGCATTCCTTTTCTAAAATCATCCCTAAGGTAACATCAAAATGCTTTGAACTACACAGTTTGATATGTATATTTCAAAAGTTTTCTTGGGGGGCAAGCCCTTCAAACCATATGAAATAACAATGTGTCAGGACATCAATTGGCATCCTCTATCTGAAAATTCTTGCCTTTACAAAATTTTAAAGTTCAAGGTTTGACATCTACATTTCAAATCTTTTCCTGTGGGGATGGGGGCAGGCCCCGACACTCCCTTGCACAAAAATATATGAAATTACTAGATTCACACCTGAGGCTACCAGAATGGTGAAAATCCCTTGAACTAGAGAGTTTGACATCTATATTCAATTTTTTTGAGGGACTAACCCCCCTAACCCTCTCAAGAACAATGCATTACCACATAATACCACATAAGATTTGCATCCTCTTTCTGAAAACCCTCACCACCCAGGGTTACACTAAAAATGCTTTAAACTATATGGAGTTTGATGTTTATATTTCAAAAATTTTCTGCCCAAAAGCCTCCCTCAAACACTATTGTGTGATCAATTATGATTTTCATTTCCTGTTCTCATAATCTTAGATTTACTGCTGATGGTACACCAAAATACATTAAACTATACATTTTACACCTATTGTTCAATTTTTCTTTTTGGGGGCAAGCCCCCAAACCCCCTTAAAATAAAACACAACACCATACATATAACAGTCTAAGCATGTTGCGCGCGACATGCAGTGATCAACTCCTGGATCTGCCACTACCGGGTCTGTCGCTGTGCTTCACTTGCAATGGCGAAAAGGTCCACTTTTCAAGCAATGGTCTCCCCCCCCCATGGGGAAGGCTGAGCACAGGCTTGATGCTAAGGATAAAGTTTTCTGTGGGGGCTAGGTGTCCAGGGGCTAGGTGTCCAGGGGGCCAAGTGTCCAGGAGGCCAGGTGTCCGGGGGGCCAGCACACCAGGGGGCCAGCGGTCCAAGGGGTTTAGTAAGAGAAGATTATGCCAGACTGGTGTCAGTACATGTATAGATAATAGTCTCTATTTGTAAGTAATTAGTCAATATTTCGCAAGTGCTGATTCCTGTGACCCTACAGAGTTGATAGAGGGTTTTATGGTACCTACCCTACGCCTTCTGTGCTTCAATGCACAACGCCAAATTTTTATATTGGGGGGGGGGGGGGTAGTAGACCCTGGGCCATATGTGATATATATCACACATTAAATCTTTTGGTTTTGGTCAAAACTGGATGCCTGCTGGCCCAGTCCACAGTGGTAGTCTGTGGGCACCACAGACCAGTGGTGAAAATTATCCCTCGTCCACAACTGTCCAGAACCCCTACTTAATCGATAGCAGAGTACTGTTAAACCCCAGTGGCGGCCAGCTGCCCCCAAAATCTGGGTACAGGGTCTATGGGGACAGGGTCAACAGATGTTTGTGCAGTAACACCGGTCCATGGACAAGGAACCACTAAAGAGTGCTAGTCTCCTAGGCCCAGCACAAACCCTAGTTGTGAGTGGGACACTACCTGTCCCAGCACAAACTTTAGTCATGATCTGGACCCTACTAGACCTGTCGCCATCCCTAGTCCCCAGTCGAACTCTACATACAACAGAGTCACAAGTAACAATAGTTGTACTACTATGAACCTTAGAATTGTAGGTCTCAATGTGTGCGGCCTAAGCTCGAAACTGAACCTAAGTATACTTGAAGACTACATCTATGACAACTTTGACATTATCTGCCTATCAGAGACTAAATTAGACAAAATTGATGAAGAAATCATATGCCTTGATGGTTTCCAACCTTTCTCTCACCATAGAAAAAAGTTTGTCAGGAAATCTGGAGGCATATCCACCTTTGTCAGTCAACACCTACTAGAATCCATAGAAGTTATAAGTGTTAGTGATAACGACTATGTACAGTGGTTACGGCTGGACGAGTGCACTTTTGGATCTGAAGTGATATTGGGATCAGTATACATACCACCTGCAGACTCCATATCATACGGGTCATGAGTTTGAACTTATACTTGCTGACTTAATCAAAATGAAAAGCAGGTACAGCTCATGTGAAATCTGCATGATTGGAGACTTTAATTCAAGGACAGGATCTGCACCAGATTCTGATTGTAAATGGTCGAGCCGGAAACACAGACAACTCAAGCAGCCCGACATGTAAGGGAGTCAGTACTGTCGATTATGTGTTAGCTAGCCCAGCATTGTTTGCCAGTATAGGTAACTTCTATGTTGATGTGTTTGGTGGTTGCCTGTCTGATGTCCACTCTCCTATTGTACTGGAACTTGCGGCTATCAAAAACAAACTCCCTGGTCCCATAAAAGATGCTGACCCGGTTATTTAAAGCTAAGAACTCATATAAAATGAATCCCAATGATGACAATAAGAACTATTAGAACAACATCAGTAAGGAATTCAAGCAGACCCTTAGGGCTGCTTCCAAGAGCTACCACGATACACTACACTCAAAAATCCGAAACCTTAAGAGTTCTAAACCTAAAGAGTACTGGGATATTATAAATAAGGCAATAGAATCTAAGACCAGTACAGGTAACGTCCCTCTAGAATCGTTTTATAATCAATTTCAGGGCATGAATGAAAATTTAGCAGTCATGGCAGAATCAGATATCCCTAACTGTGCACACCCGTTTCACTAGTCACTATCACAAGGGGGAGCCCCTGTAGGTTAGCCAGCTAGGACGGCTAGACACTCATCTAGCTCCATAACCCTATACAATCAATATGGAAAAAGAGAGACCTCTCAGAGATGAGCCTTAATCTGGCAGAAGAAATGTCCCCTCACCTTAAAAATTACAGCTACATAGAGAGAAAATGTTCATCTACCTATCCCTGGCCCCCTGTGGAGTGGGGACCTTCATGTGAGGCCATGGAGGAGCAGAATAACTTCATTGGGAGTCCACGAAGGAGGAATTTTCCTCCTTCCATTCTACCAGTGGGCATACCAGATTCGTAAAAGGCGACAAACTTGGGGTTTCTTGTGTCTTGGGGTGAGCATGTGGGCAGCTGATGTCCATATGCGCGGGCCCAGGCGTACATGCTTGCCTTTTGCCATGGGATTCTCCCTCAGTGAACCACGTCTGAGTGATCAAAGGCCGTGGTTTGTCTGGCCCTGTCTATGGGACCAGGCAAATAAAAGAACACTTGCTATCCTTCGAAAAGAGTAGGGGAATGAAGCCCCGGTAGCGGTTTTCCCCCTCACCCCTCCTCATAGATGCGGTCATTCATCTCATAGATTCGATCATTCATAGATTCGGTCACTGCTGTGTCGGGCAAGCAGCATATAAATACCTGTCCAAACAGAAAAGAAAGGACTTAATGTCCGAGAAACCTTGAATGTCTGAGTTCCTTTATGGCCCCCGGACGTAAAACTAAACAAACAAACAAACAAACAAACCTATCGCTGCGATATTAGGGCATTATCTTTAGCCAAAATCTATCTAGACTTAGATAAATATAAGTGACCATACAATTTTGAGCGCTCAGAAAAGGGGGCAGAAGGGGGTGGTGTTGGTGGTCATAACAAACCACAAGACCTGTTCCTTGGGGTCATTAAGCCAATTAAATGTAGATTATCTCACCATGGAGGAGTGTGTTAATGGTTATCTCAGGCCTGGGTAGGGGGTGCTGTTTTTGATGTTTATTATCTCTCCTCCAGTGTCCACCATAGTAATGACAGGTGACAACCCTACTCTGACCACCCCCTTTTCCTTGAGAATCACCCCTCCAGTGGTGCCCCTGTAGCAGGGCCAAAATGGTCAGGTCAACACTAGTGCCACCTACTGTATTATGGTTGATGAAACTAGTGTTATAAGAAGAAGGGTGATCCAGACAATTATAGGGGAATTACTTTACTCAGCTGTGTTGGTAAACTATTCACCATGATTCTTAATGGCAGGATTAGCAGCTATCTTGATGATAATAACATGTTAGTCGAGGAACAAGCTGGGTTCAGACATCGTTACTCTACCACTACCTCCCAGTGGTGGCTGGCAGGTACAGCAACATTGAAAGGGAACTGCATAAATGCACAATGTGCCATCTTAATGTAATTGGTGATGAGTTCCACTACCTTTTTGTTTGTGAAGCCTTTGAAAAGGAGAGAGCTCTGTTCTTGTGTCAAGACATCTACACTCTACAGCCTGACAGGGCCAAGAAAAATAAAAGGTGTGTTTCCAGTAACAAAGCTCAAAGAGCTAGGGTCGGTAGGTCGTTTTTGATTTTGTTGTTTTTTTTTTGTTTTTTTTTTACATTTATATAGGAAATGTTAGGGCACTTGTCAATGGATGTATCAAATGCTTTGATTTCATTGTAAAATAATGATGTGAAAATGACAACTGTGAGCAGGGGGAAGAACACAAAAAGGATACAGGAAAAGTCCTTAAAAAGTAATGAAAAATTTCTTTAAAATATAAAAAAAATGAGACAACATTCTTCAAAATCACAAAAAAAAAGTTTTTTTTTGCCCCTGTTTTGCTAGGGTCGGTTGGGTTACTGGAAACAAACCTTTTTTTTGTTTGGCCCAGTGAAAAGATGCACAGGCTTTTCAATAGCCAGGAACCTAAAGTCCTATCAAACCTCTCAAAGTTCTGTAGGGTTATTATGGCAAGTTTTACAAGAACTGTGCAGAGGGAGGCCAATGAGAGTAACCAAACCTGTAGCGGTACTAAAAATAGACCCTTGTCTTAGGGAAGAAACTCTAAAACGAGGGGCTCTAATACCTCAAAGGTCTCGCACCTCAGGGATAAGATAAAGAGGAAAGGGATGGAGAGGAGGAGGCAGAAGTCCACCAATTTAATGGCAGTTCAATCTGAAATGAGGTGCCAATAATTATGGGTCCCATGGTGCTATGTCCTTTCAACCCATATGGTCGGCTGCATCCTCTCTCTAGTCCTTTCCTCGAGAAACATTAATTTTGATTTACTGTAATGCATGTAATGTTGACTTGTAGCATATAGTTTAATCACCCATTGACACTACGCAGGTTAGATTTACTTGTAGGGTGAACAGTAGTTAGGTGTAACCGTACTAGTATAGATCTGAGTTTGGTGCTATTCCACTAGTCATTTTATTGACTTTATATTTTGTATATTGTATTTGTATTTGTAAACATGTATATTACCCGGTGATGCCAATGTAACTATCGGCTATACCCGGCAACTGTTATCCTTCCCTTACTCCTTTGCCCCAAACGTAAAGAAGAGAATTTCAAGAGAGAATACAATAATGTTGACTGATTTCCCAATCAGTAGTTCACTTGTACTCCACTAGATTGGGATTTTTAACTAGCAAATCTTATAGGTCACATGGAAGTAAATTTTGCCCTCACCTCAGACTCCCCTGTGGAGTGGGGACCTTCACGATTAGGGCAGGAAGGAGCAGAATAACTTCATTGAAAGCCCATGAAGGAGCAGTCCCCTTTCATACTACCGGTGGGCATACCAGATTCATAAAAGGCGGCGAACTTAAGGTTTCTTGTGACATCAATTGAGCATGTGGAATGCTGGTGTCCATATGTGCAGACCCAGGCTGAAATACTTTTTTCATGGGATTCCCCCTCAGTGAACCGCATCTGAGTGATCAAAGGCCATGGTTTGTCTGGCCCTGCCTGTAGGACCAGACTAATGAAAGAACAGTTGCTACGCTTCGAGAAGAGTAGGAGGATGAAGGCCTGGTAGTGATTTTCCCCCTCACCCCTCCTCATATATTTGATTATTCATCTTAGATTTGGTCATCCCTAGATATGGTCAATGCTGTCATGGACCAGCAGCATACCTGTCTGGCTGTTTTGGACAAGCATTTTTTTAAATACCTGCCCAGACTGAGAAAGGAAGGGCTGACTATCCGTAAATGAGGCAGTCCCATAAATGGGGACTCCACTTTTGGACGTTAAAAAAAAAATCAATCAATCTCATGAGTCATTTACGGTATTAAGGCATAAACTGAAGGGTTTCCTAGATGCTGATTGGTTTAGAATTTGAATGAAAGAAATATTGGTAGAATTATAAAAGAATTCACAGGTGTTCTCAAAATGAATAGTTAATGAACGAAATACATATGTTTTTATATTATGCCAGGGATTGTGGATTTTATGAGGCATTCAAAAGTTAATCTGGCCAATGGCAATGAATTTCGGGCCCAAAATGGGTCAGAATGGCACTTACTGTACTTAAACTAGTTAACTTGAGACTATTTATCATGTAGCTAAGTGCACAGAAAAATTAGGTATAATGCACCACCTGGGACTTAGCAGGCAGATCGGTTCAGGTAACCCCGTCCTGAAAAAATGTCGCAGTTGAAAAAATAAACGATTTTGAAAAAAAAAAAAATGCATCAAAGGGAGCTGTGCGTTGACATCAGCTTTTCAAGTGCAGTTAAAATTGGTGTAGAAAAAGGAAGGAGGGACACTTCTTGGTACTGGAAGGGACTGAGATGGCATAGCTTACGTTTGTGAGTATTGTCGTAACATGATCCTATAATAACTCACGTTGCATAATCAAGATGATGCAAAGTAGAAGTGAGCAGCTTTGCTGTGTAAATATTGCCTGACATAATATTCCAGATGCAGTATTCTAAATAAATATATCTGCCTCTGTGCTGAAGGACTTTTTTCGGTTTTTGAATGTAATTACACACCAAAGGTACTTGAGAAAATTCAGGTTATACCCCGTAGAAGCTTAAAAGAGTTATATACATGTAATGAAAATTAACACTGATTCTTGTGTAGTCCTTTGTCCTAAAAAAGAGTATACTTCCATGTGCACCGGACATGTTTTTCATTACAAACTATTTCCCTTTCTTTCTAGATCTTTGATACACTTCCTGAAGACTACCGCCATCATGGCGCTTGATGTTGGCCTCACGTCAGGTGTGTTCAACCTGTGGGAGCAACAGATATTTTTTGACTTCTGCATAGAAGTGGAAAATCAGGAGATTCAGGTCCACAAGGCGATAATGGCGTCAGTAAGCGACTATTTCCGTGTGATGCTGAGTGGAGACATGCTCGAGAATTCTACAAACAGAGTGAAGCTACAGGGACTGAGCGCCACTTCTGTCGCTAAGCTCATCGAACTCATTTATACAGGGGATGCTAACATCGTCAAAGAAAATGCTTTGGAAATCGTTGGGCCTGCTGTCTATTTCCAGATGCCGAATATCATTGAGGCATCAAGAAAAAGACTACGGAGCAGTCTCACTGTCAAGAACTGTCTGGAATACATCTCGGTGTTTATCAAATATTCATTTGATGAGGAAAAAGACAAAGCTTTGAAGATCCTGGTTGATAGGTTCGATACCACATTCAAACATTACAGTCCTGAGCGTACCTTGGTGGAGGGATTGGAGGCCATAGCTGTGTGTTGGCAACGGAGTGAGTGGGAGCTTTTTGGGGTCTTGAAGCAGTGGGTGAACCTGGACTTTGAGAACCGAAAAATGTACATTGACTCACTCATGTCACTGGTTCGATTTGGACTTATGACCCCACAGCAAGTCTCAGTCATCACAATGATGGATATCTATATTGAGAGTGACAGCCCATGGCGGGCTCTTGTAGACCAGGCAATTCAGTATCACAGCCTTCCCATGCACCTGAAGGTACTAGATCAGTCGGAACAAACCAAAGTCAGAGCAGCCCCGTCGCCATTTGTATTTAGCAATGACTATGTCGGAGGGAAAAATCTCTTCCTGTCTCTGGACGAGAATAACCGCTGGAAGAAACATATGTATCCAGAGTCAGGATTAACAGATTATTGTTTTCAGGATATGCTGGTTGTTAACAACTTTTTAATTGCACTGACCAACCCTGATGAAGAACAGGAACAACAGTGGTGTATATTTGATCCGCGAAACCTCACCTGGTCAAAGATGGCAAATACGGTGAGCCATAAACGGCTGTCTACTGTCGTACATCACGCAGAATATTTGTATTTGATTGGTGGCCATGCAAACTTCAGTTCGACTGATGACGTGGAACGCTACGATTTCCGAACCAACACTTGGACTGTGATTGGAAGCATGCCTGTAGCGGTTTCAAGATGTGGGGCGTGTGTGTATGGAAATTATCTCTACTGCACTGGGGGTGCAGATAGAGGTGCTACAAATCTTGTTCATCGGATGAATCTGGATTCTCTCATATGGGAGAGCAGGGCACCCATGCTGACACCCAAATCCAATCACCGGATGGCCGTCATGAACATTGGCAATGAGGAAGTCCTCATCACATTCGAAGAGAAAAGCCTGGAGCTAGAAACGTACAACCCAGCAACCAACATCTGGTCCAAGTTTATGATCCCAATTGCTTGCATCCTTAATTTATACGATGGAGACTTTGAGCGGAGCATGCCAGTTATAACGGGAAACACCATCTACCTGATCCGATTACTGGGCCGCTGTTTGAAGTGGACACTAAGAGAGAGCGGGGTCAGGCCCGAGGAGGTCTACTTTAAGAGTGTACCAGTCCCGGCTAGCTGGGAGGATGCAGACTTTCAATCCGTGTTGCTTGCCGTGCCACATCATGTGTTCAAGTAGACATGCTCTCGGTTATGGAAGTCATCAGGATTTTCCCTGATTTCAGGGATTTGTCAACACTTACCTCGACAAAACCTATGTCCAAGGGTATACTAATTGAGCATTTCAAAGGTTTTTGGCTCAGGGGTGCTCCTGAGTCTATACCAACGGGTTGGCGGTGACTTTCAAAAACAGAGCGTTGTACATTTTCCATTGACCAATTGAAATTATTTCTTTTTCCCTGAAGAAAGTGTCACTTATAGAAATAGGTAGACAACATTCCACAGTTTATATAACACAAAGAATTATTAATAAACACCTTTTACTTTTTTCACAAATTGAAAATGAAAAAAAAAGGATAACTTAAAAGTCGTCATTTTGCCACGAGAGACTTCTTCATAAGCTCTATTGCGGGGAACACAAGACTTCTCTCTATGATCCCATGTGACACAGTTTTCAGCGGTGCCAAGCATCTTAATTTCAGACAGTTATCACCCTGATAGAAGTCTTTGCATAGTGCTACAGGGATCACAATTTCCATTTCAAAAAGGGCACGAGAAGTCTTTACTACTACGTCTTTAAAACAGCACAAAAACCAACTGTTTGACTATTTATTGGAGATGCCCTTAGCATCTCCATTGTATTCACATGGGAGGTCGATTGCACACCAAATCGGACAGTCCAATAACCCTTGAGTCGACCTGTGCAATAGTAAATTACCTTATTTGATAATTTCTGTATAGGAATTTAGCCAAATTACAACTGTTTTATATTGCTTATATGGACACATTATTCATCTTAATTTTGAAAGTGTATACAAAGCTTCGTTTTACTATTTTGTCATATTTTGTTGGTTCATTTTGTTCTTATAAGACTAGTCGTAACAGGGTGATACTACCCTCCGCCCAGGCATGCACCAATTCAACCCCCCCCTCCCCACTCAAACCTCGCCTATAATTAGCTGGGAGGTCTACCAAAAATGGATACAATAGCTCAGCTACTGAAATCATCAGTGCATGACCATAGGCCTACATACAGAGGGATACAGACCATTGACAAGTGGATTGCCTGCACACAATGCTCCCTACACTACAGTAGGGCCTAAGCTGCCAAACTGTGGATGCCTTCACACAGTGTCCAGCCGGTCTCTGTGTGTGTGTGAGGGGGAGGGGGTACATATAGGTCCTCTATATACCGATATTGCAGGATGTAGAATGTGTGCAGCCATTTCTTGAGCTGATTTCCAGCATGCTACACTGATAGCTATCAGAGAGCACTTGTACCCAAATAACTCAGGACTGAATATATCAAGGCCTTTTCACCTCTCCGTTCTATGGTGTTTAATTGAAAATGTTGACGTCATTCTGTGTTTTAAATTGTGTTTTAATGTGTGTTTTTATTATTCTATGGTCTTAGACATGCATGTAGCATTGATGCACAGTTAACCCTTTATGGATAGCATGATGCATTGATGCACAGTTAACCCTTTATGGATAGCATGATGCATTGATGCACAGTTAACCCTTTATGGATAGCATGATGCACATTTAACCGTTTATGAATGGCATGATGCATTGATGCACATTTAACCCTTTATGAATGGCATGATGCATTGATACACAGTTAACCCTTCATGAATGGCATGATGCATTGATGCACATTTAACCCTTTATGGATAGCATGATGCATTGATGCACAGTTAACCCTTTATGGATAGCATGATGTATTGATGCACATTTAACCCTTTATGAATGGCATGATGCATTGATTCACTTTAAGCCTTTATGAATGGCATGTAGCATTGATGCACAGTTAACCCTTTATGAATGGCATGATGCATTGATGTACTTTAACCCTTCTTGGATAGCATGATGCATTGATGCCCAGTTAACCCTTTATGGATTTCACAAAGCATTGATGCACATTTAACCCTTTATGGGTGGCATGATGTGGTGATGCACAGTTAACCCTTTATAGATAGCATGATGCATTGATGCACAGTTAACCCTTTATGAATGGCATGATGCGTTGACACACTTTAACCCGTTAAGAATGGCATGATGCATTGATGCACAATTAACCCTTCATGGATAGCATGATGCATTGATGCAAATTTAACCCTTTATGGATAGTATGATGCATTGATGCACATTCAACCCTTTATGAATGGCATGATGCATTGATTCACTTTAACCCTTTATGAATGGCATGATGCATTGATTCACTTTCAGTTTTTATGAATGGCATGATGCAGTGATGCACTTTTACCCTTTATTGGTGGCATGATGGATTGATGCAAAGTTAACCCTTTATGAATGGCATGATGCATTGATGCACAGTTAACCCTTTATGGATAGCATGATTCATTGATGCACAGTTAACCCTTTATGGATAGCATGATGCATTGATGCACATTTAACCCTTTATGAATGGCATGATGCATTGATACACAGTTAACCCTTCATGAATGGCATGATGCATTGATGCACATTTAACCCTTTATGAATGGCATGATGCATTGATTCACTTTAACCCTTTATGAATGGCATGATGCATTCATACACAGTTAACCCTTTATGAATGGCATGATGCATTGATGCACAGTTAACCCTTTATGGATAGCATGATGCATTGATGCACAGTTAACCCTTTATGGATAGCATGATGCATTGATGCACATTTAACCCTTTATGAATGGCATGATGCATTGATTCACTTTAAGCCTTTATGAATGGCATGTAGCATTGATGCACAGTTAAACCTTTATGGATAGCATGATGCATTGATGCACAGTTAACCCTTCATAGATGTTACAAAGCTTTGATGCACATTTAACCCTTCATGGATAACATGATGCATCGATGCACTTTAACCCTTCATGAATGGCATGATGCATTGATGCACTTTAACCCTTTATGGGTGGTATGATGCATTGATACACAGTTGACCCTTTATGAATGGCATGATGCATTGATGCACATTTAACCCTTTATGAATGGCATGATGCATTGATGCACATTTAACCCTTTATGAATGGCATGATGCATTGATACACAGTTAACCCTTCATGAATGGCATGATGCATTGATGCACATTTAACCCTTTATGAATGGCATGATGCATTGATTCACTTTAACCCTTTATGAATGGCATGATGCATTCATACACAGTTAACCCTTTATGAATGGCATGATGCATTGATGCACAGTTAACCCTTTATGGATAGCATGATGCATTGATGCACAGTTAACCCTTTATGGATAGCATGATGCATTGATGCACATTTAACCCTTTATGAATGGCATGATGCATTGATTCACTTTAAGCCTTTATGAATGGCATGTAGCATTGATGCACACTTAAACCTTTATGGATAGCATGATGCATTGATGCACAGTTAACCCTTCATAGATGTTACAAAGCTTTGATGCACATTTAACCCTTCATGGATAACATGATGCATCGATGCACTTTAACCCTTCATGAATGGCATGATGCATTGATGCACTTTAACCCTTTATGGGTGGTATGATGCATTGATACACAGTTGACCCTTTATGAATGGCATGATGCATTGATGCACATTTAACCCTTCATGGATAACCTGATGCATTGATGCACTTAACCTTTTATGGATGGCATGATGCATTGATGCACAGTCAACCCTTTATTGATAGACAAGGCATTGATGTGCAGTTAACCCTTTTATGGATGCCATGATGCATTGTCAACAAATATGTCAGTAATAATGCACTATTTGTCAGCAATTAGTCAATTTATGTTAGTAATTACTCACTTTTTGTCAGTAATTACTCACTTTTTGTCAGTAATTAGTCCAAATATGTCAGTAATAATGCACTGTTTGTCAGCAATTAGTCAATATAATAGTTATTTGTCACTATTTGTCAAAATATATCGGTAATAATGCACTATTTGTCAGCAATTAGTCAATACATGTTAGTAATTGCTCATTATTTGTCAGCAGTTCATCAACATATGTCAGTAATCACTCACTATTTGTCAATATCTGATTGAATATTGAAAATTGAATTGAAAATAGCATTGAAAATTGCATTAAAAACTCAGGTCTTTTAGGTCTTAGACCTAACCTGCTCCATCTTATATATATATATATATATATATATATATATATATATATATATATATATATATATATATATATATTATATTATAAATAAATAACCTGCACCTGACACAGTTATATATTGAATAATTGCTGACAGATTGTAAGTAAATACTGACATGTATTGCTGTCATAGAGTGAGTAAATACTGATATATATATATAAAATATATTGACTATTTGCTGACAATTAGTGAGTAATTACTAATATATATTGAATAATTGCTGACAAATAGTGAGCAATTACTAACATATAGACTAATTGCTGACAAATAGTGAGCAATTACTAACATATATTGACTAAATACTGATAAAATGTAAGTAACTACTACCATGTATTGACTAATTGCTGACAAATAGTGAATAATTACTGACATATTGTCTAATTTCTGATAAATAGTGAGTAATTACTGACATATATTTACTAATTGCTGACAGGCGTCCCTAGCCCAATTAAAAGGGTCTATTTCTCCTCTTTTCTATCCCCTCAGGATGTGTGGTGCACATATGTCATATGCGCAGGCACTGACACATTCCTCTGTGAAATGGTTATGTAGCTCTCGCCATGAATATGACCTTAGCTGTCGAAATGGCTTTAAACATCTATTACTCACTCACTCACTAATTGCTGACAAAGTAAGTAATTACTGACGTATATTGACTAATTGCTGTTATATAGTGACTAAGTACTAACATATATTGACTAATTGCTGCACCAATTCAACTTGCGTTGAACTTACATTGTCAATTGACATTTGATATTTGACATTGAGGCATCTCCTTAGGACTGAGTCCTTCACCTGTGACATTTTACATTTCATTGACAGCTTTCTTTTAATAATGAAATGGAATTATTACCGTAAACTCCCGCGTATAAGACGCATCCTCTACGCCAAACAAATCCCTACTTGGTCTTATAGGATCTCCTCAAGTTGGGGGTGCGTCTTATACGAGGGGTAATTTTACTATAGAACAGTACTGGATTTACAAAATTGTGCCTTAAAATGTGCGTCTTATACGCGAAAATGCATGTGCTGAGTTTGGGGTGCGTCTTCTACGCGGGAGATTACGGTACTTTCAGTTCATGTAAAGAATTCACAACAGATGATAAGATAAATTGTTAATTCTCAAACTCATTTCTCGTTTATTCTTTACGTAAAGCATTCAAAAATACAAAAGATAACTTAAAACTCAACAGCCTAAAACCCGTGGGTCACCTGTGCTTTAATGCACAACGTCCAATTATTCTTCTCAGTCACTTTAAACAGTAGTCAGTCTGTTGTGAACATTTGTTTTGCTTGCATACTTAAGGCAGAAACGTTATATATTATGTGTTCTAGTAGGCCAGTTTGGTACTTTCCCAAAGAGCTGACTCTGGTAACGGGATTTTCATGATTAAGAACTATGTAGCAACCAATTCAAAGTGGGACGAAAGTGGAAAGAAAAATCGGTTTCATAAACATGAAAATGAAGTCCTTGAGTCTATACTATAAAGTGAAAGAGGAGGTAGTCATAGGTACCGGTAAAAGTTCTGGCAGCAGATAGAGATGCGTTTGTTAAACAGATGTATTTTCCCCATCCTTTACTTGATATTAATATTACAGAGATCTCCAGGGCTCTACAAATAACATTTTGAACTATTGAATTATATTTTCTCCCTTCCATTACTGTCTTTAACAAATACAGTTTTAGTCGACAAAGATTAGTGTGTGATGGATTTTTCCCGCCTTGAATATGACCTTGATAAATGTGGAAGCTGTTAAACGTAATGATACTCATTCATTATCAAAGAAAAATATAAATTGCCAATATCTCCTTGAAATTCGATAGACGTTTCTCCCTTCCAGATACCATACCTCAAATAGTTTTGAATAATGTACTGAAGTTATTACACTTAACAATGTGTGATATGACGAGGTTTCCAAATAAATTTCGAAGTTTTACCTTCTAAAGCGCATTCATTAGAGGATTCTTGTCATTGGATGCAATACATAGAAAATGATACATGTTTACATGTTGAAAGAAGTAAACACCAATCTTTTGTAAAAGGTACATGTAATTTAAAAGATGCACTCCAACCTTTATCAACGAAATATCAATTCATCAAACAACCCATCCCATGTATCCAAAACCCATTCTCAAACTAATTGATATAGCCTATTATGATTGGAAAGTTGATTTGATTGTTAAAATTAGGCATGTAAAGACAAGGGACTGATATGTCACTCTCTCTCTCTGCATCACCCCATAGCAGCTGGTAATGTATCCTTAATATTAGCAAGACATTTGACAAAAAGTAACTGCGGTTTGTTTGTTTGTGTTTGGGACAGTGAAAGTGTTAGCAGTATTTTAGCATTACTATCCTTCAATGTTATCACTGCTGATTCCTGATGAGTGCAAAGTGCCTTCAATACTTGTAAGCCATGTTGACTTAAAAAGTGTTTGTATGTTGGATATGTTGTAAAGAGCTACATATACTTATCCTAGAACAAAATCAATATTATATACGTGTACTGTAATACCTGGAGTAAAAGGCGTAGCTTACACGGGTGGATGGACTCCTAGTGTGCAGGGTGTGCCTTATACGCAAGGTATTATGGTATTTAGACTTAGTAAGTCTATTAGACATTTGCATCTTCAATGTATATCTTCACCTTAGATCTCCATATCTAACTTGATGAGAGCCATGGGAATCAACTTGGAGCAAAGACAGAGATGTTCTCCATAGCTATGCTTTGACCCGGGCTTTGACATATATTTGCACATTCGTTGGATACCTTGAACGATTTGAATAAGCTCTTAATAAAGATTTATATCAATATATGCTGTCTGGGCAGTCGTTCAACTATGAGTTGTGTTTTTAGATTTTATTCTCCTCCCTCTGACAGCCTTGATATCCTTTACTCTGCTGTCATTTCTACAAGAAAGTTGCAGTTTTAGTAAATTTAGTAAATTTGCCAGTGAGAAGCACTTGTGAGAATGTACAATAAATTTTCCACCTAGCGGGATAGAGGTGGCACCATAGTTAGGCACTGAAGTAACTCCCGTGTGCGGGTCTGCCGTGCGCGGAGACCAAAAGTGTGATTAAGCTAAAAATGGAGCACCTCAAGTTGACATATCTTCACTTATTGATTCTGAAGCTATTTATTGGAATATCAAGAGAGTTAGGGTGTCATATTAACGGACCTGACGAGATCTATCACATTGGTTGAGAAAAAAGTAAGGGTTTGGCCAAGTGAATTCAAGGCTTTATAGGCATTTTATAGCATGAAGATAAAGTTGCACATAAAAATAACTAGTTTGCACATGTTTTATGGTAAAAATGGCTTAGAATATGCCTTAACATTTCCATTTAGACATGGAGCACCATGTTTTATAAGTGACCCCAACATCCTCACCTACAAGCTCTGGGAGGGGTAGGGAGGGACCACCTCCCACACCCCTCCACTGAACCATTACTCCAGGTCCATCACTCCAGGGGCTACATGGTTTCTACTGTAGAACTGGCTACTAGGTCTTTTTAGTGAAGTTAGAATCTGCCCAAGCCGTAGTGTCTGGCTGCAGCTGGTCACCAGCATGTGCCTTACACTGGTTTTAGGGTACAGTTATAGCTGGTGGGAATCCACTCTGTCCCACCCTACACACAGAAGTACTCTTAAGACTCGTTAATTGGCACATAGTGGCTTAAAAATATGATTACTAGTTCAAAAGTATGGTTAGTGTGGGTTGTGGAGTCTTCAAACCTACAGGTGTGGACACTCACCCATGTATAGAGTGGCTTCTGCACCCTGAAAGCTACAGATCTGGTGAGATTGCATGTTAATTAGGCCTGAGCTGGTGGATGGAGTGCAGTTACACCTGCATGCCCTACCAGCATGGTACTAGAACCCACTGGTACACTTGCAATCTCGGTATTTAAGTGTCTTTGGGTAGTCTATGATTTGATGAGGTTTTTTTCTTTATACTTGCGTGGTGATAATATATAATGTTTCAGGTACTAGCACATCAGAACTTGGTTTTAGTCCTACAGCACGGTCCAGGGGCGGCGGAACTGGGGGGGGGGGGCAGGGGAGGCACATGCCCCCAACTTTCCTGTTGGGGGGGGGGCAAGACTATGTTTTTGCCCCCCCCCCAACTTTTTGCAGATGTCAATTTATAGGGCCTACAATTTGAATCCAATACACGATCCAATTATACTTGTAGAACTCCCCAAAATGCACAATTTCACCCTGAAAATCCCAAAATTTCCCCTGGTGGGAGATATATAAAAAATATGGGACCAACTAGGCTAAGATCTACATGATCAATAGAAAGATAAAGTCTATTGGTAGATCTGGGATAACACAGAGGGAAATTGTGTTAGAAATTGCTTGAGAATGCACCATAAATTATGGTGTCTAGATTTTCAAGTTTTCTCTTGGGAGGGGAGGGCAGGGCTTCCATTTTATATTTCGTAGAGATTCTCTACGGGATTCTTCTGACTTTTAGGCCTATAGATAGGAGGGGGGAATTCATTAGAGCCCACAGAATGCACCTTCTTTCCTCAAAATGCTCCAGAATGCACCTATGAATCCAATATGTCAAAAATGCTTTCGCCTCCCCCTCCCCAATTTCGGAGGTGGGGTGGGGGGTCACGGGCACTACCTGACCTTTGCCCCCCCAACTCTCAAATGGTTCCGCCGCCCCTGGCACCATGATGATTGGCGTTGGATTGATGACAGGCATAAAGAAACTACACAGCAGGAAGCCTTATTTGACTACACGCTTCAGGTCAGGGGTCAGGAAATTCCATTCCACCAAACTATAATGGCTGCAGTCTCTGATTATTCTCAAGTAATGCTGACTGGATCTCTGCTTGAAACAAAAACTAACAGTGGAGTTGAAAGGAGAAAGTGTAGAAGCCGTGTCCAAACTAATTGAGCTGAGGGATGAGAACATCGTTAACAACAATGCTAGGGAGATACTAGGCCCGGCTGTGTATTTCCAGATGACATTTGTTATACAAGCATGTGTTGATAGTCTCCTGGACAATCTTACTGACAAGAACTGCTTGGAAGTACTCTCTCTTTGTAAAGTACTCGATGGACGGAGAAATCGAAAAAGGTGAAGAAGTTCTTGAACTCCCATTGTAAATCAGCAGTTGAATATTGCAGGCATCATAGCATGCCATTTGAAGTTATCAAGATTATCACTGAATGTAGGGGGAAGTATGTGGGGGGAAAAGTGAATGAGACCTGTTCCTGAAATTTTGGATAGAAGTAAATTATGAGAAGCGCAAAGTCTATATAAATGACCCAATGTCAGTGGACTATTCTATGTATTATAATTATCAACGACATATTCAAACCAAGCTGAGCAAACTTCCCCCTGTATAACCCAAGGTTCACCTATTTTTAACCTGACAGGGTGAGTGACTCATTCCCCCAGGTCTGACTCACTCACCCCCTTCTTCCCCCATTGAGCAGCCCCAGGTCCTACCTGCAGATCCCCCACTGGAGGACATGATATCATATGCTATTATTAGCCTCACCTGCCCAGATGACTCACTCCTGAGAGCAGCTCCCTCCCTCCTAATCTGGATTGGACTGGATCCAACCAGATAGGGGCAGAGCTGCTCATTCCCCAGGCTGAGTCACTGAGCACTTCCAGAAATAGCATATGACATACACTGAGTGGGACTCCCTTTATAAACAGGCAGATCCCCACTCAGGACATCTTATTCTTCTCCAACCTAGACCCTACGACACTCAGGTGCCTTGGCCCCAGGATATAGCTTGGTCAGACTGGCGAGTACTATACTGTGTACCGTATTGATTACTCTCATGCCAATCTTACAATAAAGCTGGATCATCATCTTAATTGTCTGGACTCCTGTTACCTCACTTCATGACATGTAACGACCTGTTGACATCACTGATCTGGTTTTCACTGATGGATCGAGGAGAGTTAGCAGCCATTATTCCACGATTTCTGGGATTCTGAGTGCTTTTACTGGATATTCCCATGCACATACCTGTCGATATTGCACACCATGAGGGCTGTAGCATCACTTTATTAAGGCGTGCGGTTATCCATGGATAACATGCCTCCTTACATGGATAACATGCTGTAGCTGTCCGCTGCCTGGCGACAAGGTGTATGTACCGATCGTACACAAAAACGGTCCGGGCGCATCTTTTTTCACAGTGTGCGCTGTAGCTGTCCGCTGCTGGGCGACGAGGTGTGTGTACCGACCGTGTACAAACCAAACATGCATACCATATTTCCTCGTTTATAAGCCCAGGCTTGTATTAGTACTGCCTACCACATAAACCTCCTTACTAAGTGGCAAATTGACCAGGCCTTAACACGAGGATATACGGTACTGCGGGACGCGTTCAAACCAAACCATCGACTGCCCAGTGCCGAGGTGTATGTACGATCGTGTACACACACTATGGCTGGCTTCGAGTCCCGGGGAAGGGGAACAATTTTTGTTTTCAACTTGAATTTATTGATATTCCATTGATTATCTATTGGTATCGTGGAATAAAATAAGTAGTCAATTACTTGTTCATTACTTGTTCATTATGGAAATGGATATGTTCACACATTCAGAAGGGGCCATGGTGCAACCTACTGCATAAAGCAATGGAATACCTTATTAAGCCAATCCCACAAAGAGTAGTGGACACTTCAGTCCAACCCAGGAAGAGGGTTCCTGCAATGCCTGTGGTGTTTACCACTGGTATGAAAAATCCTGAAGTATTTCATGTCAAACTTTTACTGTGTAACAGAGGTTAACAACTTCTTGTTATTGTTTGTGGTGGAAATGCTAAAAATCAGGAATGGTATTGTAATAAACATAGGCCGGCGACTCGGCGGCGGCCACCGAAGCTCGGTGGCGGGTTCCCGCTGTGGCCGCTACGTGGCGCGTCGGCGGTGACGTCACAGCCTTGTGACGTCACCGTCGGCGGCCGGGGGCTATAAAACACGGTGTTCGGTGGTTTTATGGGAGATGCGATCAGACACTCAGGTGGCCTACGTGTAAGCTATCTTAAGGGAGTTTGGTGGCTAGTCCTAGCTCACGAACAGAGTGGCGTCTCTAAGCAAGAATAAGTACAAGTACAAGTATCAGTATAAGCAAGTAACTGATGACCAGTGACTGTTAGTCCTTAAGGCTCCTAAGAAATAAAACAACAACAACGGTTGTAACTTTATATTCCATTCTTTATACACGGTGTCGACTCTGGTTATTACATTGGTGACAGCGGTGGTTGTTTACATTAACGAACCTGGGGGTACCAGAGTGGAAACACAGGCATGGCAGATAGTGAATTAAAGATGGAGGAGGAGAGGGCGGCCCTGGAGGAGCAGTTGGGGGCGGGTAGGCGAGGAGAGCTGATCCAGGTTGTGGATGAGGAGGTCTCTGTTAAAGTTAAAGGGCCGGTGGCTGCGGCGGCCGGCGCCACCGAAGCCACCGAAGCAGACGACAGGAAGTGGGTGAAGGAGGAGCGGCTGGACAGGAGGGCGGAGGAAGCATCACCTGGGGAGGAAGTGGAAGAAAAGGGTGGCGTGGCTAGCCACCGGGCACCTCTTGGTGCGGCCACTAAGTTTGACAGTGAAATGGGCCCGACTGAGTTCGGTGGCCGGTTCGGTGGGACGGACGGCGGTTCGGTGGGTGGCCAGTTCGGTGGCCCGGTGTTCGGTGGAGCGGAGAATGATAAGGAGGGTCACCGGAGGGAGGAGCTGATGCGAGACTGGGGCCCCGACAGGGCCCACGGGGAGGTCAGAGAGGGCCGCGGAACGGTTGGAAGGGAGGGGACAGACCCGTTGGCGGGATGGCTGAGGCAGGGCAGCCCCGGAAGTAGCTCTAGGACGGAGAGTGTGGAGGGGGCCAGGAGCTCCACGCCCCTGGGGATGGAGCAGAGGCAGGGAATGATGGCGCCAGGTGGCGGGATACGCCCGGGCAGGCCGGGGCCCGGGGGCGAGGGGGCTACCCGGAAGCCAATAGTGATGCCGGGCAAGTATGACGGGTCGAGCGATCTGGAGGAGTTTTTGTCGCACTTCGACCTCTGCGTCATGGCTAACGGATGGACGGAAAGGGAGTCGGGGACGTTTCTGGGAATAAGCCTGTCGGGGGTCGCCCGGCGGCTGTTGGCGTCAGAGCGTCCAGCGGCTCCTGGGGGATATAAGAAGTTGCGGGACGCACTAGTAAATAGGTTCCAGCCGAAGAGTCAGGTGGAGTCGTATAAGGCTCTGCTCCGCACCCGGGTGCGGAAGCCGGGGGAGGACTTACAAACCCTCTCGGAGGAGATCCTGCGACTGGTGCGGCTGGCCTACCCCAATGCGGACGCCCAGATGGTAGATGGCATGGCTAAGGATAGGTTTGTCGAATGTCTGGAGGATACGGAGCTCCGGCAGTGGATATACCAGGGCGAGATCCCGACTCTTCTACGGGCGGTGGAAAGGGGTATACGGGCGGAAACTTACCTTAAGGAGGAACGGGCGAAGGCGGTGAAAGTCAGGTCCGCCACGAAGTCAATGGCGGAGAGATGGGGGAGCTGCGGGTGGCAGTCACCCAGATGAAGGAGTCCCTGGCCCGATCGGCCCCCGTAACCGCAGAGGGAGAGGGGGCAAGTAGGGGACGGGGCTGCTTCGAGTGCGGGGCGCCAGACCACTTCAAGCGCGACTGCCCTGCCTGGAGGAAGCGGGTCGAAGCCGCTCGGAAGAGGGAGGCGACGAAGAAGGCTTCGGAAAACTAGACGGGGTCCCCTCTTCCAGCCGGGAGGAGACCCATGGAGAGAAAAGGAGGAGAGAATGGCTGGGTCGGAAGGAAAAGAAGGGGAACGGCCTGGAGGTCGGAGGGAAGTTATGGGGGAAGGACATCCACTTAGTGGTGGACACAGGGGCCACCAGCAACTTGCTCTCCACAGCATGGTGGAAGGCAGAGGGGTCCCCTGGGGATCTGAGACCGGTGATAACAGCATTCCATACGGCGGATGGGAAGCCGCTGCCGGCGGAGGGGCGGGTGACGGCGGAGCTGCAGTGCGCGGGCCGCACGGAAACTACATCGTTCGTCGTGGCCGATATATCAACCCCGGGCCTGCTGGGGGCAGACTGCCCACCCAGGCGCCAGGAGCAGTTGGGACGGCCGGGCCCCAGGGTTCGGGCTTGGGTCTACCGCCGCCGTCAGCCCAGGGGCAAGGGAGATATGGTCACCAGACCCTCCCACCCTTCGTCCCACCGCTCTCAGGGCCCTCCAGGGCCGCCCCGCAGCCGCCACCACCGCGACCAGCCGAGGCGCCCTTGAGCCACGACCTAGAGGAGCGGATCCGTCGGATAGTCAGGGAGGAACAGCAGAGGGGGAGCCAGTAGGAGGGAGGAGCGGTTGCCAGGAGGGAGAGTGAGAGACGCGTGGGGGAAGAGGGGACGGGCAGTGGCCGGTGAGAAGGGATGGCAGGGACGTCGGAGGGCGCAGCCGAGAAGCTGAAAGACAGCCGGGAAGGGGGGTGTGAAGGGGGTTAGTAGGGGTAAGGGGAGTACTGGTGGGGGATTGAGTACCTGCCAGGAAACCCAGGCCCTGAACACCCCTGGAAGCCCCCAGGGCATAAGACAAGCAGCATAAGATAAGGGCTGGCGGCCCAGAGAGTCGGGAGGATCCCCGTGGCCAGGACAAGGAAGGGACGGCCCCAATTCCTGCAGCGTTTTACCGCGCCCTTCTAGACCGCAGATCTCCGGTGATCGGATGTATATATGTCGTCAAGTGTATAAATGTAGAGATAAGGTTATCATACGAAAACCAAACACGGTCAGTTTCTTATTAATAACAGTTTATTCCTGGACATTGGAGGAGTATGATAATTGATGTCACATTTTGTGCATAAGTAAATTAGGAACAGCCCACTGTTGGTGCTGGTAGTCCAGATTAAGTCATTGTAAGTCGTTCACGCGCTAGTCTGGTTATTACAATATTATATAGTTAGGGAGTTAAAGACGGGCGGTCCGCTGTTGGAGCCCATAGGTATTGTAAATAATCCTGATAATAAGGGGGGGATACTCACCTGGTACATACTACGGTAATTATAGGGTTAAAAGAATCTAGGTTAAGTAAAGTAATACGAGTCCTTAGGCTGTACGGCCCGGGTGCCATTGTTGGACACTCGAGTAATGTTTATTATAAAAGTTATACCCATAGAATAAAGTAAGGTGGGAGGGATGTAATAAACATAGGCCGGCGACTCGGCGGCGGCCACCGAAGCTCGGTGGCGGGTTCCCGCTGTGGCCGCTAGGTGGCGCGTCAGCGGTGACGTCACAGCCTTGTGACGTCACCGTCGGCGGCCGGGGGCTATAAAACACGGTGTTCGGTGGTTTTATGGGAGACGCGATCAGACACTCAGGTGGCCTACGTGTAAGCTATCTTAAGGGAGTTCGGTGGCTAGTCCTAGCTCACGAACAGAGTGGCGTCTCTAAGCAAGAATAAGTACAAGTACAAGTATCAGTATAAGCAAGTAACTGATGACCAGTGACTGTTAGTCCTTAAGGCTCCTAGGAAATAAAACAACAACAACGGTTGTAACTTTATATTCCATTCTTTATACACGGTGTCGACTCTGGTTATTACAGTATATATTTGATCCAAGGACCAAGACATGGTCTTAGATGGCCAGCATGCATACCATAAAGACAGGGTTTGCCTTGGTTCACTGTGGAACAATGTTGTATGCTCCTGGCGGACATATTGGATTGCATAAAGATTCCACGCAATGGCCAAAGCTCATCACAAGAGGTGTAGAGATGTATGACTACAGTGTTAATCACTGGCATATCCTTAATAAAATGTCAACTCCTGTGATGAGGCACCGTGCGTGTGCCTTTGGTCATTTTGTCTATGTCTCAGGAGGGTGGAATGGACAAATGGAGAGTGACATGCCATTTCTAAAATCCTCTAAAGATCTACATTGTTTGGATGTAAGGACTGGTCTATGGGGGAAAAAAGCCACTATGCCGTGCGGTATGGTTGATCACAAAGTACATGTGATGACTCTACACAAGGAGAAAGTTCTCGTAGCAGTTGATGCAGATTGCCATCCGATATACTACCAACCAACAACAAATCAATGATCAAAATACAAACCAAGGTTCCCAGAACCATCCTATGTGCCTGCCTTTGAATGGGACGATGACTCTGTAATCCTTGCTAAGGGAAATACCTTCTTCATCAATATATTGCATGAAGAAGAGATTCAAGAAGACTATGTGGATTATAAGATGGGTGGATGGGTTCACCCAGACACCGTGGACAGAGACCCCATCTGTGTGGAATGGAAATTGTCAGAAACTGGGAACACTGTCTCTGAAACTGAATTCCCGGGATTCACATCATATGACAAACCATATGAGCCTGGTAGGAAGATGTTTTGTGGTCTTCTCTCCATGTAGTTGTGTACTAACCAATAGTACTGATTTCTACCTGATTAGAAGCTACCATACATGTACTACTTATCTCAGCAATGGTTATGTAAGACATGAGCAGTATCTATTTGAAGAAATTCCCATATCCCAATCAGGATAGAATTTCAGAAGGGAAATACATATACTGATGCATCACAGGAGACCTGGATTTTCCAATACATGAAAACACCTTCCCCCCTAAAGATCTCTCTCCTGCTATCTAGAGAAAGGGGTGTCTAATATGCTGAGAAATAGGGTCAGGGGTTGAAGGAAATGTCAGAGTTTCTACTAAGATGAGAAAATGGATCCTTGAGATATCAGCATTCTGTTTCGATAAGGTGGAACCTCTTCACATAAAAACCCTTACAAGAAAGGGGTTTTGAATGCAGATGGTTGTCAGATTTATATGTGAAGTGTATAATAGCATAATGATACATGAGTATGATCTTTGGGGCATCCAGAGATGACAATTTTCTTAAATATTCAGAATTCCTTTTTTTTCAAATGTACTTCCTAGTAAACATTTGGAAAAATGCCTAGAAAAATGGACAATTTTCAAATTGGCAAGGACCAGTGGGTGCTATCTATGGGCACCACATTGCCGTTTTTTTAAATGTTAAAGGTTAACTGTACAAAATGTACTTTGATGTGTTCATTCATATCTCAAGTTGATATTAAATACTTCATTAAAGACTATACAGATGGAATATGATTAGTTTTCCTTTAACAAAATATAAACGTAAGCTATGTACTTTTCCAGTTTAAGATCAGGTGTTGCTTAAGGATTAAGCTCTGGAATAAATGTTATCAATTCAGAGTGTGTCCTCTGTCTTCACTCTCCTTCAATATTGACCAAAATGCATGTGTATGCTATAAATCTAGGTCAACCCATTGAATTTTCAAAAATCTAAAAGATATGTGTAGCTAGGCCGACCCAGAACCCCACTTTGATGGCCCTGCCATTGAGGCCCCAACCTCTGATGATCCTCAAATTCATTGTCCCCAGAATTCAATTGACCACCTTTGATGCCTCCCCCCCCCCACCTCTGACGGCAGAAAACTGACAGCCCCTTCCTTTTAATGCCCCCAACCTCTGTTAAATCACCCTGCCTTTGATGGCCCAAACTTTAACCCCCCCCCTCCCACCTCTGGTGGCCTTAAACCTATGATGGCCCCCACCTTCAATAGCACCCGCACCCGCACCTCTAATGACCACCTTCAATGGCCCCCACCTCAGGTAGCCCACACTTCTGATGCGCTCCACGCTCCACCTTATGAAGCCTGTTGATGAGGTTCATAACCCCTAAGGACTGACTGAAGCAGGGTGGCTGACCATACTATATAACCCTTTACAGACATCAGACTGCTTTATTGGCCCAGCTCCTGCTGGGTCATTGGAGGCGGGTTTTCAACATTTTTGGTCGATCAAAATGGCTGACTTCAAGTGGGAATTTCTTATACAAAGAAGGGGTCTACAAATTAATGGAAAGTTGATAAATTTTCTTTAGATCTTTGTCTTTCTGTAGATGGTAACAATTCCTGGGAAAAAAATTTTTACCTATGAAAAAAAGCTGAAGGAAAAACTTTCATGTTTGACTGAATTTCTTACCAAAATGAGGCTCCATAGGATTGCATTGGGCGGTAGATTTCGGCGGTAGACAGTGGGTTAAAAATAACACATTGACTCCTATGGGAATAGGGCAATTAAGACGCTTTTTTCAGTAGGTAAGGTGGAATTTCCGGGACAGGACGGGTTAAGACCGTTGATATATGAGTGTGTAAATCGGACCACCATAATTTTGTTATGTCTACCGCCTTCCTTCCGGTCTGGATATTTGATGCATGCGCGCAGAGTAACCGGTCGTTTAATTTTATTTTTTTAACAGTAAATTGAGGGGATATATTTGATTAAATTTGATATATATTGCCAAAGATGTATGGATTATATTAAAAAAGCCATTAATTTCAAGTTAAATCGATAGAATCTATCATTTCTCCGTCGAAAATGCGACTTCCGGCAAGGAGTGGGTCGCGCATGTGCACGGAACATCAAAATCCAAAATGGCGGACACAGTACGATCGCCTTACGCTGCTATCGAAACTGCTGGATTATAACAAAATGGAGGAGAATTACATTGTCTCATGCATTTGTATGGTTAATATGGATCCTTATTCAACACCTGCTGATATTGTGCAATGCTTAACTCGCCAGGAGAGCCAGCATTCTCTATAGCCTTAAGCATTGACGACTCAGACACACTGTCACTATAGTGACAAGTCTCATATGGTAGGTAACCTGGGCCATTAGTGCTCTATAGCACACATCAAATCTTTACTACTGGTACTGGGTTGAACATACCAGACAGAAAGTTTACAGACCTGGGTCATCTGTGATTTATATCACACGTTTAGTCTTTGTTTAGTCTTATAGATTTATAAGGGGGGAGGGCTACCATTCTTTACATAGGGGTTTTGGAGGAAAATTAAGAAATTGCAAACACACAAGTGGAATACGGACAAACTGAGAACGGGGTGAGAAACATTTTTGGGATGTGGAACTTTCAGTCCTGAATTGTTTAAGTTTGTGGTACAGCTATAGAAAAAGTTGTTTGTAAGAGGTGTCCAATTTGCCTCTACATTTCCCTAATAAATTGATTCTTTTATTAATGCCGTTTAAGAGTTGATTTAAACTCATCTGTGAGGAGAGTATGCCAGGAACACATGTCTGAAATTGTGTACAGGTTTTTATTCTGTGGTTAGTTTTTGAAATATTCACGTTTTTGTATTTTAGTTCAAGGCATCAACAGATAGTTATTTGTTTAAGGGGACAAATATTCCAAGTTTGTACAAAAGAATGCCAAAAAGTAAAGTGAACTATGGACCATTTATCACTCTGTATGATATATCAAGATGGTGGGTGTAAATAAGAAATTAATGTGAAAAACATTTGAGTTTTCAGTGGCGAATTTAGACGGGGGGTGCGTGCACCCCCTTTCTCCCAGTACTTAAGAGTTTAATTACATATTTGCTCAAAAATAGGGGGTGCGCCCCCTCCTTTAGGGCCGCGCCCCCTCCTCTTCCAGATCCTGGATCCGCCACTGGTTTTGGCATGTTTTATTTTTGGCTGAAAGAATGGACTGGAAACATGCTAGACAGGTCTGGCCTAAGTTGTTATTGCATAAGCCAGTGGTGACCTTGTATGGTCACAATGAGCATGCTTTGATTGATCTAAACACCTATAATTGATTGGTATAGACACAGCTATAATTAAGTTAATTACCTACTTGTCAACTTCACCAAACCCAATTAAGCTAGTTTTATGTGGAAAGCTGGGCTGGTGGCAGTACACCACCAGACAATCACCAGTGGGTGTGAGAGGCAGGGGCAGGGTGGGTTCAAGTTCAGGTTCAAAAAGGCTTTGAGTATTCCACACAGGTGATCTTACATAGTCAATTCAAGGGTTAGAGTAGGTACCCCAGCTATGTTTCAAAAACCTAACACAGGTAGTTGAAACACTATTCATTAGAAAGCCTGTTAAGTTTGAAATCTAACAGTATAAGTCCCGTTAAGATCCATTGGGAACTTGTTTCATGGATGAAGGTTTGCCCTAAAATTGACACCTTTTGCTCATAGCCACTGGAGCATTTTCAGAAGGCTCATACAGCAAAAACATCAATATAATGTCAAGAAACATTGTACTCATACTCTATGACATGGGTACTAGAAGGAAATCGATTTGAACTACATTCACAAGCATACAAATTTGACCAGGAAACCTCTAAACCTGCAAAATCATTAAATAATTCCAAACCAACAACTTGTGTTGATAAACATTCTGCCATTTTCAGGTTTATACAACTTGATGAATATTTAGTCAGGTTTAAAGGATTTCATACATGATATCTCCAACATATGGAGGAATGCTCAACTTTTTTTGACACCTATTTACACAGCAGTTATCCGATATTAGATTGTGTGAAAACAAAATTACTAAAATACAGTGATTAATAGCTTTGTCTTAGAAGCATATTAGACTATGAAATATGATGGGCTATAGAACTTTAACTACAAGTCTGATTGCTTTCAAATCTGAAACATGAATACTCTGGACAATACTCTCTTTGTACAATCATCAAAGGTATGCAATAATACAGAGTGAGTGGCCACCTGGTGGCAAATAGGGGACAAAATGCAGAAGTTCCTGGAACTCAACCCTTTGAAACACCCATTTATGGTCTCATCAGGCTGAAACCCATACAACAGTCCTATAGTTTGGGACAAGGAAACTCAGACCCTTTTCAGATGAGGTCTGCCATTTCTGTATCTTTATCCATTTGGCTTCTAAGGCCAAGGGAAGTTGAGGCTCTTTTTGTAAAACACCGCACTGCTACACTGAGGGGAGCAGCTAAATAGCCTACACTCTATGGGGTGACTGTGTGACACCCCTACTTTGGTGGGCTCTCACATTCTAACCGTCAATTGGAATGCTTAGGGTTTTTTTAAGTGATCATTCTAGACCCTAGCTAGACCCTTCAAGCTTCCTTGTAAGGTGCGGGACTTTCTTTTATTTTTACAGATACTATGTTTTTATAGTTACTCTATTATTGTTACTGCAGCTGCAATATGAAGATATTAATATGTCAAATAGTCCCACATATCAAAATAAAGCTTGAAATATAAACTAATCAAATATTTTGATACTTTTGCAAGGGCCCTCCAAAACTCTTAAAACTTATATTGAAAACAGCAGGGGACAAATTTAAGAAATTACTGAAAGTGACCATGTAAACACTGCCCTTTTATGGCCTCATAATTCCACAATACCATGCATTCATGTTACCAGGTAGAGAGAGGAGGTCTAGACCTTTCAGAAATGGGGTCTGCCATTCCTGTATCTTTAGTTTGGCCTACAGAGCCTCAGAAAGACAAGCTAGATTTTTAAAAAGTGCCTTGATTTCACGGCAATGCGCGGCTCTTCTGGGCTAGCTAGTTAGAGGGTGGGTTATGGTAGGCACACAACTGGGCGTAGGAGGGAGGTAGGTTTGGTACTTTAGTCTGTATTTTACAAGATTTGGTGAGTAATTGTTTGCATGTGTTGAGAGCATTCTAGATAATCTAACCAACAAGAACTGCCTGGAAGTCCTCTCACGCTTTGTAAAATATTCAATGGATGAGGAAGTTGAAAATGTGAGAAGGTTCTTGAACTCGAAAAATGGTAAATCAGCACTTGAGTACTGTAAATATGAGAAGACTCCATTTGAAGTATTACAGATTGTTAGTGAGTGTTGGGGTGAGCAGGAGTGGTGTAACAGTGAATGGGACCTCTTTCTATTCCTGAAGTCTTGGGTTAGTGCAAACTATGAGCAGCGCAAGATCCATATGAATGACCTAATGTCACAGGTCCGCTTTTCACTGTTGGAGCAAGGACAGATAGCTACCATCATGCAGATGGATATATTCCGTTCTGATGAACCTTGGAGTGATCTAGTGTACCAGTCCTTTACATATTCCATTAAGACAATCCCACAAAGGGTGTTGGACAGTTCGTACCAGTGCACAAAAAGATCTCCAATACCAGTGGCTTTCACCACTGGTGGTACAAATTCTGAAACATTCCATGCCCTAGGACGGGATAACAGATGGGAAAAACATGAAGCACAGCAGCCACCAACGATACTAAACATTGTCTGTACGACCGACGTCAACAACTTCTTGATTGTTTGTGGTGGAAATGGTGAAAATCAGGAATGGTATATATTTGATCCGAGGACCAAGACATGGTCTCAGATGGCCAACATGCATACCATGAAGACCCTGTTTGTTTTGGCACACTGTGAAGCAAAGTTGTATGCTATTGGGGGATATAAAGGCAGACACACAAAGTCTTCTTGGAAGCTCCCTCTCATAACAGCAGGTGTCGAAATGTACGACTACAGCACTGATAGCTGGCATGTCACCAACAGTATGCCAAGTCCTCTGGTATATCATGGTGCATCTTCTCTATGCAATGTCATCTATGTTGCGGGAGGATGGAAAGGGGAATTTGATCAAGTCGAAGATCGACCAGATGTGTGGCATCAGAAATACTCTCAAGAACTAAATTGCTTAGATGTGAGGACTTCTACCTGGGAGAAGAAAGCACAAATACCTTTTAATACCATGTGTGGTAAATCCCAAACTGCATGTGATGACCCTGCACAAAGACAAAGTATTAGTTGTGATTGATGAGGAATGCCAGCAGATAACTTTTGGGCTGATATACTATACACCAGCTACCAATCAGTGGTCAAGTTTCTCTTCTCCACGCTTCCCAGCTGAATCACCTGACACTGCCTATGGATGGCGAGATGAATCTATGATCCTTGCCAAGGGAAACAGAGTTTTCTTCATCAATGTACTATGGAGGGAAGGGTCTGCTGATAATCCCATCTGTGTAGAGTGGAAATTCCCTGAGACAGGGAATATTGTCTCTGAAACTGTTCTCCAGGGATTCATATCATATGACAAACCATATGAGCCTGGTAGAAAGATGTTCTGTAGTCTTCTGTCCATGTGACATGGAGAACAGGCCTGAGATGTCAATCTTGACATGCCCCTGCCTGCCTGCCTGTGAAGAGTAAAGTGTTTTATCGAATATCACTGTAACACAAGGGAGTGATGTTTTCTTTTAACAGCAGTGAATATTAGGCTCAAGGGGGTGGGGTGTTGTTTTTTCCCTTCTGAAGCAAGGCACATAGCACATACTTTTCTTTCTGCCTGTGAGATGGAGAAGATGTGAACCTCTTTAGAAGGGTGGGGGAAAACACCCCCTGCTTGTTTGAAACGATCACTCCCTATATCATAATTTCCTGCTGTATTTCCTTCTGCTAATAGTTCAGTATTACATTGAAATGACCTAGCAGATATCCTTTTGTGAAATATTTAGGTGTTACTTTATATTCTTGATGATATTAAAAGGTGTTGCTTTGTGGGCATACCATACATAGTGCTTTCCATGTCAATATCTTAATAGAGACCTTCCGATGTAAAGGCATCTTTGAATTATGGTATCAACCATTATCTAAGGGTAATTGGCATTTACACAGATCTACCTACCCGGTATATTTAATTGTATATCTCAGCAATCATAACAAACAGGAGCTGAAATAATTTGCATGCATCAATATCAAGGCCTTCCATACTTATAAACAAGTATGCATAAGTATATATTCATATCCTTCATATGTAGGATAACCTTATGAATAAATGTTTGAGGAACACTTATCATGTTACTTTCCTATACAACAGTCAGCCCTCACTTCTTGACCCTTAAATTCCTCGGATCTCTATTAATACCCCAGAAAGAATATTTGCAGCTTTTATATACATTTATATCTGCAATATTCTTACTAAAATCCTCAAATAGTTTGCTTTCTCAGACATTTTTCCTTGCATTCTCCAAATTCGAGGGGACAATGGCTGACTGAAGATGGAAACTATTGGTATGAAATATCATTGAAAGCTAGTGTTTAGACCTTAGTTTATTTGAAAAAAACAAAGATGGGTACACCACTTGCATTAGGCTGTGTCCTATATTTCCAACACATTCAAAGCATCTTGGGCCATCCATTTAGGCCTATTACATGGAATTAATCCCGTTATACTGCCCTGGCCCAGTATAACGGGATTAATTTTTTATATCCTCAGCAATGCAAAAATAGCAAAACGACAAAACATGACGGAGGCGTCAAAAATGGTCAAATTCGGTATGACGTCATGTATGGATGGCCCCTCCAGTGCACACCTCCTCCTGTTGGTCCCATTGTAGACTAGAAATGACTCAAACTACCCCAGTCAACAAAAAAAAGTAGCAAAACGTTTCCCTATGGCTCACCACGGCAAAACGTTTTAAAACGTAAAAAACCGTAGGACCAGTAGTTTAGGCATGTTTAAGCACACTGCACACTCATTACGTTAGATCAACTTAGGGTGACACTTATATGTATGTGAAAATCAGATTATCGTAACAAGGATTTCGACGATAAGTTTCAGCTTGAATGTAACTTATAAAACACAAAGGAAGGGACACCAGATTAAGATATAAGACTACCTTTTATTCTGTGGTTTTAATTAAATGAATGAATAAATAACTATATGAATAAATGCTATAACAATATGGTATGATTGGGATGAGATGAAATGATATGAGACATGATATATTACATGATCGATATGAAGATGAAACCATAATATGATAATTTCTACCTCACATATAGACATAAGGCTGGTCCATAAGGCTCCCATATATGATAAGTTAGTACATTATATCTCCAATAATTATAACATTTAATATGACTCTGCTCTTTGTTCACAATGGTCCTGGGGGCTTTGAGTTTGTCGTTTTCCGTGTATGTTGATTTAACAGAGACATTGATGGTGGTGCACTTCCTGAGGGTCACATACATTCTCGCGAAGCGCTACGGCGGCATCACTGACCACTGGGATATTTCTGCCTCATTTTTCTGTGTTATGTACAAGGTCAAAACCTATGTTGCCCCCGCTGTCCTCCCTTTTCCACCTGTCCCCACTTTCGCCTACTGGACAAAAAAAGAAAGAAGAACTTATATAAATCATGTTTCTATTAAAACAATTCAACTAGTTTTAGGCAAAGGATACCAGATCGATATAATACTACCATAAAGCTCCCTCAGAAGCAGACCTAATTTTGAGATTTGGGCTTTAATTTCGCTGATAACATTTTCTCAAAGTGGGGATTTGCTACCTGAAGGTTTCTTTTTTTTTAACAAATAATATTCTAGATTCTAAAATTTTCTAAAGTCAGGGGTTCTGATTTTGGGGGGTTGTGGCTTCTGAGAGAAGTGTTATGGTATCCATGACTACATACATATCGTTTTAAGGCTGTTAAAAATGTTATGGTTAAAATTTGTCCTCTAGATTGGAGTATTGGCAAATGTATGGGAAATGAGTTCAGACACAAGATTTGGATGCGGTTATAAGTTTTGCAGTAGATTTAAGTTGCAATCGTGCTAGCATTAGAATAAATCTTTTCATTATCATATACCATATATATGCCATATCAATTAGGAATACCATTCCAGTGCTGGCGAGATACTAATCGAATAAACTATAAATTGGAAAAAAAAACTCTTCAAACAAAAGCATAAACTTACCACTGGTGTTGGTGCGGTCTTCTAGACCCTGTTGGTTTTTTTAGCAACAATCAAGTATGATCCCGTGTATGACTCCTCAACATCTTCTTGTGGCTGGCCACCGCAGGGGAAACAGCAACGGAGAGCTTCTGCCACATTCTTACGTACAGATGACAGCCCCTTGCGGATCCTGCGGAAGAAGCGGGCCAATGGCTTCTTCTTCTTGGGGGGGACATATTCGATGCCAGCCTTCTCACATGCCATTTTGGTCATTTCGGAGCTCAGCCACTTGGCGAGATTCACCTTCTTCCTCTTAATCTCGATTCTGGGGATTTCATCAAATTTCATCTCATCGAATTCTTCGCTATCCTCATCGATATCCTTGTCCTTGAAGACTTTGACGATCATACCGGTATCGTCCAGCTTGATGCCAGGGGAGCCTACATTGGGGTTGAGCGCCTTGACGTCAGGGTCGAGCGCCTTGACGTCAGGGTCGTGTGCCTTGACGTTGGAGTCGAGTGCCTTGACGTCGGGGTCGAGCTCCTTGACGTCGGGGTTGGCCACACTGACATCAGTGGGGACCACATCGATTTTTGGGTTGACCTCAACTTCAGCCTTTTTCTCTAGGATGCAGGGGGCTTTGAGTTCAATGCCCTGTCTTTCCTGCCTGCAGGACAATAAAAAAGAGAAGATAATATGTGTCTGCAATAATGATTTCTCTAAGTTGTGGCAAGCAGAGTCAACAGGACTTCAATGTTACGTTATAACCGCATGTATTACTTTTTCTGGGGGCCCTTGAGGGGCTAAAGGGTAAAGATTTATAAGCTTACCTGGCAGCGCGAAGATAGTTCACTCGTGCTCTCAGTCTATTTCTGCAAGGGAAGAGAAAGGTATAAATTACAGGTAAACAAATTGAAGCTAATGTTTAATGTAGACAATTTGATAGGTAGATTCCATACAACCCCAAGTGTATTAACTATTCATTGTATTACTTATTCTCAATGTACCATAGGGAAACGTTCAACAATTACGTCACTGCTTAGGGGGTGGGGGTCTTTTTAGGTTCCTCTATATGTTCCATACAAAAGAAGACAAACGGGTGGGTGGGTCCTGAAAATGCCTAAAAACAGTGATATGATTCAACGTTCCCTAGCTTTACCCTGCCTCTTAGCCACACCCACTTCAACTTATGACTAGAAGCTGCATCGGGACTTTGTGGATCTGAATATTCAATCATTTTCTCTGACCTTTGAAGATTCACTTAAATTAGTAGCCACACCAAATTGAGCAGGTGGTCTATGGATTTCCATTTTAAAAGTAGGTTCATGTATATGGATTTTGCAAGAGGGGGGTGTGCATTTTTATTGTTGTTGAGGGTGGGGGAGTCATCTCTGGGGAAATTGAGTTGGAGCATGGGTACTGACATTTTTTAAATGGAAATGTAACTAGTATTCAATGAGTGGTCTGTCTGCTATTTCTGCCCCTTTCTTTTTTTTTTCGAAAAAAAGTTTCCAGAAAGTGAAGTGGGTAAGATATATAGACATAATACTTTTCAAGTAAAACTAAATTTTTAGTTGCTGAAAATAAGATGTGGGAAATCCATAGACCAATCTTTTGATTTGACATGGCCTCTGATGAAATTCTAGGATAATCTAGAGGAATTTAGCATTTTTCTTACCGGTACTGTCTGCGGTTGTATTCAATGTGCTGAGCCCACCTGTGGGTAGAAAGAAAAAAGAGTCATGAGTCATTACATTACCTACTCGTGGTAATCATGAGTCATTACATTACCTACTCGTGGTAGTCATGAGTCATTACATTACCTACTCGTGGTAATCATGAATCATTACATTACCTACTCGTGGTAATCATGAGTCATTACATTACCTACTCGTGGTAATCATGCATCATTACATTACCTTCTCGTGGTAGTCATGAGTCATTACATTACCTACTCGTGGTAATCATGAGTCATTACATTACCTACTCGTGGTAGTCATGAGTCATTACATTACCTACTCGTGGTAATCATGAGTCATTACATTACCTACTCGTGGTAGTCATGAGTCATTACATTACCTACTCGTGGTAGTCATGAATCATTACATTACCTACTCGTGGTAGTCATGAGTCATTACATAACCTATACTCATGGTAAAATGTAACTATGAACATTTGTCTCCATGAACAGGGTTTGCACAAAATTCCATGACATTTCCATGACAAAAATCTAAAGTTTCCATGAAATTTTAAAGTAATTTTGGACATTTTCGGGGTTGACCTCTCTGCAAAATTCCTGCAATTGAGGTGGAAAACTCTAATGGATTTTGCAACGAATATTTTGGTTTGCCGATTTTCCATGACTTAAAATGAAAAACCTTTCACTGACAACTTTTTATTCCATGACATTCCATGACTTTCCATGACACGTAGTAACCCTGATGACGTGTGAACAAAGCCCTGGCAACTTGAACTAACAGCATGCATCATGGTGGCCTTATGGGGTTAAGCCCTTAAGTGTCAGTGATGCAGATTCATTCATGCATCATGAGACTGATGGGCATAATACATTGATGAACACTCTGGAAGGGTTAGCATTATGGGGGGTCCCCATGTCCCTTGTCGATTTTAAGAAAAGCCCATGTTAAATGTCACTAAATTTGTATTTTCATCTGTCCTTGTCACTAAGCTCTATCTCACATGTCGATTTTAAGAAAGATCCATGTCCCCTGTCACTATCTTTTTTATCCCATGTCCTTGTCCCTAGATGCTCCATGTCCTTTGTCGATTTTAAGAAAGTCATGTCACACTGTCGATTTTAGGGGTCTAGACCCATATTATGCACTACTGTAGTGCTGACATGTTCATACAGAGTAAATCCCTTTTGATAAGGGGTTTGAAGCTATGTTTCTTCAAGCCCTTGTGGAGAATGGCATTTCCTACTGTTTCCTATGCTTAGCTATGAGTCTATCATTCTCAACATTAAATAAAAGTACTTACCATTGGGATGACCATTCCTCTGGTCTGGTCAATATGCAGGACTGTATAACAAAACAATTTATATATTGTAAGTTAAAACAATAAGTTCATGTTTGGTAGAGTTTATTTATAAATTCTCCAGACGTCTTGTAATTAACATGTTCTATAAGAACGTTTCAACTATAGATTTGTTAAAATTCTAATGTAAAAAAATACACGTAACTATGAACGATTAAAAACGTTGAAAGACGTACATTGAAAAGGTTAAAACATATAAAACACATTGAAAAACATTTTTCAAATGTATTTAACGGTTAATAGACATGTTTAAAACAAGTTGAATTCACACTAGTAAAAACTTGCAACAAACATTTTAACGAAAAGATTTCAGAATGTGACTAATTGGGTCCTGAGTAAAAAGGTGTCGTGATGTTGAAAAAAGATATCTGCAGAAGAAAATTGAAATATAACACCATCTTTTAAACCATACGTTATGTGATATTCAAAGGCTGTAACTTCAAGGTTGGCTCCACTTTCTATTAAACCGTAGATAAATGATGGGGTTTCTCGATAAAAACAAGCAAACTTAATCTTAAAGGTTCATTGGTGAGAATCAAAATGCAGATTCTGATACATATGAAATCTGTTTATGCCCAGGCCATATGTATAATTCAAATTCCCATAGTAGGTTTCCCAACAGCACACCTAGTTGTCACAATCAAGGTTCATAATAAGTTGTATATACTTACCATGTGAAGCTGGTCATCCCCAATGGACCTCTTTGGAGTCAACTGGCGCCTTTCTGACCAGGGTGATCCAAATCTGGTGTACTGTGTAACAAAATGGTTTACATTTTGTAAGTTAAAACAATAAGTTCAAGTTTTGTAAGGTTTATTGATAACTCAGGGGTGATAAGATCACCTTATTTGGTTGATTACCACTAGGGTCACCCTGGGTATGTGTAAATTTAGAAAAGAATCTCTCATAACTATAATGATTATATCCAAAACTGGTACTATTTTGACTTATTCTATTTTGGTAACTTGTGAATCTGTGAACCTAGTACATTTCTAGTGAAATATCAAAGTAAAAGAGATAAATCCTAAAGGTCCTTTTTGTACTGGATTACAATGGCTGATATAATAGAGATATATAAATAGTTTACAGATATGTGTAAATATGTTGAATTCAAACTGGTAAAAAGTTGCAACAAAATTTTAATCAAAAGATTTCAGGATGCGACTAATAGAGACCTGAGTAAATAGGTGTCACCGATAATTGGATAACTACAGAAAAATTACAATGACACCACCTTTAAGCTGCAGCCTCAAGGATGGCTCCATGTTATATAATGGGTTTTCTCAATAAAAACCACCGTAATCTCCCGCGTAGAAGACGCGCTGCGCGTATAGGACGCACCCCAAACTCAGCAGGACCATTTTCGCGTATAAGACGCACATTTTAATGCTGATATTTGTAAATTCAATACATTTCTATAGTAAAATTACCCCTCGTATAAGACGCACCCCCAATTTCAGTACATCCTATAAGACGCACAAGGCATTTGTTTGGCGTAGAGGACGCGTCTTATACGCGGGAGTTTACGGTACCAGCAACAATTATAGGCTCTTAGGCATCATTATCCAAAGGTTTGGATGCAGCTTCTGCACAGCTTTTTACATTGCACTGGTGAGAATGCAGATTCTGGCCCACCTATGAAATCTGCTTAAGCCTGGGTTGTATCTAGGGGCCGTCCATAAATTACGTCACACCTTTTTTGGCCATCTTCAACACCCCCCCTCCCCACTCCCGTCACACCCCCCTCAAAAATTATGTCACACTTGGCTGGACCCCCCCCCCCTTCAGCTATACTATCGACTCTGTTCAGCTTCCAATAATAATAAAAATAATATCTTATTATCTTGTTAGAACTTTGCCTGAGTAATGGTGATTTGGGGATTAAATAAAATCTTACTTGACTATGGGCGGTAGGTTGGGGGCGCAGCCCCCGAATTTCGCCTCTACCATCACAGTGCTGACCTTCTGCTGTAGTTCCCTTCTAGCTAACACATTTAGCTTGTTTCTTATGATGTCTTTAATATGGGTCTCATAATTAATTCTTGAAAATGTGATGTCACACGATCCTTGACACCCACCCCCTCCCCACCCCCCTTTCACACTTTGTCACAATCGAAAAGTACCCCCCCCCCCCACCCTCACATGTGTGACGTAATTTATGGAGGGCCCCTTAGGTAATTCAAATTCCCCTACCCCTGGTTGTCATAATCAAGGTTCATAATAGGTTGTATATATTTACCCTGCGAAGGCGGGCATCTCCTGACTGGTAACACTGGTGGCTCTGTGGATGGTCCTTGTACCATCGTTTGGTGTCAAATCTGTTGGACTGTGTAAAAAGGAAAATGTGGTAAGGTTCTGGCCTTTTCTCAAAATTTACATTTGACATGGTCCTTTAGGGAGTGGTAAGTTCTGACAACAAGGGGGTCGGGTTTGGGGGGGGGGGCAAAAATATCAGACCCCCTTTGGAAACATTTTGAGCAAAAAAACCAGCGAAGCACTAGGCTAAAGAATAAAGGGGGGGGGGGAGATATCCCTCCTCCCGTTCTTAACAAAATGACTCCCTCTATAGTAAAAAGGACATGAGCCTGGGCGGCCTGGCCCATGATGACATGAGAAAATGAAAGTGACAATGGCCTTAGGCCTAGCCCTACTTTTAATAGTCTTAGGGAGTGGTCATTCCTTAGCAACAGGCATAGACTGTTCACCTACTCGCTTTAACACAACAGGGGAGGGGTGGTGGTTTTGGGGGGAGGGGCAAAAAATTCTGACCCCTCTTCCGGGGAGGGGGTAACTAATTTCACCCTCTCTTTGTGAAATAGCCCGCACATTGCTATAGTATAGCACAAAGGCCTGACACAAAGGGGGAGGGGCGAGAAATTTCTGACCCCTCCGAGGGGGAGGGCCAAAAACTTTTTGATGTGCCCGCCTGAAAATCCACCACCCCTCCCTGTTGTTAAAAAAATGATCACTCCCTTAATAGACTGATTATCGTCTGTGTCACGGGTTTGCCGTTCACTATCGGGTACTTTAATAGTAGATGAAGCTTCATCTCGATCTACTAGACTGCCCCTAGCTTAGGTCTACAATAATAATACTAGTAATACTATAGTAGCCTACATCAATGTCATCATATCGACATATATGACATGTGACTTCTTATCCCTCCCCCCCCCCCCCATACTGATAGCTAGACTTATAGAGAACCCTGTAGATCTAAATAACGTACATGTATCTTAACTAGAGGTAGCTCGCTAAAGTGCATTAGTTCCAAAATAAAAGAAGAAAATAGAAATGAAATAAGATATTGCTTACCAAATCAGAGCGCAGTGTCAGATTGACCGTAGTACGCCTAGGCATTGTGCTCCTCAACTTGCTCAAGGGTGGGCCACGCCCACGGGCCAGGCTAGGGCAATAATTGTGGATCTCGTCCTTTTGGATACCATCATCCGACAAAGTGCGGGTGTCTTTGTCGTCAGTAACGACGGGGATGATGTTTTCCTGCAACCCTGGTGACTTCGGAGTCTCCATATTGAAGATATTGTGCGAGGGTATAAAACAAGTTGTGATGCGAATGGCGCTCTAGATGACAACTGAGCCGATAGCGTCGCTTAGTAACTGCATATGACGACATGATGGTGTTCCTTAGCAACGGGCATGGCAACCATAGTCTCGAAACCGAAACTATCGGTTCTTCTGGCACTTTTGAATGGATTAATGGTAGATAAATTAAGCGAAGATGCTCCATATCCTAGCTTAGATAAAAACCCAGTTCTGCAGAATATATTTTCTTTTGGTTATCCCGGACTCAGGGCCGAACTCCGGTTCGCGCGCTACTCTCGATGCTTCATGCATGATAGTCCTAGGGTCGGCACGCTAGACTACATGCGTGAGTTAGGCCGAGTTATAACACTGCTGGGCAAAGCCAGAGTGCATTATCCTGAATGCTGCATTCTGATTGGCTAATTGACCGTGCATTATCTAGATGGATAATGCACTGCCAGCACAGGAGGTCAACTTCATCTCACATTTAGACTTCACAATTGATATTCATATGTTGTCAGGTGGCTGATGGGTTATTTTTCTGTGTTATAACGGGAATAATGCACTGGGTCATGGCTGCCGTCGTGCTCTACACTGTATTAAGACATCTCGGGGCCTATAAGGCCCCTCGATGTCTCAATACAGTCTAGAGCACTCCCACAGCCATGAGTCTACTGCCATGCCCCATGCATTATTCCCTAACTCACTGTCGACTCACGGTAGCGATAGGCTGTCTCCGTCTGGCCTAGCGTGAGTGCGCTTTAGACTGAGTTTCCATACATGCCAACACTCTCGGATTGGCCGGGAGACTCCCGGATTTTGACAATATTTTTAGGGTTTCTCCTGGATTACATTTCTCCCCTCAAATCTCCCGGATTTTCATCCTTCTCCCAGATTTTGATAGATTTAGGCACTTTAAACCTAGAAAATCTCCCGTATTTGATATACTTAGGGCTTTTCAACTCAAGAAAATACACCGTATTTGTCTACTTCATGTCTTGATTTTTATAAATTTCTAGGGGGAAATGGTCCCAAATGCATCCTGGACCTATAGAATTGTAAGGTATTGATAGCACCATGGTCAGAACTTCTGAAGGTCTCCCGGTTTTGTGCCCTAAAATGTTGGCATGTATGGGGGTCTAGACCCATAAAATCGACAGTGTGACATGGCCGTTTCTTAAAATCGACAAGGGACATAGAGCCATAAAAGCATGGCTCGAGCTCGAGTGTACACTCTGAGGTGTACACTCTGGAGGGGATGTGTACAACTGCTTTCTCAAGGAGTTGGTGTAGTGCAAACTCGCAATCGTCCTTTAAAAAATAAGCAAATAGCCTCGATGCAAAGACATTTTTGGCAAAAATAGTTCTACGGCGTAGGGACAGTATCCTTAGCCCTTTAATTGTCTCTAGTTCTATTAGAGCTTGGAGTATGATTATTTGGTTCACTATTAATCCCAAATGCCAATTTTTTCATTGTCCCAGCTGGCATCCAAACAGTTGCGCGGAATTTTTTTAGAGCCCCCCCTAGATGGCAGTCAAAAATTTGTGTGCCACCCCCCCTTTTTTTTTTTTATAAAAAATGACCACTCCCTATATTAAACTACTCTAACCCTGAAAGTGTACACTTCAGAGGGTACACGTCAGAGTGTACACTCGATCTCGAGCCATGGTGCATTCCATAGAGCTCTAGTGACAAGGACAGGGGAGAAAAAAAGATAATGGCATGGGACATGGTCCTTTCTTAAAATCGACATGCGACATGGAGCTAAGTGACAAGGACAGGGGAAATTACAAATTTAGTGACATGTGACATGGGCTTTTCTTAAAATCAAAAGTGACATGGGGACCCCCCATCTAGACCCCTAGGCCAGACGATGACAGCCTCTCGCTCCCGCTAACTGGTAGCTAAAAGCTAAATGGTAAATGACGGGGGACCACCCTCTAAAGTAGGTCATGAGGGGTGTGTTAGGCTGCTAACTTTTATCTCTAACTACGTCTGCCCACATGCCAGGTTCTTTGAAGATTCAGAGAAAAGGTGACTTAATGTTACAAATTTAGGTAGTATTTTTAAAGGTTTATTTTGGGGGGATTGTAAATGCAAAAATTTGATTGGGGGTTCGGGGGCAGAGCCCCCGAAAAAGGTTAGTTCTTAAAACTATGTCAGTTTTTCAGTGGTACCGAACGAACCGTTCATGACCTGCTTTTGGGACTGGTCCCCCGTCATTTACCTCATAAGCGCGGCCAACTGGTAGGAAGAGTCGGCAGGGAGCTCGGCCTACTAGACCCCTATATGTATTGTCAAGAACTCTTGTCTGTGTCTCGGGTTGGCCGTTAGTAGTATAGTATGTATCGGAACGGGACTATAGTTAAGTACTGTTTGTTATGTCAAGGTGTTTGAGTGGAAAATCAATCGATATTTCATTAATAAGATTGAAATTAAACCCTTATTCACCTACCACCAATGCACTCGACCTGCAGCCAATCAGAGGCCTCCATTTGGTCACATGACCCGTTGCCATGGCAGCGTGACGTACTTAGGGGGTTACTTGACCACCTTTCAGCCAATCAGAGGCCAGCATTCTGGTAACCATGGTAACGTGACCTACTTAGGGGCCGCGCTTATAAGGTAAATGACGGACCAGTCCCAAAAGCAGGTCATCAACGGTGCGTTCGGTACCGATGAAAACCGGACATAAAGTTAAGAATTAAACTTTTTCGAGGCTCTGCCCCCAAACCCCCAATCAAATTTTTGCATCTAAAATCCCCCCAAAATTAACCTTTAAATATACCTAAAATTGTAACATTAAGTCACCTTTTCTCTGAATCTTCAAAGAATCTGGCATGTGTGCAGATGTAGTAAGAGATAAAAGTTAGCAACCTAACGCACCCCTTATGACCTACTTTCGAGAGTGGTCCCCCGTTATTTACCATTTAGCTTCTAGCTACTTAGGGGATTAGCAACCACCGCTCAGCCGATCAGAGGCCAGCATTCTGGTAACCATGGTAACATGACCTACTTAGGGGGTCACGTGACCACCTCTCAGCCAATCAGAGACCAGCATTCTTGGAAACCTTGGTAACATGACCTAATTAGGGGATTAGTGGGTGGTCACGTGGGCAGGGTTAATTATGCAAATGAGATATACCAAAAATCATCTTTTTAAATTTTTATATTTTTTTTTGATAAAATATATTTACAAGTATATACATTGATTTTCAATCATAATTCAGACTGTACATAGTGTAATCTTTGTATACGGTTTTCATGTGAGGATTCTTTCGAAATGTAGGAATGGTGTAAGTCATTCTTCCTACCCACAATTCATCTAAATTACAATAGAAATCTACTGAAGTATAATACCAAGTATTCCATTCACTTTGTGCGGACATGACACTTCTTAGCAGAGCATTCTGTATATTTTGATGAGAGGACAGGTTTTCTGATTGTGAAATTGATATACCTATACATCTATCTGCGAAGACAACATCGTTGAAACACTCTTTCAACGAATCAAATGACTGATTAGTAACGAGACCTTTATGTACATGTTGTTTGAACAACGACGCTTTAAAAAACAACACATCTGTTGCATCCATTATTTCCCATGTGTAACACAGGTCGCAAGTACACATTTTTTCCTCCTTAAACAATATACGAGTAGGTAAGGTAGTAGTACTACCTTGAACGTTAGAACAAAATACAACGAACTTGTACAACCCTACAAGCAGTAGTGGCAACACAAGAAATTAATGAAACTGGCTTGATAGTCGGTGAGTTTACCTATTTTAGTGGGTGCGATGTCTGTTCGTTCAGGTGTAACAAGGGGTGTGTATTCGTCAGCAGCAGCAGCAGCAGTAGTAGTAGCAGTAGTAGTAGTAGTAGTAGTAGTAGTAGTAGTAGTAGTAGTAGCAGTAGTAGTAGTAGTAGCACCATCGTTACCAGCATCAGCAGCTTTCAACCATTCTTACGCATCGATATAAAAGTCCTCGTTAGCGTGAGCACCAGCAGTACCATCATCACCACCAGTAATGGTACCTAAATCAGCAAGATTAAACCATTCAGACGACGGGTTCATGTCATCTTCGGAGGCGTCAGCAGCATAGTAATCTGTCATCATAATATCGTCCACATCCCTTACCATGGGGGGATATGGTGATGATGTAACAGCTGTTTGGTTCTCAAAAAAGTCGACAGGCTGTAGAGCAACACCCCCAGTAGTACCATCATCACCACCAGCAATAGTACCTATATCACAAAGATTAAACCATTCACACGGGTCCATATAATCTTCGGGGGCGTCAGCAGCGTAATCTGTCAACAGAAAATCATCCACATCCATTACCGTGGAGGGATATAATGATGTAACAGTTGTTAGGTTATCAAAGTCTGTAGAGTGGTGAAGGAGTTAGTAACACCACCGTCATCATCATCATCATCATCATCATCATCATCATCGTCATCATCATCGTCATCATCAGCAACGTTGTTAAACCATAGACATGGGTCGTATGATTTTTGACAGCGGCGTGAGCGTCATCTTCCAACAGAAAAGCATACAAGTCCATTGCCGTGGGGGGATATGGTGATGCTCCTGTTGTACTGTGTGTTTACTCTATTAATTTGGTGTTATTTAGACCTTGCTTTCTAATTGTTGCATATAGATATAGTAAAGTACATTTTGGGGGTTGAGCTAGCTTCCTATAAATGATAGAGCGCGTCACTACCACAGCCCAGTACACATAACAGCCGCGCAGTGCTCCTACTCAAATAAAACTAGTGAGAGATACCTCCTGACTGAAGACTTTTATTGTTCCTCCGCCTCGGCTACTAACACGTCAAGCACAACAAGAGCACAACAGTTCATCAAATACTCCGACAATTTTCGATGATCAACACTCCATTATATCCTCTAGTTCATGCAATGATGACATCACAACTCCATCTCCTTTTCACATTAAGTCTCTTCGGCAATAACTCCCAATTATTAAGATCGCGCATTATCACATAGTAGGCAAGGCAGCAGGCAAGTCTAGCCCAATTCATCCCCTGATTAACTAATGCAGTGTACTCACATGGAGAGTCTTAATTGTTATTATGCTGGTTCAAGTTTAGTGTGGATCCTAGGTCCATGCAGGGAGGATCCCTACATGGAGAGGGAGAGGCCCTTCCCAGGCCTGGAGTTCGTTGATGTTGATTACTGCTGTCAGATGCTATCTGCTCCTTGTAATAGGTCCGTAAGTTGAAACCCTATCATCCCTAGGTAGTATTGTTCTAAGTCCCAGCTGACTATGCCTGAGCAACCTCCAGAGCTACCCAGCTTGTGAAAGGTGAGGATGTTATTACTAACCAGTGCATGTTGAATCTCCACTACTGGAATGCTCCTTTCCTTGACAGAGGTAGGCTACTCCTTGTTGTGATCTAATGGTATCTGGCTACTAACAGTTAGCTCAGATATGAGTGCCCAACTCTCAATGCTGTCTCCATGCTCCCTCTGAACGAACTCACTGTCTCCCACTCTGCATTCCACAAATATGGTATTCAAGTATTATTATTATCCCGGCGCGCCTGCGCAGAGACATGTGTTTGTCTCATGACATCACCATCTCATTTATTTCCCTTTTCATTGCTCAACTTTGTAAAGTAGCAACGACATCAATACAACATAGTTCAGTATGCATTAAGCTCTTAGCATTCAGATCCGTATGGTCATATTGCGACGCAGAACAAAGTATCAATCCTAATACACTTGACTCTAATACACTCAATTCTAAAGCACTTAATTCGTCCCTTATTACACGCACTGGCCCACAAGATGTCCCTATGTCTACTTACATCGCTGTCTCTACCTAGTGCATGCACAAGAAACATACATAAAATGATGAAAATCTACTGTCATGTCCATTTCACATGCCGGGTCACAAATCCAGTATCTCAATACTTCAGTAGTCCCAACTATACTATTACACAAATCCATCTATTTATCTGTGGCAACAACCAGATTCAATTGTTCAGGACACTTCCAGTCCTTTCACTAAACAGACAAAGTCCAAAGTTCTGACTCAGAGCCTTTGATATTCAAGTCCACTCACTAGTCAAGCCCCTGTCTGCATTCTACCTTCAGGCTCGTAAGTTTATAGTCGTGATTTTTTATCTCAATGTCTCTTCCATTACCTGGCCGGTTCCTTCATCAGTCAGCTACCACAGTAAAATCCTCCCGTGCATGTCCAGAGGTTACACCCCTCCTGGGTCCCACACACGTGGAGGCCTCCCCAGGGTACCATAACTCGCCATCCCTCTTGGTGTAAGCAGACACCTGAGGCCAAGGGGGTCCCGGATGGGAGCCCCCAGCACGTGCCCATTAGACATCCACTGCCTCTTCATAAATCTTACTGTTCTGCGGGCCCGATTCCCCGAAGACCTGCTTCGATGTACTGGGCAGTGGTTCTATCATTGCCAACCTGGCCGCTGACCTCAAACTATACAGTTCCAGTTCCTCCAGTGTCCGTCGGGGGGGGGGGGGGGTTTGTGGCCCACTGTGGTCCACCCATCATAAACCATTTTAGGGCTTCCCACCGGAACCACCGATGCTATTCCCCCCTGGCACCTTAACAGTCTGGCCAACACCACTTGCTCTTCTCCCGACACCACAGCTGTCGCCAGTCTATTCGATACCTTCAGGGATGTGGGCAGCGGAACGGGATTTGGCCTACCTCCCGCCATATTTGACTCACTGAACAATGTTCTACCCCATGTGACATTCGCCAAACAACTGCCACACAAGTGGTTTACACTAATGTCTTTTATCAGCGGGTCCAGGGATACCTGTATAAACAGGTGATCTAATGGGACCATTGACACCCCTAGATGTATCATGTCCTCCGTGTCTGTGGACGCCAGCTGTAGATACAATCCATCTTCCTTACTTGATGACAGTTTCCTTATGTATCTGTACAGAAACGCGATGACCGTGGTAAATAGTATTAATATCATCACGGCCACACCTGCCACCATGACCGATTGGTCCTCACATGCCGGGCATGCTCTATCAGTGACAACCTCCGGGTATGACCACTGTAGTTCGGCCTTGGCCCCTCTACATCTTCCTGCCAGCACAAGCGCCACTGCCGCTGGTCCATTCTTACAGCATAGGCAGGACACCAATATTATCACCACTACTATGATAATGAAAGACAATATTCCCGCTGAGACGCCCACATTTCTCCTACTCAAAATGTCAAACTTCTCGTCCACCTCCGACTTTACTGAACTCAACCTATACTGGTCCTCCTTCATTTTACCTAGCAACCTCTTAAATTGTATCTTGGCAGACCCATTAACCAGATCTGCTGTAATTTCAATGTCTCTCCGGAGGTCTGGCGTCAGTGGGTCTCGACCTAAAACCTTCACCTTCATTCCATTCACCCTGGCTTGTTGCCATTCCTTTTCGTCCAGCCCTGACATAATTAGATCATTATGTACCAATTCTATCTCTTTGGTGATCTTTCTCTTGGTACAGCCACCCACACTATATGGGATCCATGATTCCGTGCTCGTATATGCACACTCACACCCCAACCTTATTATGGCGTATTGTCCCGTCGGCACCACTTGTGGCGGCTTATTACCGCACAGTATCCTTGCCTCACTTTCTTTTCCGGTGACCAGAATACGACCCTGGCCTATCCGCACTGCCATCGGGTGAAAAGCCGGTCTCACTATATACTGTACATTACAGTGACTGTCCACCACAGTTCTGTCACCTCTTATTAGTCCAGCTATACAGACGTCGTCTGACAATCTATGCATATGCGGCACATCCGGACACAATGCCACATCTCCTCCATGGCACTGAGACCACGATACCACTGGCTCATTAATATAATATTGTCCATTTCTGCTGATAGCTATTTCCGATGGCAGGCCCATAATCTGTATCCCGTCTGCCGGCTTGTCAGCAATAAGCACCGGCACTGGGAACGACACCACCTTATACACACAGAACCTATGTTCCTCACTGACCACTGGAATCTGCATTTCTATCATCATTCTGCGATGTCTCCTGTATACCTTAAGCCTGGCGTTTTTGTAATAAAACATTGGGTCCTGGAATGCCACCGCGAACCTTGGGTAATGTTTTGTCAGATATGAGTCTGTGTTTCTAATGGCTCTCTTTATATGTTCTGGAGATACTAGCCTTGCCGACAGTTCCCCTTCAGCCATTTTCCTCAGCTCCACTAACACTGTGTCTAGTTCCCTTAACTCATTTATATAGTGTATAATAGCTCCAATCTTAGTGCGTATAAGCAGCCCTAAGTGCGCTGCATAAGACTTAAGTTCTGCAAATCGCATTTGTGTGGACAAATATTCCTCCTTATACCATTCAGTTTCTTTATTTAGAGTGTCCACAAATCTATACAGATTATCCATGTCCCCCATTCCTACAATCACAGTGTTCTCTAGCAGCTCTAACCTTTCTCCTGTAAGGTTCATAAGACCCATTGTCGTCTTTGTAAGGTTTTCGAGCCCCTGATATATGACCTCTATATGCTCCCTATTTCTGGCTATTTCAATTGTCCTTGTCATCCCCGTTATAGCCTCAGCTATAACCATAAAAGGTTCTCCCATTCTGGGTTGTCTTTTGTGCGATGTCTTTGTGTTATTTCCCTCAACTGGGATAGTGACCATGGTCTTATGAATTTGTCTTCTTCTAGCCCTCTGCAAGGACAAGATCACCTCGTCCGACCACTTCTCGTATAACTTTTATTATGCCGCATGTATTCAGCGAGCTAGTGGTACCATTAAATACATTTCTTCTTACAGCGTCTTTACATAAGGCTTCGATGTGTAGTGTTTTCTCATTTCTTGCCGTGGGTGGTAACTCGAAAGTAAATATCTGAGACATGTACTCGGCATCAGCTGTTGATATTTCTCTTCCTGGTATAAAAACAACACCGAGCGTGGGGCGTGATAGTACCTGAAAGGCGATGCAGCGGCCCAATGTTGTCGCCAACACCGCCAAAAAGAGGCGCGTCGCTGCCATTCTTAAGCCTTCCCTAGCAATTGCTGGCTTTATGGAAAGGTCATCTGAAACATCGGCCTTGGGGTCCACCACACCTAATTTTGACCACGCATTGAACTTGTTGCCCTAACTGTCACTGTGTCACAACCAGGACTTATATTCACTTCCAGCATTGATGTTCCCATTACATCACCAACAAATTCCCATCTGTACATTCCTGTCTCATTCCTGGAGCCCAGACGCACTACAGTATATTCTCCCCTCATTACATCATTTGACTCATGTTCTGTATTCCCTGGCAATTTTCTGCCTGTCACTTCATAGCTCGTCCCGTTGACCTCCTGTCCCTGCCTGTCTGCCGGGGGACCATTCACATCTTCCCCGGGCCATGCTCTGCGTTTACGACTCGGCTCTCCGGACATATTGCACTGATTACCAAACCCTGGGACCGTCTCATCCCTGGTAGAACCCTGCGATGACCCCCGGAAGAAAATAATGTGCGTCTATTCCACCTGCTTCTTCCCCTCACTATCGGGCATCACAGAATTCATTATATCTTTTGCATTTTCTTTTAACTCAGGGGGTGTCTGCCCCCTCACCTGGCAGACGCTCGCAATCCTCCTTATCGCCAGTGGTATATAAGGTGCAACGTGAGGAACCCCTCTCCGCACTCTTATCTGTCTACCACCTGTGCACCAACTTCTACCATGACTTCCTACGGCACCGTCATCGCAGATAGCGTTCGTCTATTGCTACCCTTTGATATTCTGGAGAGAGGACACTCCTACATGTTATTTGTCCCCGCTCTTATTGGACCACTTCCAGGCTTTCCTCCCATGTCGGCTCGACTGCTGGATATTTCCCGCACTCCAGGGCGCATGATGCCCTCATCTGAGCTCCGACAGACTCTAGTGGAAAAATGCGGGGTTTCTTCTCAAACAGCACAAAACCTCTTGCTCCCTATTGATGACCCCTCTCTTTCACCTTCCACTGACGTACCATCGAGCGACGTGGGCGATGGCAACGGCAACAGTGGACCCTCCGATAGCTCTCAGGGCCCTACTGGTCAGTCACCTCCTGCTCCTCCATCATCTCCTGATATTCCGGCTCCAGCCTCAGCTCTTGGACCACCAACAATGGCCACAGCTTCTCTGACAGCTCCTCTGGCATCAACAAGTGCCGGAACTCCATCTCTGAGAGACCTCCTGGCGGGGTCGGCGGTCGCCCCTCCTGCCTTTCTGCCGTGCAACAGCTACACAACCACGACACCAGTCTGCCAACACTTGACCGGTCCCACGTCCGGTCCATTGCCCGACTCCGTTGCCGGACCCAGTGATCAGCCGCGTCCTCGCCGATCCACTAGAGCTCCCAAGCGTCGCCGCCTCGAACACAACAATCGTGATCCTTCCTCATCCGGATCCTCGGCACCCCCTGACGACTCCACCCCCCATGTGTCTCCTGACGACCCGATCGGCTCCACCGGCGGCTTCATAGATGACCTAATGAATGCCATGCATCGCCTCCAATCAGTCAGCGGCCTCAGTCTTCCCTCTGATCAAATCCGGTCTCCTGACTACAAGGGTAAGTGGAGCTTCCTATTCACCATATGCATATGGCGCCGAAGGAATAGAGGGCTCAGTCAAATACCTTCTTGCATTTACAGCCATGTTATTCATCTGTTGATCTGTATATATAACAGCCGGCCTTATAAACGGTTTCTTGCCGGAGTTCCTTGTGCAATGGCTCCTCTTCATGTTTGTACCTGAGGTCGACGTAGCACGACTATTATCCCCTTCAACGCATCCTCCAAAAATGCACCGTAAAATACCTCCCATCTTGAGGTATAGTTCCTACTTCCTAATACCCGTAATATTCCATTTTACTCCCCCATGTCTAATCATGTGCATTTGGGCTCCCATGCAAGGCCTATTCCGCAGTATATATGCAATATATCTAAGCCCAGCAGGCCTACAGCAAGTGGCCCCCATCCTATGCACTTATCCCCTTAGCAAAAAAATCCACTATTTCTGAGTTCCATAGTTCATCTCGTGCTCCCTTCTCTTATCTCTTCACTCCACATTACTTTACAGATGTCCCTGAGTGAAGGTCGATCCCGCACTAGCCTAATTGTCGTGTCTACCGCTATCAAGTCTCTGGTAGGCATTTTCATTATAAAATCTCCATTATTTGTCCCCCTGCATGCTTTCCACACTGCATGTTTCTATATACATTTTTGTTAAGACATGTCGCCATAAGCCCATCATGCCTAACACCTGTTCCTCAGAGTGAACCATAGCTGCTCCTCAGGGCATGCACACCCCTCCTACTATACTACTCACATCCTATACAAAGCTTGTATATATTAACTAAAAGCAGCAGCAATGCAATACAGTTCCACAGGCCTCTGAGCAACTCTATACCATTCCAGAGGCAGACCCCTGCAACTATTTTCTGGCTCTACACCAAAATTATGTACATTTTACATTTCTATTCCTGTCCACTGCAGTTCATTTTTTACTGTTCTACATGTCCCTGCGGGCCAACCCCGGCATTTCCTCATACAGATCTCTCTCTACTCTAGATGTTCCCGGCATATACTGCTCGGGTGGGCCAAAGGTGGACATAATGTCCCGAGCTGCCCATATCAGACCCATAGGATCATTCTGTCCAAGATGTATAACGTGTCTGATCTCACCCTCATCTGGCATACCAGCATTTTCCAACATATTGGAGTACAGAAACAAAAAAATTCGCACAAACTGCAGCCTGTATTCCTCTGAGCATAGTATATATTTCTGCCATGTGGCCCAGCTCATTCCAGCTGCATCTGTATCTTCCAGTGCAAACTCGAAAGCTAATGCTCTTAATAGGTGTCTAAACTCTCCATGGGCCGCACCATTGGCTGGTAGGTCGCCTTCCAGGTATGCGTCACCCCTCATACTATCAACCCATCATCAAATGTAAATGTCCGGCCACTCACATGTAAAGTCAGTCATGTAATTATCAGTGAGGCTTCCTCACCAAACACTGACCTGTGCCCCTACAGTATAACACTATGGCCTCGGCCCATAGACACGTCTCCCATGATCATCCCCAACTGTTGAGGATGTCTGTGTGTCCGATGTCCGGGTGGCACCTGCTCTACTCACAGGAGTAACTCGTCCCATCTCATCAGAGGATGTTTCATATCTGCCTCGCATTATCTCCTGTGCTGTGGCTCGGGCTGCCTCAATTCTGTCTTGTGCTGCAAATGTGGATCTCCTTTCTAAGTCCGCCGCCATATAGAGATCCCATGTCCTCAACCAACTGGTGAGAGATCTCAGTATCACTTCCTTCTGTGATGACATGTTGGTCCTGTCACCATGCCCGGGTGCGCGGAAATGCGCCACTCTTCATCCTGCATCCCTGTGATATCTGCAGCTCATTTCATTTCCCTATGTTAATGATGCATTCCATTATGCTAATGATGCATCTTGTCTAATTATTCCTTGCACCGGCAACTTGCGTCTGTCGGCGTCACTACACGCCCCAAATGTTTCTATTGTCATGAGGCGTCTTTCGTTCCCGTCCTAATGACTACACGGCCTTGACCTTGGCCGCCGTCCTTGAGACTTTGCCCAATGTCACCTATCGTTGTGCATCTCCTTACCACAGCCGGCGACTCATTCCTTCGTGCAACCAAGACTCAACCCCAGTCCTTCACATCTTATTCAATCCTAAATTCCACACGGAGTAGTTTATACCTCCCTAACATGTGTTTACCAGAGCCGGACAAAACTTGACAATTACATATATGACAATGTGAAAGGCTTTTAGCACGTCATTTGGGGGGATGGGTTGTGTACATATGTTCTACGGTGAGATGATGTTCCATGAACATGAGAAAACATGAGAAAATTGAAAAATTATATGACACAGTTAAGATAGCACATGTGGGGGATGTGTGTTGTACATATGTTCTAGCCTTTTATGGTGAGGTGACTATGATATTATAAGAGCACATTACCTGAGGGGATTGGGGTTGTACATATGTTCCAGCCTTTTACAGTGTGAGGACCTGTTCAATAAATCTCTTTTTTGTTTGTTGTTACATGTGTGTGTCCCTATTCTTAGCAGGAAACCAACAAAATAATCAGGGGACGGCAATGCCCAAAGAAATGACCAAGGGAGGATAATGCCCAATGAAATGACCAAGGGAGGGTAATACCCAAAGAAATGACCAAGGCAGGGTAAATATGGTTAGATTAACAGTTTATTATCTATAGGTAACATAAGAAGTCAATACTAAGTCATAACCATCATTAGTAAAGAGATAGAGGCAATAGCATTCACTTTTGTAACGATCGAGTGGTCACATCTACGACCGTGTGGTCACGTCTACGACCACGTATTGACCCATTAATCGAAACTGTATGGTCCCCAAACCTTATCCTGCAGTCCATAGCACTTAGAGGTAGTGTACCAACAAAACTGGGCCCTATATTCCATTACCCTATGACTACGGAAGTCATAACAAGGGAGTTTTCGCTGAAAGATGTCATATATGCAAGAAATTTACCAAAGACCTACAACTTTTATTCTATCAAAACAGGCCAATTCTACCTACAATGAGAGAAGAGAGGTGTGCTCATGCATTCTAAATAGTTAATAACTCCACATATCAAAGCAATGGCAAAGAAATCAATATCTATATATATATACATTTTCCTTGTACTTTGGCTGTCCGCGGCAATTGCGTGGTCACGTCTACAACCTATTTCCATTACTTATACCACCCAGACATCAATCCCAGACCCCTATATCTAAATACCAGGGTAAAGCTGAAGACATATTCTATTTGTTAATGATAAAATATATTGCCTATTTCTCCTTTTTAAGGAGTGGTGCAAACTGCAAAGGAGCATGTTAGTTTCTGCTAGGCCTTTTTCCTAGTGGCATTTTTTCTGTCGGGAGCCAAAAATAGCATAAACTGGCCAAAAATGTACAAGAAAAGTGATTTCCCTACATACTTTGGGTGTTTTCTCAAATATCATTAACAATAATTGAGGTATAATAACGGTGGTGCATGTATATCCTACCAATCTCTGCATAGTGATAAGGTCGTAGACGTGACCAAGCAGTATTTGACATAGGGGATGATGAACTATGTTTTAGAATGCCCTGATAATTGTATGTGTCATGGTTATGCTGTCTCCTGTTATCAGAAAGGCTTGGAGTTTATACCTCAATCACTGATGTATGTGAAGACTCTGTATCTGTCAAGAAATGAACTAACTTGAGAAAGAATTTCATTGCAGGGTTTCTACCAACTTTATATTCTTGATATATCATACAACCTTATCAAAATGATTACCATACTAATGTTTGCACATTTTCCGACTCTTGTCAGTCTGGACCTTGACGGTAAAGTTTTGTTGATTTCGAGAAACTGCATTCACTGAAAAAATTGATATTGAAAAGGAACCCTTTTTTTACAATTGGTTTGAATCAATTTGTGACGATCCCAGCTCTTCAGCGGGTTGATATATCTTATCTTAATTTAAGATCAATCTTCTACGGCTTGAATGCTGAATTTATCACTATGGAATCTCTTCTTTTTTTCAAATTTTCAAACGCAGAGAGTATACACCCAAACAGTTTCAGTGGTATGAAGAGATTGACTTATCTGGACTTGTCAGGAAATCTCCTGATGTTTATAGCAAAAGATGCATTTCATTCATTGCCCTTGATTCAGGAGCTTTGGTTGGATGAAAACCGATGGTGCTGCTTTGCACCACAAGTTAAAATCATGTGTGGGCATACCAGTGTAAACATAAGAATGTATTGCAGACCTTGTTTCCCATTCACAGTTAACCGTTGAATACACTGGGTACTGACCGATTGTTTTGCATGATGTTTGCCACAGGTGTCATGATCCTCTATAAAAAGAGAGTAGAAAACAATGCCACATATTTATCAACTATACTAACAATGATTAATCAAATGTTTTGCCATAGTTTGATGATGACACTCATTTTAATATCAAGTGATATAATTTCAGAGATGACTTTGTAATGGTTCATCTCGTTAAGTTAGATTAAATCATAACGAAGAGAGAGAAAAGTTTCCGGGTAGGCAACCGAGCTTTTATTTTATAGCTTGCGTTACATACGATCACAGCCTCAGAGGACTACATGCTGCTAGGGCATTCGGTTACCCTTTCGGGTAACAACCTGGTTGAGCAGTGGGTAAACCACTACTGAGGAACCTAGGGCTAGGACCAGCCTTATATAGGGGAAAAGCCCGCGAAACTCAGACTCAATTACACTTGCTCGATGTGAAATAGGCTATAGTATAAGACTATCCTATTTCCGAAAAATTATACAATAATAGCATCGAGCGTCGTTCATGTCATTTCCATCAGTAGCTTATAACAACCATAAATGATAAATATACAATTATCACAGATTTATAGTAACGTTTTGACAACAGTAGGGTCCTGAAAAGGACCGGTGGTTGTAAATAATGATCGTATTACTGTTATTGAACCTGGAAAAAAAAATTTTCGACTTTTTAAATTAACAGCTCTGTCCACTTTACAGAGTGAATTAAATATTAATGATCAGATATGAACAATTAATCTGATACTATATGAACACAATTAGGTATTAACCTGAGTAATACAATACTAAGTTTAGAGAAATCCGTTGGACCTTCTCTTATTTTATGGAAAAAAATATTTATGCTTTTGAGACGCAGCTCAGTTTATCCTTAGTGTTTTATATTTACAAGTTACAGAAGAAATATAGTCTCTTAATATATTGAGACCAAGAATGACCTATCTAGACAGTTATAGGTCTAGGATTACCTTAAACAACTTTTAGGATTCGCAGATCCAGTATATTTATAGGTACCCTTATATAATAATATATCTTTATAAAAGATATTATATAGTTATAAATACAATTTTACACACAATATAATATTATCAACAAAGTTACTTGTTTTCATGATTGGAGGATGTAACAGGAGTCGGATGCTGCTGATGTCTTGGTATGGGCGAGCTGAACCCTGATGCCTGAAGTGCTATAGTAAAACTTGTTGGTGGGTGTAGCTAAACCCTGATGCCTGTAGTGCTAGCTAACTGGAGGTAATAGTAGATCCAGTTGTAGACTGTTGATGGACTTTATGGGCGTAGCTAAACCCTGATGCCTGTAGTGCTAGCTCACAAATAGTAGTGGTGTAGTAGTAAATCCGGTTTGTAGTTCAAAAGTCCATATTAGTGTAAATTGTCCATGATTTTATAATAGGCACAGTCATTATATTATGGCACAGTACAATTATGGTGTTTACAGCATTCGTACTCCTCCTCCAGAGTGACTTGTTTGTTTTTCCTTCTGTTTTCAGTTTCCGGATTAGGGTACAGCTTGGTACCCGAATCAATACGGGTTGGATAAAAAAAATGGTTTCTTATCCAACAATACATAGGAAATAGCACCCCGGGACACACAATTATGTCCGATCTTCATGCAACAGTTTTTTTTTTACTGTTCCATGTTCTCCTCGGGTGGCTGGTTTGGACCCGGTTGTTGAGCCTGTGGCTGAACGGGGGGGTCCACACCGGTTCCATCCGTAGGTGCCAATGCGGGGACAGCAGGTGTTAGTTTCACCTTTTGGCGTGCCTCGAACAGGTTCAAAGCATGCTCAGGTGTGCCGTCCCAGTTATCCATGATAACTCCGAAAACCTTGAAGAACTTTTGCTGGTTCTTCATGTTCGTTGCTCGTTCTAGGTCGAGCATCTGAGAAGCTGTTTCCTTCTCGGATAGGGCCTCCTGCCGCAGATTAGCAGCTTCCTGCTTATCTTTGGCAACATCCGCCTTTATCTGAGTCGAGATCCGGTTGATCTCTGACTTCTGGATCGCGTCAATGCACTGGAGAGTGCTCGACACGGTCCAACGATACATATCCAGGTGGAGGTTTTCCAGATGGTGCTGTAACGTCTCAAACTGCTTGCTCTGAATATTGCAAGACAATTTGTCCTCCTTCTTGAAGAAGGTTTCCACTGTCTGGCATCCACAACTGGGTCAACCGGCTCCTCTCCCTCCGGGTCGGATGGTACATCCACAGGTTGCACAACGGGTTGTTGACCCGCGAGAACCTGGGCTGCAGCATCTTGAGCGTCTCCACTCAAATCGGCCATTACGTCGTGTAGCTTGACGATTGGCACACCGAGCTCAACTTTTACGGTTGGGACAGCCGGTTCAGCTTCTGTATTATCAGCTTGAACGTCTACCTCGATAGGTTCAGGTTTGCGTTGGTCAACCCTCTTCTTATTCCTCCTGCGGGATCTGCCGTTAGTAGAAGTGCCAGGCTCGGATGCGTCCGTCTCATTGCCGGAGACATCCGAAGCCTTAGCGCCCTTCTTATTGGCCGAGCGTGGGGACACCCGACGGGTTTGGGTACTGTCGGCCACACTCGTGCTGGTAGAGGGTTCGGTTCCTGACCGCTTCCCTTTACCCTTACCTTTGGTGGGGGTTGCTTTACCCTTTCCACCAGCTGCTTTCACCTTTACTTGCTCAGTCGTAGGGGTAGACTGAGCAGTTTTAAGGGAAACATCTGCATCAGGTAGGGCCTTCTCAGGTACTACTGCTGCGCCTCCCAAGGTAGGAGCTTCAGCAGGAGACATGAGACGGTCCATCCGATCGGCCATCTTGGCTGTTACTTGCACGGGTGCGGGTCCGGGTACTAACTCCGGATGCGCCAGTGCATACTGCCTCTCCAATAGACGTACTACGAGGTCTTGTATTACCCCGAGTCTGTCTAGTGGAGACACACCAATACGGGCCTCTTCTGCCTCAATGGTTTGAGACGTAATGGGGACCCCTGGACAGTAATCCACAACAGCGTTACCTGCTGCTTCATACTCATCCGCTGTGCCTAACAGTAGGATCTGGTCTCTATCTATGTATCTAGAGACCTCATCTGCCTTGACACCGGTATAACCCGTTTTGTCAGACACGTAGGAAGGCCTATAAGAGGGATTCCTTCGGAAAGCCATTTCTGCGTCCCAGACGGCTTTACGAAACCATAAGTGGACTACCAATCCTTTGGCCATCTGATGGTAATCCATCAACCAGGACTCCGGAAAGGTATTAGCCCATTGCGGATGAGCACATTCGCAGATTGCGTTGACAACACGTTCATCAACTTCTCTGGACGTCCCATAACAGGTGGGTATCAGCATTTCCTCAGAAATTGCTAACATCCGTCCGTCATAGGGACCGGCTACATCGTGCCATTCTGGACTGTCTGGAAGGGGCAGCTCTAGGTACATTGGCCTGTCAACCGGAGAAGCAGGTCCCAAAGCACCGAATGAGGTACTCCCACCAAGACGGGGCGGCAGTTGAGGGGGAGGTGGCATCAGAGCCCTGTCATGAGACTGGGCTCCTGCCGGTTCTCCACTCAAACCTTCGGATGGAGGGGCTACGTAAGGCTCACCTACATCAATTTGTTGTTGAACGCCTCGGCGTTCAGGACTAACTTGTCTGGAGTTGTCGGATGCGTCGTAGAACGATTCTACGTCGCTATCGTCTACTCCAGAGAAGTACTGATCAACATTCATTTGTTGATCCATCTGATCACAATCAGCATCGTATTGCTGATCGTCGTATGTATAAGTGGGACTCTGGGGAGAACCACTTCCATACTCTGGCGGGGTGCTGGCACCGGCACCACCGCCAAGGCGGACGGCCTCTTCTGCCATCGACAGAAGTGGCTGTTCGGGGATAAAATATCCCAATCCACCGGATAAGCAGTAAGTACTGCTTACCCAGTGAAAGGCGGGTGCCTTTTAACGAGGGCACACCTCGGAATATGGCTGTCACGGGCTATCAGACTCCAACAAGAGTAAGACCACCCTCGGCCACGTCTTCTTCCTTCGCAGGAATAAGACAATATGGCGGGATACTCGAACTTGAATCGCTGCGCATGATCAAACCGGCGCCTCACGTGACCATTCGAAAATGGGTCAACAACTTTCCCGCGTGCCCTTAATTAGGTCACGCGCCCTTACATAAAAACAATACAATACCCGATCGGTCGTCCGTCCGTACTCAGGGTTCAACTATGACAATTCGCTAGGTATTCTGGAGTTTATGGATAGCATAAGCATATCCACCGGATTATCCGTCCAAAACCATGGGTACATTGTCATAGGGCCTTTTCCAGAAACTCATGACCGGCTCAAATATACATTGAACTAGGTTACAACATATAACAGTACACAGTACAGGACAACACACTCGTTGTGTTAACAGGCTAGGTTACGGCAGTCTGTAGCAACCTTGGACTGCGTCTAAGAGGTTTTGAGGCCTCTTTTATTGACCTGGTATCCATAAGAGCCTTTTCCAAGGTCTTCTTAGCCTTAGAAGGACCTTTCCTCTTATTTTTACCTGCGCCTGCCGAGACTTTTTGTATCTTCCCCTGCTTTCCGGATGTTACGACAGGGGGCACCATCCTCTTCGGGTCTGCAACCTTCCGTGGCCGCCTGGGTCCTCGCTTTCGGGTCGGTACCACTTCGAGTTGCTTAACACGACTCTGTTCCATTACCTCCAATAGACCATCGCCATACATTTCGGTGGAGGTATCCCTCCCTCTCCATGGGCGTAGTCTCGCTACATTTGACTTGTAACATTTACCAAGCTGTGATTTAATAATCACTGTGCAATCACTAATAACCTGAGTTATAGTGAAAGGTCCATCCCAATTGCTGGCTAATTTCAGGTTGGCTAGAGGTTGGTGTAGACGCAGTACTCTATCTCCTAGATTAAAAAATCTAGCTTTTAGACCTGTGTCATAGCCAACTTTCTGCCAACGCGCAGTTTTCTGCAACTCGTCTCTAACCCTCTCATAGGCTTGTTTGAAATTATCCCGTAGGGATTCTACAAACATCACCTGGCAAGGGTTTTCCGGATTCATTCTTATTACGCCAAACACCAAATCGGCTGGCATAATCAAATCCTCTCCAAAAACGAGGAGATTAGGAGAACAGTTTGTGCTCGAATGTACAGTGCCATTATAGGCATGTACCACGAATTCACATTGTTCATCCCAATCATCCATCTGCTCATTTACCAGAGACTTCAATACTTGGATCAAAGTCCTATTGAATCTTTCTACTTGTCCATCGCTCTGTGGTCTATAGGGATTAGTTCTTGTCTTGCAGATCGCCAGACAATTACACATCTCTTGCCACAGACTAGACTCAAATTCTCTGCCTTGGTCACTATGTAACATGAGTGGGACACCTAAGTGCAGCACCCACCCTTTTACAAAGGCCATAGCACAAGTAACAGCCTTATGATCCGGTAGAGGAAACACTCGGGTGTACTTGGTATAATAATCAGACACGACCATCATACACGTGTTGCCACTAGGAGTGGGGGGAATCCCACTAATAATGTCAACAGCTATTCTAGCAAACCTTACACCAAACAGTTCCTGGGATAATGGCAGCTTGCCTAACCCGGGTCCTGGTTTGTTCTTACAGCACTCGGGACAGGTCTCCACCCATCGGGTGAGATCTGTACTCATGCCGGGCCAATAGTATCGTCTGGTCAGACGTTCTAGAGACCGTTTCTTTCCAAAGTGTCCACTAGTTCTATGTCCATGACAGAAATACATAATATCTCGTCGCATAGCACTAGGTATGACAACTTGCAAGGTTTTCTTCCTATTAGAATGGTTCTTCCATCGGAACAGAATACCATCCCGGACTTCTAGCTCGGCCCATTGAGCTAAGAATCGTCTCATCTCTCTGTTTTCCAATGACACTTCCGGTCTTGGAGGACAGATACCCTGATTAAGGAACTTAATCAAACGTGATGTGACTGCATCAGATTCCTGGAACTGCTGGATGGTCTCCAAGGACCAATTCAAGACATGTTCCGGATGGGTTTCGAATGGAACTCGAACCCCTGCCAACACAGCATTGTGTGCTCCACAATCAGTGCACTCAGCATTTGCACACTTCCTCACTGGGATTCTAGACAAAGCATCTGCATTCAAATGCTTTTCCCCGGCTCGGTGTTCAATCTGGCTGTGATTTAGACCGAATTCGGATAGGTGTGCTAACCAGCGACCTATCATCCCCTCTGCATCTTTGAAGTTCAATAACCATCTGAGGGAAGAGTGGTCAGTCCGTAGAGTGAAATCACTCCCCCACAAAAAGTGTTTGAACTTCTTCGTATAGACCACCACAGCCAACAACTCACGTTTAGTGGTACAATAATTTCTTTGAGTTTTACTCAACGTGTTACTAGCGAAGGCTATAGGAACTTCAACCCCATCCTGGACCTGAGAAAGGGCGGCTCCTATGCTTTCATTACTAGCATCAGTATCTAGAATGAAATGATCATTCTCCGTAGGGTACTTCAACACAGGTGTACTTGCAAACAAATCCTTTATTTTCATAAAGGCCTCGTCTTGCTCGGATCCCCAAGGGAATTGTTCCTTTCTTATCCCGGGTGTCCAGTGGGACAAACTCTGGATAGGAAAGGCGACCCTTGAATATCCTGGGATAAAGTCCCGGTAGTAGGAACAGAATCCGAGGAAGGATCTGACTTCTTTCGCATTCGTGGGTGCCTGCCAATTTGACACGGCATCCAGTTTCTCCGGATCGGCTTTAATCCCTTCATTCGAGATTATTCGCCCCAAGTTATTAATAGATCTTTTGAAAAGATCGCACTTCTTGGGCTTCAGCTTCAAACCATTAGTTATGATCCTTTCCAGGACCATACCTAAATTTTCCAAGCATTCTTCGTATGTCTTCCCAAAGACAATCACATCATCTAGATAGACGAGACATTTCTTCCATAAGAGGTCACTTAATAAAGTTTCCATCATGGCTTCAAATGTCGCCGGTGCATTGCACAATCCAAACGGCATCACATTATATTGGAATAATCCAATATGACTGGAAAAGGCCGTCTTCTCCATATCTTTCGGATGCATACCCACTTGCCAGTACCCGGATCGTAAGTCTAGAGAGCAATACCATTGCTTACCTCCAAGGGAGTCTATAGTCTCATCAATCCGTGGTAAGGGATATGAATTCTTCTTGGTCATACCATTCAATTTCCGGTAATCTATGCAGAAACGGATGGTACCATCTTTCTTAGTCACCATGCACACAGGGCTAGACCAAGGACTGGTTGATGGAATTATTACATCCTGTTCAAGCATTTTAGCTATCTCCTCCTCAGCTACCTTTTTTTGGCTAGTGGGAGTCTTCTATAAGGAATCTTAAAAGGTTCATTCTCACCAGTGTCAATCGTATGCAGTACTTTATCGGTACGCCCCAATTTTTCACTTGGTGCTGCAAAAGCTTTACGGTACTTGTATAACAAGTCAGTTAGAGCTTCACGTTGTTCATCACTTTCTACATGGCTTTCGGCTACTAGAATGTCTAGTTCCGGGCTCCTTTCGGGTGAGGAAGGGGCTCCGGGTGCCGAAACATGTTTACAGTCTTCTACCAATTCAGACAGGACAACCGACCCGAGGATCGTATCCTTCTGTACGTAGACAGTCTTATTACCGGTATTGGATATAGGAACCACCGTCCAAGCAGCGTTAGCTACTAGAACGTCGGCGGATTCCAATCCGATACTTGACAACATGGCCATGTCTGGCTCTACAACTCCAGTTTTTCCTGAAAACTGTCTGTCCGCTCGACATAAGACATCACAGGCTGTGCCTGGTGGTATCTTAACAATCTGGGCTACACTGGCTACACTGCTTACTTGCCTAAGCACACATTGTACTTCGAGATGATACGGGTCTCTCACTTCCAATATTCCCCTCTGGGAATCTAACCTTGCTCCATATAATGCAGCAAAATCCAGACCAAGTATACCATCATCCGCAATGTTCGCCACAGTAGGAGTAAGGATGAAGTCCTTATCTTCCTGTAGACTGAACCTCATACATGTTCTACCGAACGTTTGTATCATGCTACCGTCGGCCGTACAAGCATTTCCTTCCGTTGTGAAAGTTTCATGATTCGTAGGCAAAATATCGTAGAATCTCTTAGCAATGCAGGAGTGGCTAGCACCCGTATCGACAAGAAACTCAGCGGATCTACCACTCACAGATACAACTGCGTACCACCTCCTACCTTTCAAGTAGGTAGGACTACTTGCGTACTTAGCAAGTTCCGTCTTAGCGCCGAGGTCAAATCCACATCCCTCCAAAAACTTGAGACAAGGATGACCCGGGGGGAGTTGGGCACACCCCACCCTGGCCAACTCCCTCATCAGTACTCAAAAAAAAAGAATTTTCTAACTTTCAATGAAACGTTTTTATTTTTAGGTAAAAAAAAAAACAACGTTTTTTGACGTAAAAGAAATGTAATTTACAAACGCTTTTAATTGGTTGAAAATTGGTTGGAAAAAGTCCAAACACTTTTTTAATGTAATAAAAACGTTTTAAAAAAACCTTTATTTTCCTGAACCTAAAAAAAGTTTGCAAATGTTGAAAATGCGTCTTTTTGCCAAGTGGGTAGACATTCTGATAAATGCTATTTTATGAGAACAATAGAGTAAATAGTATCCATTCTCTCCAAGGAGTCATTTCCATACAAATTATTTATTCAGATGAATAGCAGATTCCTTGATCCTACATCCCTAAGATCAAGGCAATCGTGTCCATGAGAGAGTATCCAATTCTAGGCGATATGAGCTCATCCCCTCAGATTCTCATTGCTGTAAAACATGGATTTAATCAAGATAATTAAAACCGCACACTGTTATGCGTATGGATTGGGATCCTTGAGTGATATTCCGTCTTTAACCAGCTCCACATCCGCCACCACCACATCCACCACCTGCACATCCACCACCATCACCTCCAGCCCCAGCAGCAGCAGCAGTATCAGTGGCACCACAGCCACCACTATCACGACTAGTACCTCGAGCAGTACCTTCAGCTGCACTCCCAGCCCAGACTCCTCCAGCACAGCACCCTCCAGCCCTACACCATGGGCCACATATCAGAAGGAGGATGCCAGCAATTAGCACAAAGATGCTACCAAAGATGATCGCATACATCAACCCATCCATATTTATCCAGAAATTTTCTGTAATAAGGAATACAAAAAACAGAAACAATATGCAAATAGAATATATAACTAAAGTAAGGGATCGCAATGCCATATTGATCTTTGATATGATAGAATTATGGTTAAACCTTGAAAGACCAAAGGATACAGGATTCAGGCACTAAATGATCCTTTAATATTTTAGTTTGTGAGTTTGTTAATTAAAGTGTGTATACTCGCTAAAGGGTCAAACAAATATATCCTTTAAAGTCTGTCCAAAATAGCTTCATATTTTGTCCTCACATGATCTGACTAAGTAGCAATCATCAGAAACAAGTCTATGTACCTGAACTAGGAGTTGTCATGAAGCACATAATGCAACCTTCTGTTGGGAAACCACCAAGACACCATGATCCTGAGAGGATCTTATGTTCCCAGTAGATTCTACAAAAACCTTTATAGGCATAGCATACATCAGTCATGCTTGGAGAGTATATTTTCCAGACATGGCGATGGTGAGAGACAGAGCAGCACTGCCACCTACTGGGAACTTTTACAATTTATACTCCACCTGGCTCTGCACCCCATTGTTCCAACTGTAGGTTTATTTCCACATTCTACAGTTGGGAGGGCCAAGAAGGAGGTTTTATGAATTAGGTCAGTTCTGGTAGGAGGTTTTTTTAAATTGGGTCAGGTCTGGGAGGAGGTTTTGTGAAATTGGCCAAGCTTAGCAGGAGGTTTATGAATCAGGTCATTTTTGAAGAGCAGAAGAAATTCTATGGGGTTCGTACCCATGCACCAGACAGTGCTGGGATCCTGAGTCTCATGTGCTAAACATTACACCATGAGTACTCAGCTGATACTGTGGGTGTTAGAACATCTACTGAATGGTGATATGCTACTACTATGACTGGGTAATAGATTATAGATAAACAGGGTGCTTTCACTTTGAAAGTCTGACCAGTCAATGTAGTATAGTGGTTAAGGTCTGGGACTTGAAATCTAGACCACACGTTCAAACCCCTGGTGTGATTTTATTTTTATTCCCAATTGGCCACTGTCAATTTTGCAACAAATTCTAAAAACAACGTATTATAATGAATATCCCCTGAATGCCAACAGGATAAAAGGGGCTTCAGAGAAGGCTTTTACAGATACCCCTTTTACTTTGAATGTGTATGTTAAAAGCATTGTCCCCATGCAGTCTTGAACCCACATTCTGTGATTCAAAGTCAAACTTGCTAACCACTTTACTATAGTATAGAAGTATAGGAGCTGGAGCTGGAGGATTTGCTGAAGGTTTTCCATTACTTAAACTACTGTTTACATGGTTCATGGTGTTGATTGTTATCCGGTATTTTTCTTGGACCAAGATTTAATACAGGACAAGGGAATGTACTTTTTTAATGCATAAATATTACACACAGGTGTTTAAAACTTTCACAGATGATTATAGAATGTTATATAGCTGGATTTAAAGGGTGGGAAATTGAAAAATGGGTCATTTGCTAATGCATATACACACTTTAATAAGTATTTGGTAAATGTGTTTATTGGTGAATCATTCATATTTGATATTTTTAAAGTATAATCTGAAAGTTATGCATGTAAATAATCAGATTTCCAATGCAGGCAAGTGTTTAATTGCCCCATGCTGACTATTGTTAACTTGGGAAGCTGTGTCTCAATTTATAGACACCCACAATTGTATTCAGAATTTATGTCATCAAGGCCCAGGCAGATCTTCTCCTGTCTGAGGTATCCAGATGTTCATCTTTGAAAAATCCATGGTTGCAATCCATCTGAAACATGAAAAATCATTCAAGTCATGAATGATATAAAGGATGAAACAGGGATGCATATACTGAAGGAACTATGGCCAATTATTCAGAAATATTGAAGGAAAATCTATTGTGAAGACAATCAGTAATATCTTATTGGCTCTATGGGTCTATAGCAGTTTAACATGACTGTGCTAATCTTATTATCTAGTTTGAGGCAATCAAAGCTGTCCAGCATTAGCATCAGGTTGGACAAATATCAAATATCAATACCCTTTTGCATCTTTTATTTCTATTGTAAAAAACTTGTTTTAATATTATTATGACTGCAGATCTCTGTTTTAAGCATTAAATGATCTTCTGTGCACTCAAAAGTCCATAGACCTTTTATCAATGTTTTTACAAAAGACATGCCTTTAGGAACGAGTCATAGGGGAGGTCATTTTGAAAAAGAGCCCCTTGGTGGGGGGGGGGGCAAAACCCAATAAACCTTCACACTGGAGGGTCAAAACTAAATATAGGCAATTCAAATACCCATCGCCACATGTCATTCCATGCGCATATCCGATTTTGGGAGGGGGTCCTTTTGCAAAATCAGTTGCAATAATTTTTGTCATAGTGGTGGGGGGGGGGGAATCTGCTGATTGGTCAAAATCCATCTGCCCCCCCCCCCACCTAGCAATAAATGACTCGTCCCTTAAAACTTTTGTCACCCGAATCATTACTAATCATTCCCAAAATGTTTTTACATGTTTTCTGCCAAGTGGGCTGGATAGAAAAATAGTAATTATTGGTGGCACAATAGTAGGGTATCAAACACTAACATTTTGACTGCAGGGTAGAGGCATCTTCTGAAGGGCATATACCAGCACTACTGGAGGATTATAAAGTGCATTGCCAGATGTTAAACATTTCTGTAAGATTTCTATTATTCATGTTTGCTCACTTATATGATTGGTAATTTCCCTTTCCTCTCTTGGCTTCTTCTGCCTTCCACAATCCGAGATATTTCTCTAGGCTGGAAATTATCTGTTCCTGGAAAATAGCTCAAATAGTTCATTGATACCAGAGTAAAGGATATTTTTTTTTTGTAGTTTTTTTATGTAATGAAAAAACAACACAGACTTTCGACAAAACTTGGGAAATCATTATATTAGGGGAAAATCCCTTTTTTCACATTCATGTCTTCAGCTACATTTTGGTACTTTGCATGATAAAATACTCCAAATAGCTAAAGAAATATAAGATCTCGAACATGGGATGTCTGTAATAATATTCCATATTATGGAGAAATTCAGAGTAACATTTTATTCAAATAGAACAAAATTATGGTTTCCATGGCAACCGAATTTCAACAAATGTGCTAAATTTAGGGAAAAACATTCTTTTTGAATTCTAAATAAGGTCACTTTAGAATGAAAATAGAGTCTTCACTGTAGCATAATCAGATTCCTCAGAAAAAATTACCCTAGACTTGTTTTCACTTAATATTTCCTTAAATATTGTATTTAGAGCATTTGTGGGTATTTCCCTTAATGTTATGATTTTCCCTGTGTCGTCACATTTGAGCAGCATAGATGGATATATCTGTTGGGATAATGGGTTGGTGGGTGAGTTGGGTAGGTCAATATAAATGCACTCAAGTATGAGCTTTTGTCTATGTGAACTGCTCGGCGTGATGCATGAACACAGCAGTCAGTGCGAGCAGCTCTCTAAACTGTACCATTAATTTGAAAAGTGTAGTCTATGGTTATGAGGTCTATTGTGAATAGGTATCCTCAATATGATCACCAAAGAGAGTGTGTACTTATGAATTTAGAGACTGTCACCCTGAGTGAGTTATACCTACCTGTTACAGTGCTGCTGCTGCTCCTTGTGATACCGCTGCTGCTATCAGCCCTGTGAGCTGTGAGTTGCTCTCTGTGAGTGATTCCTGAGCTGCTGAGTACTCCGAAATACTGCTCCCCTCCCTCGGCTGCTACCAGTACAGTAGTAGGGAGAGGGAAGAAAACAGAAGTAGGGGTCACACAGCTGTACAGGTATTGGCCCTTCATGGCTACCTCCCACGTCTTTACTCCCACATGAAAATGTTAACCCACACATATATTAAGTGGGGGGCAGGGATCTGATAGTAGTAACCACTGCTTACCGTATCGTTGTGTTCAAGTGCCCCGACGCTCTTTGATTTGGCGGCCCCATTTCCCCCGGCCCTGATACAAGATAGGCGCTCATTCAGAATGCAGTTTTAATGCCTAAGAAAGATTTCCTGACCCCTGTACCCCCAGCGCTTATTTGAGACAGGCGCTCATTCAAATCCCAGCGCTTAAACACAACGATACGGTATGCTGGGTACTCGAGTGCCTGTGCCAGATGTTAGGGAGTGGTCATTATTTATCAACAGGGGGGGGTGGTGGGTTTGAGGGGGGGGCGTAAAAAATTCTGACCCCTCCCAAGGGGGGGGCTAAAAAAATTTTGACTCCTCTTGAGGGGGGGGCTAAAAAAATTTACCCTCTTTTTAGCAAAAAAGCCCGCGCGCTACTATAGATCAAAGAGGACGCGAAAATTCTCCGCGCACCTCCGGCGAGGGGGGGCGCAAAAAATTTTGACCGCCGTCGAGGGGGGGGCGTAAAAAATTTTCGTGCGTCCGCGCGAAAACCCACCACCCCCCCCCCCTGTTGATAAATAATGACCACTCCCTTAGGCTACATATATGTGTGAACCAGCTCTTGGAGCAACTGAGAGGGATGATACAGTGGTTTCAGAGTTGGCCTGGTGCCAAGAGCTGTATCCACTAGATGTGCACGATACAGCCCACCACAGGAATACGATATAATAAGTTTTAATCTGTAGCCAAACTTTAGAGTGATCTGTGACAATTACAACATTCAAATGTCCTCCATGCATATTTAAGAAATAGCAAGCAAATAATGGGGGGGGGGTGGATAAGTAGATAAAGTATGGATAAGGTCTCAATATGGTTTGCCAAGGGTTCTCCCTGGGTCATTGGCGACAACTTACAGACCAAATTTCATTATTTTGTAATCATCAATTTTGAGATGTAAGCATTGGGTGTTCTATGTCTCTTTTCAATTTAATTCAAACACGAAGGGATAGATCGGAAACTCATTTCTCAGACAATACATTTCTCTTTTTGGTGAGCCATGTCTTTCCCTTTTTAAAAAAGCAGCTATACTTACCTCATCTTTACTTGGGCTATGCTGACTACAAACTCTTGCAAATCACCTTGATTCCTATGGAAATTGGTGATTATGACGCTAGGTGTACAGTTAATCATGGCAAGGGTTTTACAGTAGATTTCTTCTATTTTTGGAAAACAGGGGCAATTGCTGTCAGTACAAATCCAATACCCCGATGTGGGTTGTCCTGTATGGTTCAGTTCTCTGTTGGGTATTTGGACATTGGGTACTCAGACATCGGGTACTCGGATGTTGGGTACTTGGATGTTGGGTACTCGGATGTTGGGTCATTGGATGTAAGGTACTTCGATGTTGGGTAGTTGGACATTGGGTGCTCAGGAATTGGGTACTTGGATGTTGGATAGGTACTAAGACATTTGGTAGGTCTCTGCTTGGAAATTTGGTACACGAATGTTGGGTATATGGAAGTTTGGTATATGGATGTAAACCTTTGCTGCTGGAACACTGTAGGGAATGCTAGGTTCTGTGAAAGGGAAGGGATCATTCAGATTAACCATATATAGACAACGTTTGAAAAATTTCAGATATGATATGTAACACAAAGCCTTCATTCTTAAATTATACAATGAATTCTGGGTCATTTTTCTTCCTTATGTATTTTCTCAATGTGAAGTATTTGTCTAATAGTCTTCATGATTTAAAAAAAATAGTTTTAAAAATCTTGTCAATCAGAGTTTATGATTCACATTTCATTACCTGAAAGTCAATGCTTTCCTTGTTGTTATGTTGTTCTGTCAGTCAGTCTGTCTGTCTGTCCGTTTGTCTGTCTATCTGTCTCTCTCTCTATTTCTCTCTCTCTCTGTCTCTATCTTTGTATCTCTGTCTGTCTTTCTCCCTTTCAACTTTTTATATGTTTGGCCGAATTAGAAAGGAAGACCTTTGTTTGCTTTGTGGGCCTGTTTTAAAATATTTTCATATTTATACATAAGAAAACGGCTGATATGTAAATGCTGGTATAAGACAAAATCAACAGAGGGAAATGTTAGACAAAAATGAAGTAAATGGAATCAGAGGTGAAAAGCAAGCAAAAATCAATCAGGGCCAGGAATTTACAAGGGAAAACTTAGGAACTTCTGTACATAGGAGGTTTACACTGTGCTCAACTTTCCCAAAGTTTTGATTTATTAATCAATATTCTGTCCGCCAGTTATGTTATAAATAAGGTTGAATTGTCAGCTCAAGACAATTTAATCTAAATAAATTTTTCATCTCAAAGTCAAAATACAATTCAAGCTTAGAAAGTAGGGTCCCATACACCTAGCCATAGACCTTTTTCAGTGTATTTCCAATCTATGGACTTTTGGCATGCACTCCAAAAAAGAATTGGTTATAAATCTAATAAATCCTAAAAATATGAGCTTAAATATGGGGAGGAGAGCACCCCAAACTATCGGACCATGCCACTTTAAGTCATTTTATACTTTAATTGTCATACCATAATTATCTACCATGACATATGGATTTTTGATTTTTTTTTCTATGCATATTTTTATTGTCCGTACATCATACAAATATAATCCAGAGTTATTTAAGATTATTAGTAGCAAAATTCCTTTAAGCCCACCCAACTTAACTTGACAATTGCTACTTGCATATTAGTTTAATAATGAAAAGCGCCCCATGTTGTGACCCTTTTATGGTCAATAAAACTATTTCAATTTCAACAGTATGTCCTATAATGCAATACTTGGTATGGTCCCTGGAGAATGTGTATCTATTGGTATAGAGAATGTGTTGTTAAGGCCCAAAACTAGGACTTGCTATCCTCTTTTTAAATTCTAATATTGCTAACTGTGCAGATATTAAAGGTTTAATTGTTTGTTCAACAGTATGTCCTATAAAGCAATACTTGGTATGGTCCCTGGAGAATGTGTATCTATTGGTATAGAAAATGTGTTGTTAAGGCCCAAGACTAGGACTTGCTATCCTCTTTTTAAATTCCAATATTGCTAACTGTGCAGATATTAAAGGTTTAATTGTTTCCAGTCACTCCACCTACCCTAGCAAAACAGGGTTGACCTGCAATTTTGAGACAGACAGACAGACAATAACATTCATGGGAAAAAAAAGTTTTAAAAAAAAGTGTCCATGGAGACCAACAAATGTTGAATGTAGTGTAAAGTTTGAAAATGTCATAGAGTTGCATAGATTATGTTAGAATGATCTGGGGCAATGTAGCACTTAATGATACACATGTGTATTGTGTAGAAGATTCTGGAAAAGTATGGAACCTTTTAGTGCATTTGTTTCTGTATGAACCTGGCTAATTGTTTTTTGAATAGGATATAAAGGCAGAGCCTTTCCCTCCCCCCACGGTCACTACAGCTGATCTGTGCTGTATACATCAAAATATTGGATATAGATAAGCCACCATATATATAAGGTTTAGATAACCCACTTGGCAAAAAAGGTTTATTTAATGTTTGGGTAAAAAAAACAACATTTTAATTATGTTGAAAAAACATTTTAAACGTTTCTTTACTTTAAATTTTTTTTAACCTGAAATAAAAACGTTCTTTTGATGTTATTTTTACATTGGAAAAAAAAAAAAAAAACATTTGGCAAACTTAGGAACCAGATATAAACTTTCTGCCAAGTGGGAAGTTAAATAAGAGATACATTTTTTAAGTTCTTTTTATATGATATAAACAATAGATACACTATAGATAAACCTAGATGGATTTGCCAAATATCACCAGAAGGAATAGGTCACCCACAGCTGTGGGTGCTATCCCATTAGGCAAACATATTTCTAACATTTGGGGATTTTGGAAAAGGTTACAGTAATAAAAAGGAATTTGAAAAAGATTCCTAATGTCCAATGAATGTAGTTTGGTGCAGTCAAAAAGATCTTAAAGGTTAAATTCATACTGAAGAGGGCCCCCAATACATAAACACACATTTTCATTTATAAGCACAATGTTTGATAGGTCTGTAATGTGTCAACAGCCAAGTATTCAAACGTCCAGTGTTTTTACAATCTCACAATAAGGCTCTTTGTAAGCAGACCTAACAAAGGGCATAGCCTTTTAAACAATGTAACTCAGTCAAAATGAAAACTTAACGGACATCAGCTTTTGCCAGCGTAAGCTGCCAAACTGAATGTCTGACTGTGATTTTTGGGGCATTTGGTTATATTTTGAGTTTTATGGCTTGTAAATTGGACCATTCCGCGACCCCCCCCCTTTCCCAGTGAATTGAATTGCATATTTTGGACCCCAGAATTTGCACTCAAATGTACCATTAATGCAGTAGTCTATGCAGTGTCATGCAGAGGGCAGATGTATATATCATTTATTCATTTTTTCATTCTGTTTGACAAACCCATATCTGGCCACTGATTTTGATCATCATTAATTATCACTGCAACATGCAGTGGATCAATCAATACACCCCTGCTATAACAATGTGAATGGTAGCTATTGTGTTGGTGGATGAGCATGCCTGGTAGTAGTAGTAGTCTATTGTGTGTGTTGCAACTACAGGATGTTCACATAAATCCCATTCCAAGAATCGGTTTTATACTGCAGTCCACTGTTTTGGATGAAGCGTTTTAGGGCATATGATTATCTGTTCTGATCAACAGGGTCTGGCTGCAGATTCTATCGAACAAAAATCATGTTTGAAAGGCAAATAACCCTTATTTATGTTGAAAATTTAATTTAAAAACCTTGTTTTTTTTTCTGCCTAGTGGCCAAGGTCCTCCTCTCAGATGGCTGTCCAAGACTGCAGATGTATAGGAGTATTTCTCTGCTGTGTCCTGGATCAATACATGAACCCCCCGACCCCACCCCAGACCTGTCTTTCACCTCCAGCACTGCCTTCTCACCACTACATATTGGGATATGCAGCACACTGGGGCTTCATTTACTCCATGATTAACCATGGGCTAGCATTAGTACCCTCCACTTTCACTCTCCCTTTGTCCCCTTTACCTATAATTTACCTGTATACCCACAACAAAACAATATAGGGGTTCTAGTGGGGGGTGTCCCATGTCATTGTAGATTTCAGAAAGTAGGCTAGGCCAAATGAATCAATTGAGCTCTGTACTTAGGTTTTATACGTTGACAAAATGATATTGACCTCACATCCTTTTCTGTGTCTGCAACCCATAACAGACAAACTATAGGTCGATGAATTGCCTCCTCTTCCTGTCGTTTCCTCAACAGGCCTACCACCAACACAGCATCGGTTGCTTCAGTACCAGAGGCCAAACCCAAGGAGAAAGGACCAGTACCATCAAGTCCAGAAACAAAACCAACATCGTAACAACATGGCAACTTATCACCCAATAGCTTCCTTGCTATAGAACATTTCAGGGCAAACAAGTGACAATATCGCCATAAGGAACATCAGAACCTACCTCCCAGCAGTATACACCCAAATCGACACTTCAGGACACATAAATACACACTTTTCAAAGCTAATTGTTGTATAACCATATTTCAAATCCAAATCGCTGAGACACAATTGTAAACAGCCCCCCCATACCTACACGTATTACTCATTTCTGAAAATGTCAGTTTTTTCCATTTTTGTATGTCAAATCCTTTTCACTGGATTCTTTAAGCCTGTTTTTCTTAGGTCAATGTATATATTAGTTTAAGATTTTGGATGAATTTTATGAGAGACAGACCAAATGGCCTTCTGGCTTGCCTCTCTAGGTGCTATACAATTCATCACCTTCACCACTGTTTTTCAAGCTCAACTATGACATGTGTTTATGAGTTTTAGTCAAATTAGTTACTTATAGTAATAAGTTGTACATATCCCTGCATTTATAACCTGTGTATATAGATTAAGTCACTTGATCCACACAAACTTTATTTTTGTAATTCCATAAAGGAACTATATTTTTATACCGCATATGATGTCAAACTCATCAGGTTTTCACAAAAACCCCGTATTTGTATTATATACCCATAATTGTCAATGGACTTGGCAAAGCCTTATTTTTCTACATATTTCTCTCCCTTTACACTCGTGCAGAGACGAGTAGGAATGAGGGGATTTGTCAATGGACCATTCTGGGTATTATTAATATTTTTCATATTTACTAAATTCTTCGCCATATAAGGCCTAAGCTCTGCCCACGATCCACACTCAATAATCTCCTGTGTCCCCAACAGGAACCAGGATCCATAAGCTATTACGAACCCTACTTCCCACATGGGACTCTGTGACATAAGGTATATGGATGTAATAACATTCCAATCATATCTACACCCACACAGCCCCACTGGAGGAAGTGCGACCTACCTGTGGTGCCATATTTGGAATGAGAGGATATTTCACAATCTCCTCTCAATTCTCATTAACATAATTTACCCACAGGTGGCACTCTCTCTTTATGACACGTGTCACTATTTTATTGAACCACGTGTATAGAATATTTCGCAATACTGTGAGCTGCTCAGGCCCTTAATATAAAAGGCAGCTTGAGCAGCTCCCAATCATCTATTCTAAGCTCATCTTACAGCTTACACCTATACCTAGAACCTACGGCAAGTTGAGCTATAGGATCAGGGGCAGAGCTTGGATATTGGCGAGTGTTATCATTGTTACCATCTTTATGAAACACTCATGTCAGCTATGCAATAAAAGGATCAAATGAACTTCTCTGGATTCCGTGTATATTCACTTCACCTCTTGTAACGGTCCGTTGACACATATGCGAATCCTGGCTTGATAGTCGCAGTGATAATGCCTTTGTCCACTGGCCCGGAAAAACCATTTACTGAAATGACCGAGATAGCCATACAGGCAGTGGTCTGCTTACCTTTGTAGATGATAGACTCAGTCCCTACTGTAATGCAATAAGCCATCTACAGAAAATGGAATCTGCCATAGAAGTCCAGGCCCTAACCATAGAGCAACCACAGCATAAGAGTATTATGCTCTTAAATGTCTATAGACCCCCCAAGGGGGACATAGTGGTTTTCATAGACACTATGTGTGCAATACTCAGAAATATTGATAGAGTGAAATATGAATTATGGGTGATTGGTGACTTGAATATAAATACTAGAGATAGAAATCATAACCACTCTAAAGAACTATTTGATCTATGCAGGGAGTTCAGCATATCACAGCTAATTGAGGAAATCACCAGACCAAATCAGACCATAACAGGTGGAACTTGCCTGGATCATATAATATCAAATTGCGATATTGTTAGTAGGTCAGGAGTTTTGAGCTGCCTGATTGCTGACCACTACACGGTCTATGCTTGTAGGAAGAAGGACAGAGAGACCCATACCAAGTTATCATTTACTGGGAGATCATACCACCACTATGACCCTGATGACCTAAGGGATAGACTGACCAACAGACCCTGGGGAGATTTATATCAATCGGAGGACCCAGATGAGCAGTGGTTACTAATATATGAATTCTTAATTGATTACCTAGATAGAGTATGTCCCATATAGACAGTGACTATCAAAAAGAAGCCAAAACCATGGGTCACAGGTGAAACGATAGAGCTTATTAATGACAGGCATGCATTGTTGAATGAAATGCGCATCACTCATGACAGAGCCTTATTACATGAAGTTAGGACTATCCGTAATAGAATACAGCGGCATCTGCTCAACGCAGAAAATGATTTTGTTTTAGTAACCTTAGAGCAGTGTGAAGGTGAACCACATAAATTCTGGAGAGAAATAAATAATCTCGTGAATCCTGTTACCAAGAATCTCACCATACAATTAACCAATGACTTAACTGGAGAGGTAATCCCAATGGAAGAAAATGCATCATGCATAAACCACTATTTTGCAAACTTTATTTTTGTAATTCCATGTCGGAAACGTAACATACGGACCTCTGTAAGTCACATACGGACGTCCATATGTCACTTTTAGGATACCACCTGGTACCCCCCCCCCCGTATGTCATTTTCCCACATACAGCGGTCCATATGTAACATACGGAAGTCTGTATATGTCCGTAAGATAGGGAACACGGTCCCACACAAAGAAGAGAGAATGAAGTTTATTTGCTTGATTCAGGTGCAACAACTGATGCCCCTTGTGGTTGTAGACAAAGCCACGGGGGATATAAAATCTGATGGACTATCAAGTCATATTTCTACGCAGTGCATATATGGAAGATGTGCTGACACTTTGAGAACGAGTACAAGCTACTGAATGGACGCTATATAATGGGAATACATACAGAAATGAGTAAAGACTATTAGATGGAAACTGATTTTTAATTCTGATCAAGCATCTGAATTGCATCAGTCATTATCTTGTTCACACAATTGACCAATTTGAAAGAGATATCATCACTTTGACCCATCAAGCTGGAGGTCCCAAATCCAACTAATATTTACAAGACTTTTGGCATGGCAGAGTATCAAGATCTCACTGTATATTGGTGTACCATGTATCCAATCTCTTTCATAGATCGGATAAGGTAGACTCTCTGCCAACCTGTTTGGAAATACAGAGTCATATCCTGAATTATAGTAGGATAGGCGTTCTTTGGGAGCGTTTCCTATATCTCTCATGAGAGGGCACCACAGGTGGCCTCGAGCGGTGTGACATAGGGAACGGCTCAGAGGGCGCTCATTATGGAATCTGATCAAGCATTACGAGAGGTATATATTCCGCCATCCTCCTACGATCGGGGGATTTGCAGCCCTACTGAGCAGGTAGACACTTGTTGTCTCTAAACGTAATAAAAGTGATTTTGAAACCTACTCGTACCGACTAGTTATTGCTTCGATAGTACAGTAGTTCAAATAAGCATATCTTGAAACAGCAATACTTAGGGAGTGATAATTTTTTAACAACAGGGGGGGGGGCTGGTGGGTTTGAGCACGGACGCGCAAAAAAAATTTCGACCCCTCAAGGGGGTAAAATTTTTTCGACCCCCCCATTAAGGGACAAAAATCGCACGCGAACGTCCCCTTTTAGCCTATAGTAACACGCGGGGTTTTCCACTGAAAACAGGTGAAATTATTTTGACCCCCCCCATCAGAGGTATTGAAAAAATTCTGCCCCCCCTGGTCAAGGGGTTGAAAAAATTCTGACCCCCCCCTCAAACCCACCAGCCCCCCCTGTTGTTAAAAAATGATCACTCCCTTACACATGTTCCAACACCATTCTAAGCCCCATTATTCAAAATATAAAACATTTCCCATAATCTCCTGGAGGTTACCCATGTTGACGTAATATTTTTTTTTATTTTATTCCTAAGTTTGTCAAACGTTTTTTTAACATTCTATAAAAAAGTTTCTTATTGTTAGGTAAAAAGAACCACGTTTTTTTTTATGTAAAAGAAATCTAACTAACAACCATTTTTATTTGGCTGAAAATTTACCCAAACCTGAAAAAAAAAAACGTTTTTGCCAAGTGGGTATGCACATAACCTCTTAAACCTGTGCTGAGAACAAAAGGAGGGACAACCAGGTCGAGTATAAGGATAGGAATCATTGGGTAATATTCCATCTTTAACCGGCACCACATCCACCGGCACCACCACAGCCACCACCACATCCACCACCACCACATCCACAAGCGTCACCCCCAGCAGCTGCAGCAGTATCAGCAGCACCGCAGCCACCAGCATCACCACCAGCACCTCCAGCACCACCATCAGCTGCACTCCCAGCCCAGACTCCTCCAGCACAGCACCCTCCAGCTTTACACCATGGGCCACATATCAGGCAGAAAATGCCAACAATGAGCAGGAAGATGCTGCCAAAGATGACCGCATACATCACAGCATCCATATTTATCCTGAAATCTTCTGTAAAGATGAATACATTAAAACATTATTTGGATAGAATAACATTAACTGGTTGCAAATACAGATCTTTGATATAATCATTGTTAAACTTTGAAAGACCAAAAGATTGAGGATCCAGGTACCATTTTATTTAAGTTTCTGATTGTCTTAATACATATGTAGCCACTATCATGTATCCAGTTTGTTAATGTCTAATATTTTAGAGTATGATGTGAGGGTTATGCATATGATACATTTGGATTTTAATGCAGGCCAGTATTTTATTGCATCATGCTGATGCAAAGGTTAACTTGGAAAGTCATGTGTCAATTTATGGATATCGCACCCAACGGTATCTGTATTCAGATATGAAAGCTCAGAAATCATGTCATCAAGGCCCAGACAGATCTCCTTGTGTTTTAGGTGTCTATCTTTTGTATCCAGCTGTTCATCTCTCATTCTATTCTTTGACGGGCCCTTTTTGAAAATTCACTGGTTGCAATCTAACCTTCTGAAATCAAAAAAAAATCACTCATGTCATGAATAATGTTAAAGATGCTTATAATATTGAAGGAGCAATGGCCAATCATTAAGAAATTTTGAATAACTTGATAATCATTTATATTCTATTGGCTATATGGGTCTATGTAGTAATTTTAGCAAGACTGGGATAACCATGATTGTTACCAAGCCCGAGAGAATCAAAGCTGCCTAGCTCGCATTAGCATCATGTTTTAGTTGATAGCGAGAAGCATATGCAGGTACAAATATGTGCACTCAAGAATATATAAAGCTTTTAGAATTGGAGGCTAGAAGAAAACCAAGGGCATATACCAGCATTACCAGAGGATTATATACTGTAAGTGGAGGTCCCTACCTGGAGCCTGCTTAATGTTCTGGTAGAACAATCTTTATTGCGGTTATGTTATCTGTAAGCTTTCTATTATTCATGTTTGCCCATTCTGTCTACAAATCAGATTAGTTTTTCCCCTTTTCCTCTCTCGGCTTCACCTGCCTTCCATACCTAGATATTTCTCTAGGCTGGAAATATTTTCTCCTGGAAAATAGCTCAAACAGTGTATTGTCACCACATATATGCTCAAGGTTTAGATAAGTTTAACAAGAGATGCTTTTTTAGATCTGATATATGATATAAACAATAGATACATACATTAGATAAACCTAGATGGATTTGCCAAATATCGGTTGATGGATTGGGTCCCTCACAGCTGCGGGTGCTATCCCATTGAGCAAAAACATAATTACTTCTAACATTTGGTAATTTTGGAAAAGGTTACGGTCATAGAATAATTCTGTAAAAGAGTTCTGATGTTCAATGAATGGAGCTTATCTCTTAAAGGTTAAATTCATACTAAGAGGGCTCTCAATATAATCATGAGCACAATTTACATTTTAATCACAATACTTCATAGGCCTGCAAGGTGCAAACAGCCAAGTATTCAAAATTCCAAGTATTTTACGATCTCACAATAAGGCTCCTTGTAAGCAGATCTATCAAAGGGTCCTGCCAAAATCAATCCAGGCTTGCAGAAGAATAAAATCTGCAGGACCGAATGGCCTGCGAGGGGAAAAACTTTTCCTATAGACTGAATGTACCATAGTGCCTTCCGTATACACTGTTAATAATCTTCCATAGAAAAAAAATAAAGAATCATTGGCAACAAGTGCTAATCTTTTATTGTTTTTTAATGGTCACCGTTTTTGAAAAGTCACCATAATTTTATGGACTTTCACTGTTATTTCTAAACAATGACTAAGGGTAATTAATTACACATCAGGCCTAGATGAGTCTTTTCTGAAACCTCCCCTGTCGGGAGGGTGATGTGAACAGAGGCAGTGGGGTTCTAAACTTTTGGGTAATAGAAAGTGACAGAGGAATTTCTCAAAGTCACAAAATCATCAATATGTTGGAAGAAAGATTTACAAAAAATCTAAAACAAATCAAGAATTTAAACTTGAGGAAATGTAGAAGAAATAAATCAGCCTAAATAGTAATAGAAATTACCTCTTTAAGAAAAAAGGGAGATTTGTAAACCAGGGGTCAGAAGTAGAAGGCCTCAATTGGACCCTTATCTTATCTCTTATCTCCGATCTTCTAACAACTCCTCCCAACTGACTACCAACTGACATTGTTTTGACTTAAGGATTTCACTGTTAATCAACAACTGGCTTTATTATTTTTATACATATGTTAGTGCCAGCACAGCATAATCACTATGATCATAACTGAGTCTTTGAAAGACCCATCATGCCCTCATTAGAGTCACAATCCAAGAACATAGATTACCTCAGAATTGTGATAGTTCAAAGAACTTCAGTGGTATGACTTTGTATTTTCTCTATTCTCACATTAATAATGAGTGTCTATGATACCTCTGCTAATATCCTTTGCACCATCGACATAGATTATCTTCTCATTATGAGAAATATGTGAAACTATAAAGTAGACTTATATTTAAAAAAACATGGTGCATGAACCAAAGTGAAAACTCTTTGAATTATGCTGCAATTTGTTCTGTTTACGGTCTGGGACATTGTAGAAAGTCTCAAAGTGAGAAAGAGGCCACCTAGTGGGAAGATAAGAAACTTCCAAACAGACAAAGATTTATTGTAAAAGAAATAATGGTACTTTTCCGTAGTGTTTTACACAAATTCACACTACCATCACTTAATCTAAGTGTGTTTCATTGTAATAGCAATAACAGTGAAAACCCTAGAATTTAACAATGATTCTCTGTAAAATCAACAGGATTTTGTTAACGGTGTAACATGGAAACACAGGTATGAAGTATGACTTGAATTTAATGCTGGAGCTTTATGTTGAGTAGTTTAGAGTTACTCTGTAGTATAAAATCCATGCCTATAAGGTACACCCTGACTCCAGGCAGATTATATACAGTGCAGCAAAAGGGTCTTTCTTGTCTTATATAAGTGAGTGTCCATTTATAACAATAAGAGGATTGGTGGATTTTCTCCTTTCAGAAGGGGCTTTTCACTCAAAAGGCGTTTTCTATTCCACCAAGAATGATATGAAATTGCATCTCTCCCCCCAAATTCACCAACTCCATCTGCTGTTATAAAAAGAAATCACCACTCCCTAATGTACTTTTGATCACTCAGAGTGCACCTGTAGGATTAATGCAGTAGGTAGTGTCGTGCAGAGGGCAGATGTGAATGGCAGCTATTCCGTAAGTGGTGGAGCATGCTGCGCGTCTGTTAGTAGAAGTCTATTGTGTGCATGATTCACATGAATCCCATTCTGTAAATCAGCTTTAGGGATAAGTCATTTATTGCCAGGTGGGGGGGGGGGTAGATATAAGGGGGTCATTTCGAAAAAGAACCACTTGGTGGGGGGGGGGGGCAAAACCCACTAAACCTTCACACTTGGGGGGGGGGGGCAAAACTAAATATGGGCGATTCAAATACCCATCATGACATGTCATTCCACGCGCTTGTCTGATTTTTGGTGGGGTCATTTTGCAAAATCAGCTCTTAGTTGGGGGGGGGGGGGGTCACGATCAATTATAGTGGGGGGGAGGTGGAAAAAATTCTGCCAATCCACCAAAATCCATCAAGCCCCCACAGCTGGCAATAAATGACTCGTCCCTTATACTGCAGTCTACCATTTGGGATGCAGCATTTTGGGGCATACAATTATTTGTTCTCCTCGACAGGGTCTTGCAGCAGATTCTATTAAAACATAATACCCTTATGTATGCTGAAGATTTAAAAACCTTGTTTCTTTTCTGCCTAGTGGTGAACCCCCTCCTCTCAGATGGCTATCCAAGACTCCAGACACCAACCTCTGCTGCCTCCTGGATCAATACATGTATGCACCCCCCCCCCACCCCCATCCCCAACCTCAATCTGTCTGTCGTCTCCAGCACTGCTTTCTCACCATGTAAGAATATGCAGCACACTGGGGCTTCATTTAATCCATGATTAACCATGGATTAACATTAGTACCATCCACTTTCACTCTACCTTTATCACCTATACCTATAATTTGCCTGTCTACCTACCACAGACAATATAGATGAGTCTAACTGGGGGGTGCCCATGTCATTGTAGATTTTAGAAAAAATAGGCCCTGTTACATGTCATTAATATTTCAATTTCCAATGTCCATGCCATTATGTTCTATGTTACATGTTCCATGATACCCATATCAATTTTAGCAACTAATATATAAGGGTATATTATCCTAGAGATCCCTTCTACACAATATTGATTAATATAGGCCTATACTTGCACCCTTTTGAAATGAAAACAGGTACCTACGATCAGACCCAGCCAGACCTCTCCTCTATATCCATGTCTGTTATATCCAGATACCCCAGCAAGATGACAAAATGCACACTCCAAGCTACCTCTTGAATGGCTTCTGACTCACTGAGTGGTTACACTTACAGCATAGCAGCCCAGCAAATGCAGTGGGTGGATAAGTGAGTCTATATGCGTTTGAGGCAATAATATCATTATCTGGGTAATGTGCCTTTCTCCTCTCTGCAATATTCCATTCATCGACCTCTTGGCAATCTACTCTAACATGTGTACAATAATGAAACAAATAATTTCTATCTATTGTTTAGAGGTATTGATGATAATTTGAAATATATAACTGCACTAAATCACTTAAAATCAAGCTCTTGGTGTACCTTATAGGTAGGCCTGTGTAAATGAAATTGTATACAGACATTATACATTTACATTATATTATACAAACATCATTTATACAATTATTGATATAAAATTAATGGAATCAAATTTCCTTAAAAGTATAGAGCTTTTCATGAGTTTTGTAGGAATAATCCTCCAAGCAAGAGTTAGGATTGTCATAGGCCCAGTAGCGCATCTGTGTCAGGAAAACAATGAGTGTCTCCCCGGTATATACCCTGAAGCACCTGCCCCTTCCATGTGTATGATTCCTGTTTTGTTATAGTAGTCATCCAAAAATGACCTTATGCTTTCCTGACCACTTCCTTCCCCTTCAGCATGCTTTTATTATAGAAATGTATAGGGTATGCTCTAAATGATTCTTAATCTAATCTATAAAATGCAAAACGAACACTTATTCAATTGAAACATAGAAAATTGGCATGTGTGGCAATTCATGGTTGCCACGGAAACCACTAAATTACTTTAATTCTTTCTACAGTTAATTTACAGTTACATAAAGAACTCAGAACCGAAAACAGACCTTAATAAAACCCTCTAAAACCAATTCTACGATAAAAACATCATAATTCTTTGTGTATCTTTCAATAAAACTGTATTTTTTGCATTATCAGTAAAATGATAGCATATAATGCATTCCAAGCTTATTTGCCATTTTCAGTTGTACACACCATTACTGCAGAACTACCTGGGATGTTTTAGCTGAAGATATCTTAAAGCCATTTCCCCCCTGGAGGCATGTTTTCCTGTATCTGCTCAGTAAACACCATACCAAAAAAACTATATAGTTTTTTTTTGTTTCTACCAAATTGGTTTGAATTACAATTTTTTGTATGATGTGTGGATGTTCAGACATTAATGTTTCTTTGCATTCTACCAACATAGATCTGAGAAAAACGTTTTTCTGTTTACATGATAACGTAAGGAATACAACAGAAACCACATTACACGTTTTCACTTTTTTTTTTTTATTTCTTATAAATGTCATATTTTTATGTACACATTTCACTTTATTTGTTATTTTCATATTTTTCATTTTGTTCAATTATAATGACAAGTCAGGGAATTCAAGTTGACACTCTCTACATAACATAGTTGAATATCGGAGAGGAACACGACAAAACTTACACATTGAGATGTGTACATTCAACTTTTGTTTCTCATAATTCAGACTGTACATGGTGTAATCTTGGTGTACAACTTGGAGCAAGTGTTCTTTTGAAATGAGGGATAGTTGTAAGAAATATTTCCCATCCACATCTCATCAATATCACAAGTGGAATCCACCGAAGAACTATACCAAGTACTCCATTCGGTTTGTCTGGACATGATACTTCTCAGTCGAGCAGCTTCTACACCAAGGTATAAAGGTGCTTCACTACACAACATTCGGTCGACACACTCTTGACAAAAGCAGTCTAATGTTTCCTTTGAGCAATGACACAACTTTCTAAAAAAGTCTGAGTTCTCTTCTAGAACAGAAAACAACGTGTCTACCGACTCTAACGTATACCGTCTTTTCACGAAAGCACATGTGTTCTTGACATGAAATTGATATATTGCTATACTTCTGTCTCTGGCGGTACTAGCCACTTTTTGAAATACATCTTTGAAACACACACTCAATGAATCGAATACATGATTAGAAAACGAACACTTTATGAACACCTTGGTTTAACAACGGCGCCTTAAAGAACACACATCTGATGCATCTATTAATTCCCAAGTGAAAATGGGATCGCAACTACACATTGTTTTTTTTGGTTTTTTTTTTCAACACCAATACACGAGGACGTACAGTACTAGCAGCAGCAGCAGCAGTAGAAGCAGTAGTAAGCCGGTGGACGTAGTTTATCAAGTTAATACAACGATGAAAGGGTATTATCTCACCGGCTTTTCTACTTTTATTTTTCTTATTTTTTTTTTATATATATTTTTTTTCATAATTTTAATGGACTTGTCGTTACACCGTTAGAATGTACGCAACGCTTTACATATAAGTAACTGAATTTCCAGCCAAAAGACCTCCGATTGGCTGCAGGTCGAGTGAGTAATAAACAGTACTTAACTATAGTCCTGTTCCGATACATACTATACTACCTGCATGTGTTTGAGAGTTTGCTTGTAGCAGTGGGCCACGGCTTGTAGCAGTGATCAAGACACTGCTTGTGGCTCCAGGCCCTTCTTTATCATGCTGCCTCACCCATGCAGATAATGACTGCTTCATTATCCTGACACCGGCGGACAGTTGTGGTTCTATACCAATTGGGCCAGCTTACCAGGGACTGGTGAGTATAGAGAGCCACTTTCCAACATGGCTGGAAGATTGCTCTTTCAGCAGGGCTGGAGGATTACTCCCCCAGCCCACCGGACCGATACTTGAGCAGGGGAGGTGTTTTCTCCCTGCTTTACAGCTTCTCGAACATCTTCAGTTCCCTCAGGAAGGTCAGAAGTTCTTTCTTACCAGTGCTGGTAAAGACACTGTTCATAGACAGACCTTGAAGGTGGTTGTCCCTACTCCTCTTTGTTGCCTGACACAAGAGCACCGGGTGCTCCATTGTCAGAGGTACTTGACATCACCGACATGCGGGTTGGTTTTCACCCTTCATGAGGTGTCTGTGAGTCAGCAGTGAGTGACCTATCCGAAGACGGGTCAGTCTTGTTGATTCCCTCCTGGTCAGGCCAGTGTGGTCATGCTCTTTGCCAATCGAAGGCTCTATGGCTCTGAGCTTGTTGTTGTGGTCAGAACTCCATCTTTTCTGCCACTCTTTCTTGTATTGATGAACTCCTTGACCATAGGGAGTAGGTCTGAAGAGTGAATGGGAGCCAAGCCGGGTTCCCGGCTCAGGGCTTTCTTACCTGCATGGTCTGCAGCTTTGTTCCCCTCTATCCCAATGAGGCTGGGGAGCCAACAGAGGGTGACCTCTTTCTAGGCCTGAGTCAGGTGCGAGATGAATTGTTCTATCTGCTGCACCACTGGGTTTCGTGGGTCTTGCTGGAATAGAGTTTGCAGGCATGTCAGAGAATATGATGAAGGCATTGCGCATAGACACCATCATCCACTCCAGTGCACTGAGGAGGGCATGCGCCTCTGCGGTGAAGATACTGCTCCTTCCATGTAGTGCTCCTTTGCGAACTCTAAAGGGTGTACAAGTGGCAAGCCTACTCGGTTTCCATCCTTGGAGCCATCAGTGTACACCTAAGTATACCCTTGATGGCGATGGCAGACTTCTGCCAATTTCTCCAAGTACACCTTGGTTTCAGTTTCACCTTTCTTGTGTTTGCTCAGGTCAAAAAAGATCTTGGCTCCTGCCTGTTCCCACAGAGGGGACTTGGCAGGTCCCTCCTTCATGACCTTTGAAATGGGAATTCTCGCCTCTCTGATCAGGGCTCTCACCCTTACTAAGAAAGACTTTGCTACGTTCTTCCTTCTATGAAAGACACTGTGGTCCTTGTAGAAGATGGTATTGTGTGTTGGGTTTTTCTCATTTGCCTTGACTCCCATGGCTTATTGCAGGGGCAGCTTGGTCCGTCACAGATCCAGTGATGGAACCCCTGCCTCAATGCATAGACTACTTGCCAGTGATGATCGGAATGTTCCCATGCAGAGCCATAGGCCCTGGTTTTGGACAGGTTTTAGCCAATCCAAGTAGCACCTTGCAGCAGATGCATACACCACCGACCCATAGTCGAGGCGAGACTGGATATACGTCCGATACAGAGTCAGCAGAATCTCCCAGTCCGCTCCCCAGTCTGAGTGGGAGAGCATCTTCAAGAGGTTCGTGGCCTTCTGGCATTTTTTCTGGAGGTATTCGATATGGGGTCTGAAAGCGAGAATGCTATCAAACTTGACCTCCTTTTATACCTTTGCCGTGCAGTGTGAGGGCAGGAGCTTTCTTGCATCTTCATCTACAACAGAAGTGCACACAGGTTATTTTTGTTTCAGAGAATTTGAAGCCATTTTCCAGGCTCCAAGTCTCTAGACAGGAAAGGGTTTGCTGTAAACGCCTTTCTACCGTTGCCATGGAGGTGCCCCATTAGCAGATGACAAAGTCATCCACATAGAGGCAGCACTCAACATTGTGGCCAAGGGTTTTCAAAATTTCGTTGATTTTAATGCTGAAAAGGGTCAAATTTTCATGTTGTGGTGTAAGCCTTTTCAAGGTAAAAAAATACGGCAACAACATGTTCCTTGTTGGCAAATCTTTTCTGGATAAAACTCTCAAGAGTTTGTACTGCGACCTTTTCTGAATCCAGGCTGGTACCAGGTTAGAAGATCATTCGAATCCAGGTACCATACTAGTCTGTTGTTGACCATCCTTTCCATTGTCTTGGCCAGACAGCTGGTCATAGCAATGGGTCTGTAGCTCGAGGGCATAGATGGATCCTTTCCAGGTTTTGGAACTGGTACAACTAAAGCCTGATGGGTATTGACCGGTGGTCCAGTTGTTGTTAAAGATGTCCAGGAGCAAACTCAGTTGGTGCTCTGGGAGATGCTGTAACATCTAGTAATAAATCTCATCAGGGCCTGGAGATGAGTCTCTAGCCTGCTCAAGAGCATGGTATAACTCAACCATTGTGAACAGCTTTTTGTATGCTTCCATGTTGTCAGAGTGCAGGTTTAATAGGTTCATCTCCCTTTCTTTGTTGGCACTGGAGGAGACTTTGCTGGAGTTATCAGCAAGAGAATCCACAATCTCTTGTGTCGTCTCCAAAGTCTCATCACCAACCTTGATGTGACTTGCTGTGGGCTGTCGGTTTTCCATTGAGCTTCTTCACCTTTTGATATACCCTTTTCAGGGGGGTGGAGGTATCGATGGTATTGACAAACTCACGGAATGACTCACGCTTCACATTACTATAGACCAGTTTGGTCCTGGCTTGTTCTTGGTAATATGCGAGCACATTTTCCGAGTTCATGTTACTCTCAAACCTCCTCAGTGCCCTCCTAGTTGCTTTCCGTGACTCGCGGCAATCGTCGATAAACCAGTATGCAGGTTTGGAATGGGGGTGTTTGGAGGTTTTTGGATGCACATAACCCTGAGGGTTTCTGTGAAGTACTGTCTCGGGTTGTTTTTCTCTTTGATCAGTTCCCAGGGTAAAAAGGATCTACTACAGGTGTCCTGTAATTGGTCCCAGTCTGCCTTGTTAATCTTCCAACGCTCTGGTTAGTCTTCATGAGAGTTTGCCTTAATGGTGCTGAGTATCACCGGAAAGTGGTCGCTTCCCAGGGGGTCTGCATACATTCTCCAGTTATAGTCACCATCGATATCTGGATGACAGATTGTCAGGTCCAAGGCTGACTTTCTGCCTGATCTACAGAGGAAGGTGGGAGACCCTGTGTCGAGTAAACACAATGCCTTTTTTATCTGTTTGTGTGGTGTGATCCCCAAATTGTGCTGTGAGCATTGACGTCAAGCAGAATGTATGGGGGCAGCAGTTGTTCCACCAGCAATGTTAGTTGCTCGTATGTGACTCTCTCATTAGGTGGTAGATAGAGAGAGCACAGTGTGACAGCGGTGTTGATCGTCACTCGGGCTGCAACTGCCTGTAGATCCGTATTAATCTTATTTCGGTTTGGGGTTATGACTTTTTTATCATGAGAGCTAGTCCCCCAGATGCCTGGTTGGGATCTGGGATTTTGTTGTAGTTTTTTTAATTTGCAAGTCTAGGTATCTGACCTGGTTTGGTCACTTTCAACTCCTGGAGGCACAGGGCAACTGGGTTGAGGTCTGCCACCAAGATGGGCAGTTCTGCTCTGTTTGCTCTGATGCCTCGACAGTTCCATTGTATTATGTTACACCTAACATTCGCCATATTGGGGTTAGGTGTGTCTATTGGAGGCCCTTGAACAGCTTTTTGCCCTGGTCATTACAGGGCTGTTGCGGTCATGGTGCCCGTTCAGCTTGAAGTGAGCCTTCCATCCTGCCTGCCTGGAGTCTGTTCTTGGGGTCCGGTGGTGGATGTTGTTCCCTATCCCTTTCTCCAATGAATCCCTCCGAGTGGCTGGAGTAGCCACCACCCCCATGGTGGAAGGTGAAGGATATTTGCCTCCTCCTCAGGAGAAGGAGGTTCTTCCTCGCTGTCAGAGCCAGTTTTTGTAGGTTTCGCCTCAGTGGAGGACAGGTTTCCAGTAGACTGCTCTTCTACAGCGGCAGATGGATCCACCCCTGGCTGAGCATTAGTTTCTTCTGGTTCTTGAGGAGGGGGGTTGGCCTCCTCCTCAACTGTCTCCTGCACTGGAGCCGCTGAAGCTCGTTTTCTTTGTCTTTTTCCTGATTTTTTTCTTTTCCGTTTTCTTTTCTTCTTTTCGCCAGTGTTTTGTGTCACTGGGCCAGTCTGTTCCACGACCAGCTCTTTTGGGACTACCTTGGGTGCCCCCTGGTTTGTTTTCTTCTCATTTTTTTGGGGTCGGGTAGGTGATTTGGAGACCATGCCAGCATAGGCACAGGTCTTTGAACCCCTGACAAGGTTCCTGGCTTCAGGAATGGAAATTTTCCTTGAAGCTCGGATTGCCTTTTCCTTCAAGAACGAAGCAGTTTACACAGCAAGGTTTTTGCCCACGGCAGTCTACCACAGACAGCCTTCCCTCTGCATCTCTTACCAGTGTGGCCAAAACGGTGGCACTTGTAGCATCTCATCAGAGATGGTAGGCCGTTCAACTGCACTGCTAACTACCGTGAAAATGGCCCCCATAGAGCCTGCAGTACTCCAATCTAGGTCTACCTGGGTAGTAGAGGAGTGAGGGGCATGGTCTATGATCCTAAAACCTTGCCTTGTGGCACTTTGATCAGTACATCTGCTGCCCTGAGGGCACAGGGGATAAATTGATCTACATTTGTGGCCATCCTCCATTTTTCTATCTTTATTAGAAGTGTTACTGCTTACACCCTGGAGGACTGAGCAGCTCAAAATGACATGAAAAATTAATATGATGGTAAAGGAGGTAGGCACATCTTAAAGCTTAATTTATTGCCTGAAAAAAATGTTTGTACATATTAGATTGTATTCCCAGTAGTTATGAACGGATTTTAGGTTATGTAGGGGTATGTAACCATGCCTAGATCACTGATATATATGATAAATTCCATGTTACCATGTCACCATGCACCATAATGCATTTGATTTGTCAGAATTATGTCAAAAAATAAATAAGCATTGTAATTTGCCTAAAACCATGCATTGATAATGGTTATTTGTAATCTTATGGGCCATTTACCTACACAGCTCAGGGATATGAAAACAACCCTCATAGAGCCATACACTATTACTGTGGATTATACCACGATTTCTGGCTTACACAGTGCTTTTTGGGGTCTATTCCCATCCACATATCTGTCGATATTGCACACCCTGTAGGCTGTAACATCAATTGTGGAAGGTGTGCGGTTATCCTGGATAACAGCACGCCTTACATGGATAACAGCATGCCTTACATGGATAACAGCACGCCTTCCAAATCATATATTACAAGTTAAAACCCACGAAATTTTCCAGGCCAGGGTAGGGATCGAACCTGCAGTCTCACATCCCAAATCTAACTCCCTGTGCACTGCACCACAGGGACTGACGAGATACGCTCGGTTCGAACCAAATCTGGATAGGATACAAAGCCGTGTGCGCTGCCGCTGTCCGCTGCCAGGCGACGAGGTGTATTATACACAAACATAACAGCGAGACGCGTCTTTTTTCGCCGTGTGCCCTGTCACTGTCCGCTGCCGGGCGCAGAAGGAGGAGACGCGGTGGCCTAGCGGTTAGCGCGTTGCGTTCAGCCGTGAGAGGTACATGGATCGCGGCCCGGTCCGGGCGCATCTTTTTTCGCCGTGTGCGCTGCCGCTGTCCGCTGCCGGGCGACGAGGTGTATTATATACAAACATAACCGCGAGACGCATTGAAATCTTTTTTCGCCGTGTGCGCTGTCCGCTGCCGGGCGCAGAGGTGTATTATACACAAACATAACAGCGAGACGCATTGAAATCTTTCGCCGTGTGCCGCTGCCAAGCCTAGCCGAGACGGGCGCTGCCGCTGTCCGCTGCCGGGCGAGGAGGTGTATGTACCGATCGTGTACACACAATGGCTGGCATCGAGTCCCGGGGAGGGGGAATAATTTTTATTTTCATCTTGAATATATTGGTATAATATTGATTATTTATTGGTTTCGTGGTATAAAATAAGTAGTCAATGGAAAACTCATGACTTTTGGGGGTTATCGATGATAATAACACTCAGCCTACGGCCTCGTGTTATTATCCGTCGATAACCCCCACGCGTCATGAGTTATCCATTGGTTACTTGTTCAGTAGGGGACTGCATGCACTGCATGACCACTTTCTGGCTGCAGTTTGCATGGGAAACTTTTCACAGAAAACCCCTGACTTTACTTCACATTTCCCTTAATATCTCAGTAACTATAGGAGATAGCAACATGGGGTTTGCTGCATTGTTCATCAGAAATATTAAGCTTTCTATTAAGGGGTTTTTACTGTGTTGTACGACAATTATTTCCACTAAGGGGTAAACACCCTAGAGATGGGATGTAGGCCTCCACATCGACCCCCTGGTAAGTGCATGTAATTTTCTCAGGTGGGGTGGGATGGCCAAAGGTCAGGATGTATGTAGCTGTCTCCACAACCTTTCCTCTTGATCTTTATTTGGTGGACATCCATCACACCTTGTGGTCTCATCGCAGCTTTGATCTCTTCTATAGGGGTCCACAGCAGATCCTCTCACTTGATTACCCCCTTTGAAGAGTCTAAGGTGTGTACACTGGCTATCTGTGTAGCTCTACTCTACTGCTGAAAGCTTTATACACAGGGTGCGCCTTGTACGTGAGGATAGAGCTTAGTGCGCCTTATAGGATTGACCTGAGTTGAGGGTGCGCCTTATACATGGGGGTATTAAAGTACTTTCCATTGGATTTTGCGAAAAAATGTGCAGTTTTCTTACTTTCCATTACGAAATTTACTGAAATCTCATGACTTGCCCCACAATTTCTTGTTATATTTAGGGTCTGATTTGTCTGTCTTTTGTGTTAGAAGATGCCGACTGTTTTAGATTCTATGTGTTGAGGACATCTTGCATAGAGAAACTATTTTATTAGAGTGCATCATGCCCATTGGTCATCATATGCAACAATGAAGTGATCTTACAGCACTTCATTGGACGTGGCATATTTGAATGTGGCCCTGACGAGTAACCCATTCATGCATCATGATGGCACGTGGCTATAACGCATGAATGGGTTACTCGCCAGAGCTACATTCCTGCATTATGGGCATGATTCATGCACCATGATGGCACATGGTTATAATGCATGAATGGGTCACACACCAGAGCTACATTCCTGCATTATGGGCATGATTCATGCATCATGATGGCACATGGTTATAATGCATGAATGGGTTACTCGCCAGAGCTACATTCCTGCACTATGGGCATGATTCATGCATCATGATGGCACATGGTTATAATGCATGAATGGGTTACTCGCCAGAGCTACATTCCTGCACTATGGGCATGATTCATGCACCATGATGGCACATGGTTATAATGCATGAATGGGTCACACACCAGAGCTACATTCCTGCATTATGGGCATGATTCATGCATCATGATGGCACGTGGCTTTAACGCATGAATGGGTTACTCACCAGAGCTACATTCCTGCATTATGGGCATGATTCATGCATCATGATGGCACGTGGCTATAACGCATGAATGGGTCACACACCAGAGCTACATTCCTGCATTATGGGCATGATTCATGCACCATGATGGCACGTGGCTATAACGCATGAATGGGTCACACACCAGAGCTACATTCCTGCATTATGGGCATGATTCATGCACCATGATGGCACGTGGCTATAACGCATGAATGGGTCACACACCAGAGCTACATTCCTGCATTATGGGCATGATTCATGCATCATGATGGCACGTGGCTATAACGCATGAATGGGTCACACACCAGAGCTACATTCCTGCATTATGGGCATGATTCATGCATCATGACTCTTTTTCTACCAAATTGTTTTTGGCTTAAAATCGGCCTCTATGGAAAGTCATTGTCTTTCAAATACTGTTTGAATTGTATTGATATTCCTACTAGAAGTTGGTCTATATCTACTCTTTCCTATTCCCTCAGGATGTGTGTGGTGCACATATATGCGCGGGCAGAGACACATTTGTCCTCTGTGAAATTGTGTAATGTAGTTCTCGCCATGAATATGACCTTAGCTTTTGAAATGGCGTTAAACACCTATTACTCACTCCTACTAGAAGCTAAGTAATGGGTGTTCAAGGTAAGCATGTAGGCAAAAATGGATGGAATCCTGATTGTCTGTATATCCTCTGATAAGGGAGACAGGATGGGGATAACATAGCATACATCTCCTGCAAAATGATTTCACAAAACTTCAAAATGATATCTTAGGACTCCCTCTAACATGAAATAAAAGGCACATGGTAGATATTGTTGAATACCGTAATCTCCCGCGTATAAGGCGCGTCTTATACGGGGGGTTTTAGTTCTCATTGGATCCACAAGGGGGACACCCAAGACCTTTCTTTTGATATCTTACATGCCCCCTTGGTCATAATAGAACATAAGGGGGCCCAGGGTGGCCCAAGCTACACATAGGTTTTTGAATTTTGAAAATTCATTCAGTAGAACCAAAGTTGTGAATTTTACATTTTTTTGAGAATTTTCCAAAACTCTAGGTGTGCCTTATAAACAGGCTGCGCCTTATACGCAGGAGAGTACGGTATTTTTAGAATTTATGAATTACATGTTATCTGTTCCATTTGGTTACCATGGCAACCAAATCTATGTAGAATTGCTATTTTAAGTATGTTTGTTGCGATGGTAGAATCTTTTTCATGATTTTTTTTTTTAATTCTCAACCATGTTTAAAGGCTCACAATATCACACCAAAAGGGAGTAGAGACTAATGGTTTTAAGTACATAGAGACCCCATGCTAAATAAGCAAGCCCTGAAAAAAGCTAGAGAGTCAGAAGTTATGAATTCATCACTGCCTTTAGATACGACCTATGAATTAATTGACTCGGCTTTACTGTTACATGTCATTTGAAAACAAATGCAACTCCTCTTTTCACTTTTATTGAATGTATTGATGCTACTGATAATGCAAAACAATAAATTCATGTAAGGCAAAAATAAATGTCCGTAATATTAACTTGCTGCAAGGCTGCATTTTCTTCTGTCTGGACATCTCACACATGCTTACTGCCATCGACATAAATGTCGCTATACACATATCAAAACAAGATTTTTAAGCTTTTAATTTACAGACTTCTTCGATTGAGAGTATATAATTACATACATCTAAATTGCTGACACTCCTACTACCATTAGAGGTAGACCTTTATTAGGCATTGACGGTTTTGATATACCATTTAGGTATTGCTTCGAATAAATCTCTCTTAAGCAATCTCATCACATCATTCATTCAGCAACAAAACAAGACCTAATTGCCCTCTCTCTCCCCCCCTGGAATTACTAATGCATGTTAAATTTTACTCATACAGAAAAATTCTGAAATGGACTTGAGGTGCAAGGTATGTGTGAACACAAATCTGGACTGAACATTACATTGGTTTTTAGTGTTATAAAATCATACCCTGACTGCTTGATATGATGGGGGAAACTTAATATGTAACCTGATAAGGCCGCTAATGCAAAAGTGCTTCATGGCCATTGGTTGACATGATGCACCAATGAAGCTGGTGAGTCTGCTCGCCAGCACTCCATTGGAGCATCATGGCAATACCCCGGGAGTGTATCACCCCCATAGGGCTAGCATGATACATCACATTGACCAATAGGTATGATGCATTTTATGCACTAGTGGTCCTTAAGGCATCAACCTGAGAGGGAGGTATGTATACATCTGTCCTTTGTATGGCACTAATCAAACCAGGCCAGCCTCAATAAGCCCGGCCGCGGGGCACAATGCCTCCACATGTATAGCAGCTTTTACAGATGAAGGAAAAGAAGCACTAGTGTGCCTTTACAAAGAGCCAGACCTCTGTACTTGTGATGCTTTCAAATCTGGTGCCTAAACACTCTCAACTGTGAACAGTGACACTTTCTTATCATGGTAAAACACCGGTCATAAACCAATAGTTTAAAGATATTTTTGATAAAATTGGCCTCTAACTTTTTGTATAAGTCTACCCTTGTGTCATAAAATTGTTAGAAATGTAAATTTGGCATCAAAATTGGTTCATAAGGTTTCTACAATGTAAGAGATGCCACTCACTGATCTCTGAAAAATTCGGAAATTATCCCAATTTCTCTGTATGCAATAGGAAATGCTTATGGTAATTAAAGACAGAAAATCGGAATTCCTAAAAAGAGTGGCATCTCTGCTAAGGGCAGCTTATAAGGGTTTTTTTCGGGGCTGTTTTAAATCAAATTCCTACAAAATTGATATCTTGAGTATCCAGGTGTGTTTCTAAGGCATATTGTTACTCACTTTCATCCACTGCTTTATGAACATACCCCTTTCTGACTACATTTTACACAAAGACATATTCTATGATGGTCTGGCACAGGTACCCATCTCATGGTCAGGCCCGTTCTACTTCTAAATATTTACATTCCCAATTGTCAAGGTGGAATATATTAGCTTTAAAAATGATAGAAAAATAGGCCATAAATCATTTTCTTCAAAACATTGAAAATATCTATCACCATCGGTCAAAGTACCACATACCATATCTTTACAAGAATCCTTTCTGTTAATGTCAATCTTAGCTTCGTCCTTCATTCTTACTAAAGTATAGCTCTACATATTAGAGAGTTGTCATTTTTAACAGGGGTGGGGGGGGGGGGTATTTCAGACCCATTGGGAGAGGGGTTTGGGGGCGGAAACGATTTCTCCCCTAGCAGAAAGCCCATTACAGAACATTTCAGACCCCTTTCGGGTAGGGATTGGCTGAAAAACTTTGGCGTGTGTGCAGAAAAATCCACCTACCCCCCCCCCTCTCTTGTTGAAAAATGACCACTCCCTGACACAAGACTTCAGGACAATCTCATGATCTGCAGCTTAAATATAGAGGATAACGTCATCAGTAATCCATCCTTAAGGACACATTTTACAAATGGGTTAATCACTTAACATGTTGCTGCTTTAACATGGTACTATACATTGCATTATATTTTCCCTCACTGTGCCTCGGACTCAATACTCCTGACTTCACAAGCCATGATTGCCAGCCAGGTATAAAATCATAATACTGAAAATATATCTTGAATTCAAATGAACACGTGACTCAATGAGTAGCCCCATTCAATTTGTATACAGGTTTACACATAGCAATCTGCGGTTCTAGCTTTGAGTATTAAATGGACAGTGGACAGGGGTGCGAAATCCTGAAACCTTATTTATTTTTCTTTATTCAGACATGCATTATACCACCTCACAAGGACTTCTAATTCATGTTTTTACATGAGATAAACGTTATTTGAATATTCAATTGGATACATTTCCACTTCTATAGTAACAGTGGCTTAGAATTAAGATTAGGATACCATTTAGGGCTCACACTGGACCCAACATTGGGAAGATTTTAAGACCCCCCCCCCCCCACCCCCAATTGGTATTTGATTTTCTCAGCTGAGGTACACAGATGGCAGGAATGGTCCTAGTGAGCATAGAGCATTCTGAATTTTCATAAAAGAGATTTCACACCCCTGATGGAGAGGAGAAACAATCAGAAGAAGCAGTTATCTAGACATTAGAGAGGGAATTGAGAAGTGTGACAGCAACCTTCCCAGCTCTCTATAAAAGAGTATACAGGGCCACACCGAGCTGCTAGGCAACATTGAGCTAATATGATACAAGTCTATTATACTAGACCATTAAGGCTGCTCACACGGCAGGAGGTTCTATTAATCCTTCAAGAGCCGCTAATGCATTAATGCATTAGTATGATACATGTATAAATGCAGCCCTGGGAGTAACTCCACAGGGCTGCATTAATGCATCAGGCCGACCCTACGGGGTTGAAACACTTCCGGAGGATCGGCATGATAGACCGATGAAGTGTTGTTAGTAGGCTCGCAAGCACTTAATTGGTGCATCATGCCAAGCAATGGGCATGATGCACTCCTGCATCAGTGACTCTAAAAGGGTTAACATATATAACTCTTTGTAATAATAATAAGCACGCTATCAAACACCTTTGTACAGGAACACTTCATCCTCTGGTTCATATAAAAACAATCAAATCATCCAAATAACAGTTTTCTCAGCATGGTTACCACCAAGTATTGCAGTTGGTACTGAGCGTACAGTAAATGCTGAGGTATCTCGTTACTCTTGGCGCCTTTTCTATTTACCATAAATCCCCGGTCATAAGCTGGTCTTTTTTTTTGTTGCTATTTTTGGTCAAAATCGGCTTCTAAATTGTCAGAGTCTACCCCCGGCTTAACTAAGGATTTATTATAATAGATTAAAGAGAAAATTAGGCCTCTACATCGGCTTATAGCATTTTCTGAGTCTATCCCTAGCTTATGACTGCGGTCGGCTTATGAGCGGGGTTTTACGGTAGTTTATTGAGGAAAAAATTGTTTTTGTCAAACTTCAGATAATACCGGTTGGTAATATTGACTAATTATCACTAGCAGTGAAGTCTGAGGCGTATATCATGGTGTACATGGTTCTAGATATGAAATTGGTAAATATGGCTCCCATTGTAGGGTAATAATAATAATATTTATAAGCACTCTGCACTTGGTATTAGTCTATGTAACTCCCTCAGATTTCATACATGGTTCACAACATGTGAGATGGACTTAAGGATTAAATTTCACCAGGCAGTAAAATAACCAGACACACTCCCTAATCGGAGTAATGCAATGAGTTGTGAAGCAAAGATACATGTATACATCTTCATGTATTGGTTAATAATACAATATTTTGGTTTATATTCTCTCAAAAAATGCTTAGACATCAAATATGAAATTCAAATTGATGGTTTTATCAGATTGAGAATGAACTCAGTTATAACAATGATGAATATCTCAACGCGTGATTAGATAAAAAACATAAAGGCCATTTTTAGGTTCATTGACTTGACCCGAGTCTACCTGCAAGCCATTTCATAATTGACTTGCCTTGTTGTATACCGTATCATCGTGAATAACCGCTCCAGCGCTAATAGATTCAGCCCGGTCATTAATCTTAGCCCTTATACCGAGATGTTCGTTCAGTGGGCGCAACCATCACTGAAGCTGGGTACCAGCGAGTTATCCCTGATAAAGAGCTATCAGATGGGTACCAGTTGACCCTTTTAGAATTCCGCAGTGAATAGCATGAATTATTTCATTGTTTGATAATTCATCCCGCTAGGTATATAAGACCTTCACTTAAATTCAAGATCTAGGTTTAGTGCTTAAGAGTTATTTAAGCTCGCCATAATCCTTGGTGCCTATTTTGAAACCAGTGCTTACTGGAGATTGGTGCTTATTCAAAACCCGGTGCTTAAATGCGATGATACGGTACACTCGGCTCGAGTCTACGTACTACTGCTGCTGCTGCTTGCTAAGCCCCCAATCCTGTTGTACACATGCAGGACTAGTGCTACCATAGCTGCCGTGGTGCTGTCTGCCTTGTCAGTCTGTCATGACAAGATTTAGAGATGTATGTGGTGATATTACACTAAACCCCTTTGTGGTTCTCAATAGCAGTGGTAGGTGACAGCTACTGCTGCTGCTGCGCATGTGTGTGAGCGATCAGCCAGTCTATGCCGTGTCAAACCACTTGTGTCATTTTAGACGCAGATCCGCTGCTGCAATTTTCATGTGCAATGTTTTTGGTTTTTATCATCTGATGTGTCACACATTTCTTTTGTAATAAGTGTCACGAAAAAAACAGCACACCACACAAAAAGAAGACTTCAAAATTTAGCTCCATCGTTGTGAAGTCGACTCCTGTGTAAGCTTGCATCCTCTAAGGCTGCAGCAGTGGATTGCACCTATTTGCATAGTGCAACACGTCAGGCCGGGGCGTGATCACCTTAGCATGAAGGAGCGCTGCATGCGCTGCTCGTTGATCGGCATGGCCTGTAACACCTCGTCCAGTAGCTGTAGCGGCCGGTGAAGCTGCACCTCGATCCAACATGGCGTCTCCTTGATGCTCTGTCTGGGGTAGTCTGGACCCCATCCCTTCACGAAGCTCAGCCGCAGGATGCAAAGCCGCCGCAGATCATCCACCCCAATACCGGCTGCAGCTGACAGCCCTGTCATTGAAATGTAATCATTCATTTTCTTGTTGCCTAGAAAGAGAAGAAGAGAAGACCTTGTTACTGGGGCACCAGGCGACCCACCAGGACCCACCACCCAAAGACTCTTAGCTCTGCTAGCCTAAACTAACAGGGGTAGGATCTTAACTTAATGCTCTATCAAAAAAGCAAATGAAGGAAAGAATGTTCTTCATATCTACTTAACATCTCAGGTATAGACGATAAATGTATGTAAAGAATATAATACTATCATGATTGTCTGATAATGAAGAAACATTTTGCGACCCCCCCCCCCAAAAAAAAAGAAACCGACAATATATTTCTTTCTTTGAGACAAGCAGGTGGAAGACTCAACAATTCCTACTTTAAAATCGTGTTTGATACATAGTAAAGGTTAGTTGTGCAGACTCTGTGTACAGTTATTCTGGTACTGGTTTATATTGACGAGTCATACTGGTTAGGTTGGTGAGTAGTCGTAAAGCAAACATATGATTGGGGGTCTAGATGGGGGGTCCCCATGTCACATGTCGATTTTAAGAAAAGGCAATGTCACATGTCATTAAATTTCTATTTCCCCATGTCTTTGTCACTAAGCTCCATGTCACATGTCGATTTTAAGATAATATCATGTCTCATGTCACTAATTTTTTACTCCTCCATGTCCTTGTCACTAAGCTCCATGTCACATGTCGAATTTAAGAAATGGCCATGTCACCCTGTCGAATTTAGGGGTCTAGACCCATATGATTGTAGACAGATTAGGAATGTTTGGCGGCTAAAATTTAGGATTTCAATTAAACCAAGATGACATAAAACGGTTACACTTTCCCCCTATTATAAATCCATCAAAAGAAGAAATTTATTGACCATCATGCCTGAATTTGTTTGTGGCGAAAATTTAGGATTTCAATTGAACATAGATGCCATAGGGTAAATCGCCCCGGACTCGACCACTAGGCATGTTGACCACCCTAGGCTAACCTCTTTCAGATAACATAGAATTACTAATTGATTGTACCTGATTGACTACAATAGTTTAAACTTCCATAGTCCCCAATCATCACCCATGAATTGTGACAATAACATATGATAGAAGGGTGGTCGAATTAAGGTTTACCATCATGCCTGGTGGTCGAGTCAGGGGCGATTTACCCATAATAAATCAATCAAAAGGCGAAATTAAAAGTCTATCATGCCTGTCTGTGAGAGCTCAGATTACCTCTAATGATACCAATACTGCTTCTTCATCAAAACATTAATCTGGTCAATTTTCACTTAGGGTGGAAACTGACAACCACCATTGACCCCAGTTCTCTTATAATTGGGGAATCAAAATATTACTTCGCTGTTAAAAAGCTGACATCCCCCTTCTGTAGGTTGATTAGAGACAGCTGCGTAACGAAACCAGGAAAACTTATGATATTGGGAAAAGGAAACAGGGGTGTGAAATCCTGAAACCGATTTCCTCTGAAGCGTATCATACCATCTCCCCAGGAATTTTAGTCTATATTTAAATTTTTTACATTATAGTAAATTGATTAAAATAGTTAAGTGGACACTTTATACCACCTTATATTCATAAAGGGAAGCTTAGAATAATGGTTAGGATGCTTTGATATCTCTATTTTGGCTGACATTATAGACCCAACATTGGAGAAAATTCAAAGACCCCCCCCGCCCCACATTAATGCTAATTCATTTTCTCAGTAGATTTGCACACATCTCAAGAAGGATCCTGGAGAGCATCAAAACCGCGGAATTCCGCTTTTCGGCGGAAATTTCACACCCCTGAGGAAAGTAACACAACTCAATACATTAAAACCGGGAACTTCTTGTAAACAAGAAAAGGTGGCACCTCCACCTTACACATGTTATCAAAACCAAAGACAAAGGGAAATCGTCCAATGTTTTAATTGAATAGGGTTTCATATTGTTAGCTAGACTATGATTGAATAGCAGTCAAGTTTCCTACATGTCTACGCTACAATGTCCGGCTATTCATGTACATAATGTCAAGTTGTGAGAGGGGTTATTTTGTGTTAGTGGAGGTTACATCCAACAAAAAGATTCCCAATGTAGCCTGGTGGCCCAGGGAAGTCTTCCCTTCTTAGAACATTAGTATAAAACAGTTCATTAGCTATCTCATAAGCCTGGATTGTTGTAGGGACTCAATATTAATTATTTTTCCTCAGCATTTTTTGTTTTTTTAGGGTTTTCTTGGAATTTTGAGTTAATGTAAAATCCTGCATGTAAGGTGCAACCTGTACACGAGGATTGCCCCCCTGGAGCGCCTTACGGAACAAATATAATTTAGTGGGATGCCTTACTGTTACAGGCCAGATTATTTTACATCAATTTAGTACTAGATAGGCCCAAAAAAGCCCCATGTGCGTCTTATAGGATTGGTGGTGCATCTTATATGCGAGCTATTACAATATATATTTGTTACTAACTTCCTTCTGTCCCAACGGCGAAAAAGTTTTGTAAATCCTCACTTCTTTGTCATGTAGGGTCTGACTTACTTCTTACAAATGCAGTCGTGTATTACATCCCAAAGGCTTTCTCTCAAACTCCCATGGTGCACAAGTTGCAGAAATTTATCCATAAATGTTACCAATTTTTTGATTTTAGTAATATACCTGTGTTTAATATGTCTATCAAGTTAATAAATACCAGGACTTATGACTTAGCTAATGAAATCAAGAACAGAGCATGGATCTGTGATGAAAAAGGAAACCTTCAACATTTCAGAGTAGTGAACGTTTTACAATCATGGGTTTATATAGATTAGTTCATTAATTCAAACAACTATTGGTAGTTAGCAAACATCATTTTATAAGGAAAGTTTATAGGTCAACTATACACTAGTAACTACAACTACCGGTATTTGTTCTACAATAGCATCTACAGGAATCTACTCAACAGGCAATAACTAGCAAAAGAGTCGGTGTTTCCAGAAACAGAACATAATTGTCAAATACTAGAGTTTAGGGGGCATGCACATTGGTACATTTCAGGGCCTGGTCTAGAATACTATTAAAGCCCTGTGGGCTTTTGCTACTTTCTTTTTAAGACGTTTATTTCCTGGAAACACCTTTTCAATTTACTCGAGGCACAAACCATATATTTTGAACTTACCGACGGCGGGGGCAATTCCGCCCACAGAAGCAGGGCCGGGTACATTACCGGACACGGCAGCGGCCTGCGCGGCAGCAGCTGCTTGGGCTGTGGCAGCCTGTTGCTGCATTTGATGGTGGCACTGTCGTAAGTCAAATACCTGGAACATAAACAAGTAGGGTTCGAGTCTTAAATGAGAAAAAATCTACTACAAGTTATTTACATTTACTCTTCATGTCAAGATCTAAATCAATCTTAAGCCTTTTCGCATCTTTTCAGGGTTGATCTTGGGTTTGCTGATAAAATATGTCCAGTGAGGTTTTTCTCTTAACAACTTTAGGTCTAAACTGCAATCACTCTAGGAATCCCAGGCTGAAAGAAAATCTGATCGGGAAAACAGCATTTGACATATAGCGAGATTTTAATTGACTTACCTTTATATATGCTGTAGGGTATATTTTGTGTACCGCATCTCCAGGGGCACGACCGGCTTCCCGGTCCAAGTAGTAACTTTGTACAAAGACGCTGTGGTCACTGAGACACCGGATCCACACGTCTCCCTCTCCCCGGTAATCCAACTGTACGCCCTTACCTACATGTAACCTATATTGGCAAGAAATCAATATTATATTAGAACATCATACCTGAAATCCTCACGTATAAGACACAGCTTACACACAAGATTTACACCACCTATGTCTGAAGGAATTTAACCCAACCAATGGCCCGTCTTATACCGTAATCTCCCGCGTATAAGGCGCGTCTTATAGGCCAAACAAAAGGCTGCTGGGTCTTATACGTGGGAGGAAAATTGACTTGAGTTTGGGGTGCGCCTTATAGGGGGGGTATTTTTACTATAGAACAGTACTAAATTAACAAAAATCTGCTCTTAGAGGTGCGCCTTATATGTGGACTTGCATTCTCTGAGTTGGGGATGCGCCTTATACGTGAGCTGCGCCTTATATGCGGGAGATTACGGTACATGAGGATTTTTAACTATAGACTAGTGGCTTCGCCACTAGATCTTGAGGCATTGGCCTCAATGAGAAAATATGGGAGGAGGTGCAGTCAAACTGTGCGTCATGCTTCTGGCCCAGTGCAGGAAAGCAGAGATAGCAGCTAGGGAGCCTCTGTGTGACCCATATCGCCAGCCTGACGACATCACTCTCCCAGCAGATTCTGTTGCTCCGTACTGACGTAAACTTTTATCAGATTCTCCCGTCGATGCCCATTCAGAAGTTTAGACACAGAACTATCATAGATTTCTCATGATTTCTTGGGTTTTACTTCTAGGCTATCATGATGTGAGTATTAGGTTCGAATATATGTATCATATAACAGCCAATCTTTAATATACAACTTATGTTAGAGTGTTATATCATAACTTAACAATGGCGGATTTATTGGATATTGTTGTCAAGCAGTCAGTCTCTGTCGAGAGTAGGCTTATTTTCCAAAGGGTTTCTCTTAAATACGTGACTGAGAATCATTTGGTCAGTAGTAAGTGTTTTTACATGTAGGGTCCTGAGAATATTGATTAAACTGAATGTAGGGGAAAAAATCTAGTTAACTTTGCATTTAGTACACATTTCTAGGTAGGCTCTTTTGGTTTATCTGTTCCTGGCAAGCACTCAAGCTTATTTCAATGGGGTGGGGACCAGCGACGAACTAATGCCTTTTTATATATAGGGTAAATAGTATTAAGTGACCAAGATTTAACCCAAGGTGCATCCTTCTTGGCTACAAGATGTAGCCTAACTCAGGGTGCGTCTTATACACAAGGATTTACAGTACTGTTAACCCCAAGTCACTGTCCAGGGGTGTGGACCGCCGAAACTCATTTCCTCTGAAGCGTAAAATACCAACTCGCGGGTACCATTGGGACAATATCTCTATTCCATTTGGCAAATGATTTTGGATGAAACTTTGAATCTCAGGAAATTCTATTTCAGACACCCCCCCCCAATTAAAGGTTATTCATTTTCTCAGTGGATTTGCAGAGATCTCAAGAATGGTCCTGGTGAGCATTAAAACCGCGGATTTCCGCAGAAATTTCACACCCCTGCTGTCATAAGCCAATTTCATTTTTTGACCAAAAGCGGCTTCTAACAGAAATTGGCCAGTAAAGTACCTCTTTGAAAATAAATTGCTATAAATACCGGTACTGGACTGATGGCTCGGATGGCCAAAGGACCAACACGTTTGGGACTACCCCTGCAATCTCCAGCTTTGACATATCAAGTTAGTTAGTTAGTTAGTGTTTTACGGCACGTCAGCTACTGGTGATGGCTATTTGTGCCTAAAGGTTTTATGGAAGAAAGTTTCTACTGTTTAAATTTGACTGTAGTATCCCAGGTTCTTGACATATGCAAGTATTGTATCCGGTCTGCAGGTATCAAATAACTCTTTCAGTGTTGTACATTGATGGTATTGTGCCCTCATGGGGCACTGGCTACATTCCACAAGGAAATGTTCCACCGTCAGGTGTTTTTGACACCTGTTGCAAAGCGGTCTGGGTTCTCTCTTCATGAGGTGTGAATGCAAATCACCAGAGACAGATAACCAATGTTTATGCAGGCCTTGCAATAACTTATACAATTTTCTTCTGGAAATAGACCCTGATTGCATGCTTCCATTGAATAATGACTTACCGCGCCCGTTCACTGGCCTCTGTGCGGTGTACGTTGGAGAGCTGTCCAAGGCAGAAGCGGTCTATGGATGATGGATCTGTGTAACCGTCCACTGTGACCGTGGGACAGCTAGAAGGTACCTTGAACGTCTCACCGACCTGCTGATCCAGCTCGAAGTAGGTGATGGAACACCAGAACTCAGGCGCTACATGAGACATAATATGTCATTTAAATGTATAGGCTGCAAGTGGGACTGAAGCTCGTTCTGGCGATATAAATTGATAAAAAGCTGATAAGAGCTTGTCCCTGGACGTGTGTTATCTGAGGACAAGGTACCTATCATGACATATCTTATCAGGGCATATGACCAGACCCAGCAATATTCAAAATTGTGGACCCACTGGATATGGGTCTAGACTAGGCTATAGTTGGCAGGTTTGTAATGTCAATGAATATCTATCTGTAATTTATGAGCATGCACTAATCTCTATCCTGTGGAGAGGGTGGTCTTTCACTTAAAGAAAATGTTGACCATTATGAATTAATCAATACTGTTCTGGGGATGTCAACTGAACATCTAGATCAGTGTGGTGATAAAAAGGATCTTGGTAAATTCAAATTGAAGAGAAATTAAACAGTTATTAAGACTAAACTACTAAATGTACAATGTGCTGAAGAATTGATACTACAAACACAAAGCGCTAAGCTCACTATACAGCTACAGCACGCAGCCTGAGGTGCACTAATAAACACCATTAATTCTCACAAATAATGATACATTTTGTATATTTATATGATAAATAGGATTTCCCCCCTAAAACATTACTTTATTCCATCAACAGGGATGAAAATGACAAAATGCTCGATTAGAACCCCATAGATAAAGGTTCTGTGTAGAAATGTATACCGACGTTGCAGGTTCCTTAGTATGGTGCACCGCTTGATCTGGTATCTTGAAAGATCAACACTGATAACTGTTATGTACTGTACTCTTAAAAAGTCTGCACTGAAGGAAGGGAATCATCTCATTGGTCAATAATGTATTCTGCTAGGTGGGTCTTTGGAAAATCCCTAATATCAGGGAAACCCCTAAAGATTTCCAATCCTGTATCAAATATATAAAGACTTTTCGAATGATTTCATGAGAACTTATTAAAAATGTTTTTTCAACCTTACTATTTCCTCCCCTTCTGATAAAGTCTTCACTATTTATAACCTCTATTCTAATAACACAACAACAATTATGACTCAACATGCTTTAATTAACATAAATTATCAGAAAAATCAGAAACTGAAGAAACCAACCGGTTACTTGAATGTGCAGAGGGCGACCAAGAGAGGCGACAGCAGCTCGTAGTTTGACCATGCGGTGCGCCTAATTAGCACTAACATAGGCCACACAGGGTTCCCACTCTTCCACAATGACTCAATTACCTTACAGGGGTACTCTACTTTCAGACCTTCTATCAAAGAGGTACATTACACACCAAAACTTTTAACTAAACTTTTTTTTTGTAGAATTATTTACCTGCAAATCACAGGGACTACCTTTTTGTAAATTCTTATGCAATTTTATGCTTGTATCAAAATTCAAATTTTAGTGCTGCTTCTCCAATCCAAAATTTAGCTGAATAGACACATACATCTTGAAAGTAAATATTTCAAATTTCGAGTACAAATTTATGGTTAGGTGCATATATCACCAGATTTTTAGAGAAAAATTGAAGATCTTAGGGCTCATTAAACTGTGGGAACCCTGAAGTCGATAAACCTGAAAAAAAGTCCTATGGGGCATGCAGCGAAACTAGCGAGTTGGCAACCTGGCCGCCTCAAAACAAAGACATTGTGATCAAAACAAAGAACAAATTAAGCACACCATTGTCAAAACCTGCTCACTCAAGCCAGAGCCCTTTACTTTATCATATTAAGTGTCTTAACTGTTAGAAATTGTTTAACACTGCATAAAGAAAAATGTTGCTATCATACCCCCCCAACACACACACACCTGCTGGCTGCAACCGTAGCACAGACAGAATACAACTCTGTACTTCCAAATATAGTACAGCATTTTGCAATGCAAGTAACTCGAACGGGCACTTAATCTCTACTTTTTGGCCCCTTCTGATACTAACCTCATGTTTTCTTCGAGCATTATCACTCTCAATGGTTAAGCCTATGGAGAATGCATCCATTATCGCCCGTATGTTTCATTGGCAAATAACTCCTCTCCTGTCGAGTTAAGCATTGCACAATACCAGCAGGTGATGAATAATGATGCATATTAACCATAAAAATGCATGAGACAGTGTAATTCTTCTCCATTTTGTTATAATCCAGCAGTTTGCATAAGCACCGTGAGTAGAACGTCTTGCTGTCCGCCATTTTGGATTTTGATGTTCTGTGCGCATGCGCGACCCCTCCTTGCCGGAAGTAGCATTTTCGACGGAGAAATGATATATTCTATCGAATTAACTTGAAATTAATGGCTTTTTGAATATAATCCATGCATCTTTGGCAATATCAATTGAATTGAATAGAATACACCCATCTTTTTACTGTTATAGCCCCACAAATCGATTGTCTTGCTGTCCGCCATGTTGGATTTTGGTTGTATCTGCGCATGCCCGACCCAATTTCCATGGTTATTTGGGTCAATTTGCACGACCACAGCTTTGTGATGCGAATTAACGACAGGGCGAACACGTAATTTTTTTACATTTTTAATCAAACATATCGATTCAAATGATATGCTTTTCCCCTTCTGTATCATATTTCTATATTATAACAGAGAATAATTGAAAAAAAAAAATAACGACCACTTTTATGACAATAGAGACGCGCGAACAGAGCGAATGATGGCAAATTCATCAACATTCATCAATTATTCACACTGATCACACTCCGGACCAAAAGCGCGGGAACGTTGAACCTATTCGCACCTCTTATGGGATTTAACAAAGACCGGAAAAGCGTCTTAGTTTTTCTCACTGTTAAGAGGCACTGAATCCATCAAATTTTTGCCCGACTCTTATAACTCTGTTCGAGTTCATGAACAGAGAGCCTATGTTATTTCTAACCAATGAATTTAATAACTAACTGCTTATTGCTTCAGGGTTCAAAGCACTGAACACAACCTTCCCTGGAAGAGCTTAATTAGAATGCATTAGATACATACGGTAGGCATTTTATAGGAATGTAAAGGACTTTGGAATATGAAAATCCCTAAATCAAGGGAACCCCTGTTTTGTCAAGACATTTTCACCAGTATTAGATACCAGTATTTTGTAAAGATTTCACTTCAATTTATAAAGTGACACCCAATTTAGAGACCAAAATTTCCTCTTGACAACTACCTAACACCAAATGGTCCGGTGTCTGACACCAAATGGTCCAGTGTCAGCGGAACTAGACTTATACAGGGATGAAAGTGACCTTTCACAAAAATCTAGGAAAATATATCAGATGCGCAAGTTAAGGTATGCAACCATATTACTGGTAACCCCTTTATGTCAGCATAAAGATGACTTTAATCCCCCCATTACCTTAGAACCCAATCAATCTTAGTGCAATATCCCTTAAATTACACTGTCTTAAAATTTCCATTTGTTTGGAGGTTCATTTGAGTTTCTGTTTTTCTGTATTCTCTTCCCAATGGCATTGGCCATACCATAGATTTTTTCCTTTCTGGTGTGGAGGCTGTGGTGAATAAGGTTTGAATGAGCCTGACTGCCTAGCCAGTCTACTCTCCCAGCATAAGACTAACATACCCCTAACATTAACCATATGATTGGAGAGTGACATTGCCTTAATCCAGACTTCCACTAGCTTCCTAGAATTTTAGGACAGGTTTAACCAATGAGAGAAGGCATTGGAGTTTCCTATTTTTCTAGGACTCCCAAGAGCTGGCTAGACTACATAGGGGTACTAACTCCTCCACTCACATGGGTGAGTAGGTGGGGGGGGGGCCCAGTGGGCAATGGGAGTTCCTCTGCTGTAATTATTCAGTATCCCCTGGAGGGTATCCCTTTATTGTCTGGTGTTGGTGCATTAAAGAACTTTAGCCTTACTTTACTATATAATCATTAATTGGCAAAGTGCACAGAAAATAGATTTATCTTTGGAAAAAAGCACATAATGCCTTTTTCTTTTTTTATCTCAAGAAACTGAAAATCTAGGAATTCCTAGGATTTTCATCCCTGCTTATAGTGTATGAAGGATGGCAGGAGCGGGCAGGTTTTGACGGAGCGATATCTAGCATAGATTGCGGACACACCTTGGCCCTTACCTGGCTGGGCGGTGAGTGGCGGGAGATTCACGTCATGTGTAGAGATCTGGTTGTTTGCACTCCCTGAAACACAATACGAAGTGTTAGGTGTGAACCTAAAATGAAGCATCCCCTGGAAAGGCAAGAGTTTAGTCTGGCAGGGGAGGGCTAGATGGACGGGAGGTGCTGGGGAGATGCAGAGGCCAGTGGCAGATTAGAGGGGGGGGGCGCCCCTCCTTTTCCCCTGTAGTAAAGAGGTTACCGTAAACTCCCGCGTATAAGACGTGTCCTCTACGCCAAACAAAATGCTGGTGCGTCTTATAGGATTTCCTCAAGTTGGGTGTGCATCTTATACGAGGGGTACTTTTACTATAGAAATGTACTTATCTTATAAATATCAGCATTAAAATGTGCGTCTTATACGTGAAAATGCATGTGCTGAGTTTGGGGTGCGTCTTATACGCGCAACGCGTCTTCTACGCGGGAGATTACGGTATCTACCGTAATCTCCTGCGTATAAGGCGCAGCCCGCGTATAAGGCCCACCTAGAGTTTTGGAAAATTCTCAAAAAGATGAAAAATTCATAACTTTGGTTCTACTGAATGAATTTTCAAAATTCAAAAACCTATGTGTAGCTTGGCCCACCCCCGACCCTCCTGGGCCCCCTTATGTCCTATTTTGACCATGGGGGCATGTAAGATATCAAAAGAAAGGTCTTGGTGTCCCCCTTGTGGATCCAATGAGAACTAAACCCCCCGTATAAGACGCGCCTTATACGCGGGAGATTACGGTACCTCTTTTAAGCTTAGAATTTAGCCAAAATTAGCGGCTTAAAAAAAGGGCACCCCCCTCCTTTTCAAAATCCTAGAGCCGACAGACATTGTGAGCCAGCAATGTAGACCTTTCTACATTGAAAGGATTACAGTGTCGTGTGGAATGAACCCTATGGATAATAACAACATAAAGAGTTAAACCCTCACTTCCTCGACCCTTTGATTCCTCAGATCCCTCATTACTTCAGACAGAAAATGTGGAACTGCCTCTGTTTTCTATTATATCTTGACTTAAATCCGCAGATAATTTGCTTCCTCAGACATTTCTCCTTGCATTTTCCATATCTGAGGGAGCAAGGGGCTGACTGCACATGGTATATGGGAGGAAAAATTTCTCTCAAAGCACGAGCCCCTTTAATTGTGTAACATATTATAGTAGTAGCTTGTGTTTTAGGCCACACCCCAAAAAAAAAGTTTGTCTACGGATCGCGCTCTCCATATTTTCGGAAATACAAATTAGAAAAAATCTTAGTCTTCGCATTTGCCTCACTTCAGTTTCTACAAGCCTCCTCTTTGAAATGTTTGGCAAATCTTCTTTTTTTTTAATAACTTTTCCGGCAAGGAATCCACTGGACGCCAAAGAATTCTTAAAGAAATCTTACATAAATGAATTCTTTTATAAGAATTCTTATAATGAATTCTTATAAGAATTCTTATAAAAGAATTCATTTATGTAAGCTGCACCTTACATAAATGACTTATTGTGTCTTATAGGAACTTCCCCAACAAACATTAAAGCTCAAGATCTGCGTTACAGCACTTATAACTGTGAGTGCATCTCACCATCAAGCTGCAACTTATAGTCTGATCACATATAAAGAAGTCAATTATTTTGGGCAAAGATTTAAGATATAGAGCTTTCATTATATGGAAAAAACCTCTTTACTGTGATGAGGGAAACTTATGTTGTAGGCTACTGTTTTTATGTACCGTTATTTCTGGACGAGTATTATACTTCAAATTGGTAATTTCTGTTTGGCCTTAAGCGTTGAATCAATTGCCATCAACTCCCTACGTCAGTCACCATTCTATTGCCATTCCATGGTCTTTTTTTTCCTTTCTCTTTTTTAACAGAATGCTGATGGAATGCCATAGTGCCAGTCTGTTCATAAAACTCCGGACAGGAAAAAAACAACAAAAAACCCTGAGTTAATTGAAATTGTGTAAGTCTACCCCCCCCCCCCCTAAGAAAACGGAAAGGTGATGGAATGGCGACTGATGGGAGGGTCAACAGCTGGTGATTCAGTGCTTTCGACATTTATCAAATGTTTGACTGTACTTCTTCTACAACTACGGCGGCATGCTGAGTGTAAGAGAAAGGAGCGTGTGGGGCACAGACCTGTCGAAGGTGCTTTGTACTCACAATAGTTGGTATCAGGCGGCACCGACTGTGTGTAGGCGGCCGTACTACTGCCCGCCCACGTCGTTGTGCCCGCTGTAGAGAAAAAAAGAGGAAAAATTATGCATTTCTTTAGGTAAATTGGTGGGTTTATGCTATGTGTGTCTGTAGCAACATACTATGGTTCACAGGTTATCGATGTAATGAACTGTAAACCGCCTTCAGAAGCAGACCAAATTTTGGGATTTGGAGCCATTTTCGGCTTCTAGGATGGAGTTTATTATTCAATTGAATTATAGTTTAACCATATTCAAATGGTTCTAAATTCAGTGGCCGATCCAGGATCTGGAAAAGGAGGGGGCGCATCTCCTATTTTTGAGCAAATTTTTGGGTCCAAAATATGTAATTAAACTCTTAAGTACTGGGAAAAAGGAGGGTGCGTGCGCCCGCCTCTAAATCTGCCACTGAAATTTGGCTTGTTAATTTGCCTTCTGGGGGAGATATAACATATATATTATATATTTAAAAAAAAATGTTTAGCTTTCAACGATGTGTATTTCAAAACATTGTACCAGTGTCCACTTTTATCAGCCTTCTGAAAATATGAATAAGAATATTATGTATCATTGTGTCATGCCCGCCATTTGTGTCTGTACTACCGTAAATTCTCTCATATAAGCTGCATCCCTTGTATAAGCCGCACCCTGACTTGAGAAGAGAGCTATAAGCTGCACTTGAGGCTTCATAATTGGTAGTTTAGTACTATTCTATAGTGCCAAATACCCTTGTATAAGTCGCACCCTGGCTTTGGAAACCTCATATAAGCCTCAATTTCATTACAATTCTGGTATAAGCTGCAGCTTATACGAGAGAATTTACGGTACTGTATCCTGCATCACCATGCTAACTGTAAGGGTGAAGTAAGTGAGTACAAGGCAATACCATACAGGTACTGTAATTACCGTATTCGACTTAATAAGCGCCATCAACCAAATTTGATCTTTTTACAGGCTAGAAGAAGGCATGTTTTTCATGATTTTGGAGGCGGTTGAACGCTAAAGTACTAAATTGGGCACCTATTAGGTCAAATTCCGTAAATGCATAAGGTCTGGGGTTTCAAAGGAGCGGTGGTCTTGTTTAAGCGCAGGACTAGGGACCTGGGGTCTCAAAGGAGAGCAGGTCTTGTTTAAGCGCCGGGTTAGGAACCCCCGGGAACCCAAAGTTCCTCTTTAAAATAACCTCAAATGAACACAGGTCCAATATAACTGCAGGAACATCAGGTAGGTGAAATTCATGAGCGCAGGGGCCTTAATCACGCAATTAGTCAATGAGATATCAAGGTCTGAAACTGAGCAAGTCTCTGTTAATGTGTTGATGGTGACAGAGATAATGTATCTAACACATCCCCAAATCAGCTTACAGGCTCCCCTCAAAATCTACTTCGACTTATCATAAGGGGTGGCTTTTGGTAGATTCATATATCTTTAAGATTACAGCTGAAGGAAATGCAATAATGTAATCATGGACATTAATTGTTTTCTGAATCAGTGCTAATAGCTTGGTAATGAGGTGTTCATTTAAACTCAAGTTTAATCGGAGATCAATGTTAAAACATACAGAAGAAACCTTTAATTCGTGGACCCATCTGAAACAAGTCAAATCGGAACTACCGTAATCTCCCACGTAGAAGACGCGCTGCGCGTATAAGACGCACCCCAAACTTAGCACATGCATTTTCGCGTATAAGACGCACATTTTAATGCCTAAATTTGTAAGATTAGTACATTTCTATAGAAAAATTACCCCTCGTATAAGACGCACCCCCAACTTGAGAGAAAGCTATAAGACTCCCCAGCATTTTGTTTGGTGTAGAGGACGCGTCTTATACGCGGGAGTTTACGGTACCGATAATAATAAATTGAGTATTCCACTTCTCGCTCCAGATATATGGTTGGGTGTTAATAAGTTCTAATTAAGGCCACACCAAAAAAATAAGTTGGTCTATGGATCGCCCTCTCCACATTTTCGGAAATACAAATTTTTTTTTCTTTGAAAAAAATCTTGTATACGGATTTCGCTCGCTTCAGTTTCTACAAGTTTTCTCTTTGTGATGTTTGGCAAAATTTAAAAAAAAATAAAAAAAATTTGTTCGCTCGCCTCAATTTCCCAGCAAGGAATCCATTGGACGCAAAAAAAATTCTTAAAAAAAAATTAGAAAAAAAAAAGAAATCGCTCGCTAGCACCATTTTTTCTAATCCAAAATCCGTAGACCAACTTACCATAAATCCCCGGTCATAAGCCGGATTTTTTTTTCAATTTTGGGCCCAAACCGGCTTCTAAATTTTTCCCAAAGTCCCCCCCGGCTTATGACCGGTTTTTTTTTACTATAGAATAAAGAGAAAATGGTAAAAATTTGACCCAAAAACTGGCTTTTATTTTTTTCCTGAACTCACCCCCCGGCTTATGACCGGGGCCGGCTTATGACCGGGGATTTACGGTATGTTTTTGGTGTGGCCTAATTGAATTAGGATTAAGTATAACGATCCAACTTGCGTTCTTCCTTATCATACTACCGTAATCTCCCGCGTAGAAGACGCGCTGCGCGTATAAGACGCACCCCAAACTCAGCACATGCATTTTCGCATATAAGACGCACATTTTAATGCTGAAATTTGTAAGATTAGTACATTTCTATAGAAAAATTACCTCGTATAAGACGCAACCCCAACTTGAGAGAAAGCTATAAGACTCCCCAGCATTTTGTTTGGCGTAGAGGATGCGTCTTATACGCGGGAGTTCATGGTACTTACCCAATGCACACCTGTACTGAATAAATTATTTCAACCCACTGGTACTTAACGGTTCTTAAAGCTAAGCTTATATTGTTAGGGCCAGCAGCTAATGTTCCAGCCATGATTATCATTCACAGTGATGTCAAAATAGCAATTATTTTGTCATCGCTTTAAAGGTCACTTAACAACTAAGTTAGAGTTATGAGAATCACCAATAGCAGTCAAAGATAGATTAGTGTGTCTCATGGAAATGGACTTAAGTCCGATGCTAGGGCAGGTTAGGGCCGATTTATAAGTAACACCCTCAGTGGTTGTGGATATATATCTCAATGAAGTATTACTCACTTAAACACGAGTTTGGGCAGAACTTATTATTTCTATATCTAGAGATCCATACAAATGGGATACTCCCATTTGGGTCAATTCCTATTCATAAAAGGAAATGAAATAAAAAGAAAGAAAAAAGAAATTTGGCACTGTTGGTGGTGAATCGACTCCTTCATGCAAACTCCCCTCTGCCACTGTCCACAACGTTTTGTCAGCAACTGACACGCCATACGCCATACAAGCGACTTAATCTTATTAGTGCTTAACACTTTCAGGGCTCCAAAATGCATAATGCCCATTGGTCGTAATGATGCATGAATGCAGCCCTGGCAATTAACTCGCCAGGGCTGCATTCATGCATCGTGTCAATCCTATGGGACACATACACTCCTAGAAGGTCGGCATGATGCTTCAATGAAGGGTAGGTGTGCAGACTGTCAGCACTTCATTGGCGCATCATGATGACCAATGGGCATGATGCACTCCTGCATCAGCGGGTTAATGCGGGGTTAGTGCAGCGGATGAATGGCGGCATCCAGGCAAGCATCACACTTGAGCTACACTTACTTCGGCTGCCTGGGTACTGGCTGAGGTTGTCCTGTGACCGAGGCATTCCGCTAAAACTGTCGCTCATAGGCGATGTCAAACGCCCAGCGTGGGTCCCAGAATGAGACCCAGAGTGGGACGCAGAGTGAGTCCCCGAAGCTGAAGTAGGGGAATGTCAACGCAGTCAACTCCAGATATGTAAGTGTAGTATTGAGAGAATTCCTGAATGTTTATCATATTTACCCCCAACCCCCTGAAAATCCCTATTTTGAATTGATGTTTTAGGATAAAGACTCTGATATCCCATTTTCAGGGAAATTACTGAACACTCAGATTTTTTTTTTGCAACTGAAAGTTGCTTCAGAAATTAATCATATTTTATCCTCTAAGGATGACATAATGGTTCAAGCCTTCAAGTCCATTCCTTATGATGGACATCATCATGATGCATATGATGCACCGAAAGGGCACATTTCACCGAAGACTCTACTAAAAGAAACCCTTAAGGCCACACCAAAAAAAAAAAAGTTGGTCTACGGATTTTGGTTTTGAAAAAATGGTTTGGCATCCAATGGATTCCTTGCTGGAAAAGTGAGGCGAGCGAAAAAGATTTATTTGGAAAAAAAAAAAAAAAATTGCCAAACATCACAAAGAGAAAACGTGTAGAAAGTGAGGTGAGCGAAATCCGTAAACGAGATTTTTTTCAAAGAAAAAAATAAATTGTATTTCCGAAAATATGGAGAGGGAAATCCGTAGACCAACTTATTTTTTTTTGGGTGGCCTAAGCTTATCCAGCAAGCTGGGGAAAAAAAAAAAAAAAAAAAATGGGGAGAAAAAATTACTCTGCTTAACTTATAGGTTCACATATCTTAGAAAAAATCAGTTCACACTGAATCTTTGCTTTCAGCCAGCCAGATACAATTCCCCATGCTGGCCGACTAGATCATCCTTTATATGTGGCTGCACATACTATCCTGACATCCGTTTCCAGTGGGAGAAACTGGACACGGCTCTTGTGAACTACCCATACTATAGTGTAGAACTAAGGTATCATTATGCAATCGGTTACAAAGTCAGTATGACAACTTTTTTTATGTAAGGTTAAAAAAAAATTTGAGATATCATTTATAGCTACGCCCTTAAAAACATAATTATCCTCCTAAGAATATCATCCTTCTACATCATACATGTATAGTTCTACCCACAAAACTATAAGACTTTCAGCTTTAAAAATGGGGAAAAAACTGTGCTTACTTGCTCTCATTTGTTGTGGCTCCATGCCTGACATGCTGATGGCGGAGGGTGGCGGTGGCTGGGTGCTGGGTGAGAGCGGCGTAGTCGGTGACATCGGATGCTGGGGGCCGGCCATCGAGGGACTGATGAGACCTGAGTGACTCTGTGGGATGGAGATGCTCGGGGCGGCAGCGGAGGTGCTGCCGGCCCCGGCGGCTGCTGCTGCTGGCGGTGAGGCCATTTGCTGTATGTGTTGCTGTACATTCGACTGAGGCTGTGGAGACATTTGACCACCTACCAATAGAAGATGGCTCTTTCAGGTAAGAATGTGAATTGTGAAGGTATTATTTTTCTTTTAACTCCTTTTTGTTAATGGCCTTCATAGAGATACGATAACTCCTTTTTTGTTATTGGCCTTTATAGAGATACGGAATCATATACAAAAATTGACATACATACCAGGTATATATTTAGATTTTAGCATATCATTTTGGATACCGTCCACAAAGATTTACAAGTATCTGAACCTTTTCTCATTATTTCAGCAAATGAGGACAATTCATTAATTACTTTGCTCTTATTTCTGTTTCATTTACTTTCAAGTGTTATGGTTTTCACATTACATATTGGGGCTAAATTTTTTTTTTTTTTACTGGTAATATTCAAATAAACATTCAGTTTAGTATGTACCTGGTGCGGATAGTCGTAGTGGCTCACTGTGTTGCCCCATGTTACCCTCCACCTGTACGGGCTCTCCGCCGTATTCATCCTTCACCAACCGAGACGGTGGAGCTGAAAACACATCTGTAACAATCCTTACACCAGCCTTTGGTAGAAACAGTTCAGCACATCAAGCCACATTAATAGGCTTACCCGTGCACGTTTATGACTGCCCAGGTAAAATGGATTTCCTTCGAAATTAACTTAATTTACTACATATTTCTCAGGAAAACAAAACCAGGAAAAGTGGCATATTACAGCGGCGGAAGGTGTCTTAGCACAATAATGCTTGAAATGCTCGATTAGAAGAAGCCTATGCTCTTAATGTTTAGTTCTCTAGAACTTGAAAATCCCTTATCATGATATTGATTCTCAAATAAAATTTCAACTTTAAACAGGAAATTATAAGTCAAAATGTTCGCCTACCTGTGTGCTGCAAAGTTAATCCTGACAAATCTGTAAAATAAGAATATGTCACTTTATTCGTCTTTTCTTATTTGATTGAGTGTTTTCTATATTATTAGAAACCTGTATGCCCTAGGCCACCCTTAAAAATATGTTCGTTTCCTGTCCAGAGGCCTGGTGGATTTTTTTGTGAGGATGGGAAATTTTTTTTCCTGAGTTCCGGAAAAATTTTTTTTTTATCCGTCAGCTCAAGAATCTAGGCTTCCAATTACTAAATCTTAGAACGTGATGGCAATTTCATGCCATCCCCGCTTACGATGTTCATGGCAAATGAAAATATTTTCCTAAAAAGAAAATTTCCCCCTCCCTCCCTCATGGGTCTGAAAAAAACCCACCCTCTGGACAGGAAACGAACATATTTTTAAGGGTGGCCCTAGTGGCCGAAGCGGGAGGATTATTCAACCAAAGAGACAACACAGAAATTCAGAATGGTCTTTGCTAGCCACTATCATGGTGGTTGTTAGTAGCACTTGAAATCTTGCTGGTCACAGCAGTAGTAAGGATCACAACTTCTTGGGGTCCCAAAAAGCTGTAAGCCATAGTACACGTACATAAATACTGTGGGATGGTCACTTTGACAGTAATAAAGTAAAAAGTTGAGTTCCTACCTATACCGGGTGAGACGACCCGTTCATAATGGTAAGGGTTGACACACACGCTGTCTTGTTTCAGATCGAAGGCAAATTGGCAGAACTTGGCATGTTTCAGTTCGTTTTTATGAAGATCCGGCCACCGCCAAATCCGGGCGTAGACAACGTGAGGAAAACCCTTTCGGCCAGCAACCTGAAAATTTAAAGGAGAGTTTAAACTTCTGTGTTTCATTTTATATCAAGCATTGCTACATATCGCAAAACCCCACACACTAACCGACCTCTGTCCAGATACTGACTATGAGAAGATGTTCATTTGCCAATTCTAGAACTACCGTAAAGATATTCCCCTTAGAAGCTGAGATATGCCCATAATAACATGGTCTATCTGTCCAGTATCTGGACCGTGCAAGAGCCTACTACTGTAAAACCCTGCTCAGATGCTGACCTCAGTCATGACCCGGGAGCACTTGTAAGAAATGCTATAAGCCGATTTTGGAGCATAATTTACATCATTTTCTCTTTAATCTAATAATAAAAGCCTTGTAATAAGCCAGCGATTGACTTTGGCAAAATATTAGAAGCCGATTTTTGATCAAAAATAGCAAAAGAAAAAAAGGAAGAAAAAAGATTGGCTTATGACTGGGGTTTTATGGTATGTAAGCAACATTGGCCAGTGTTTGTTACACATTTTCAGTGAGAGTTAACATACTTGTAGGCGCCCGTCTAGTGTCCGCTGTATGGTCACACACTTAGTGGGGTGCGCCCCGTTGGTGGTGATAGCTGTAATGAGGCTGTCCAACTCGTCCCGTTTTTCTTTGAGTTTCTTGACAAGACTTTCTATGGCTCGTTTGGAGAAGGACTCACTCTCGCCGCCTTGTCTGTGGCACATGAGGCTATGTACTATAGACAAGCACGCATCGGCCGAGGTGGGCGCCTGGTTCGTCATCATGGCGGCCTGTGGCACCCCGCCTTATGGGTTAGTAGTTACCTTGGAAGAAAAGATCGAAATGAAAATGGAAGGTTGAAATATGGCTGTTGGTGTTGCATAGTAAATCATTCTCAGAGTAACGCCAGGATCTGTTCACTAGTGCAGGTCGTTTCTCTTACTTTCACTTTTCCTAGGTGCGGTTTCATTAGGTTAATATGGGATCAACCTGAAATTTGGGTGTTTTATAGTGACTTCTGTAAGGAATGGCAACCAAGTCAGATCTTAGGTGCAGCTTATAGCTTATCCACAAACACAGAGGAGTTCTGCCTTTCATGGGTTTTACAGCAACTACATGTTGTAATAGGAGGACAAGAACAGATTTATGACCACTACGTACCTGTGAGATGGGTTAAGATGCCCACTGCCCGGCGTGCAGTGGTCCCAGCTGCACGTTGCGAGACACCCGATCCCTCAGTGTGCTCTCTGTACTACTGAAGGTAACTAACTACCCATAGGCTGTCTGCAATAAAAGCAATATGGCTTCTTATCTGTGTCCATACATGGATGCTGAGAATAAAGGACGTGTTGAATTTTAGACAACGGATTTCTGTTTAAAATTTAGAAAAGTGATGTGCGTTTTATCTTGTCACCCTAGAAGAAACTGCATTAAGGTACCTCGCCAGGGTACCTGGGACATTAGTGAGGTACATTTTACCCTTTTGACCAAGATGCAGCTACAATGTTCTTATTCTAAGGTAGCAAAACAGCCTGTGCACAACTACAGATCAAAGAGGGTCATAAAAATATTCCGTGCCTCTGACGCGGTAACCTGTGTCGACACTAACAAACCCCCAGTGCACATCAAATTCATGGCAGCCACTGGAGTCGCGATAAGACGCTGCTCCTCTCAGGTAGCAGAATACACATCCACTAATTACCCCCAATTAAGGGATTAGCCTTTGAATAAGATAAAAGACTGATGTGTGCTATAGAGCACTCATGGCCCAGGTTACCTACCATATGATACTTGTCACTATATTGACAGTGTGTCCGAGTTGTCAATGTTTAAGTCTATGGAGAATGCACCCATTATCGCTCGTTTTTTTCATTGGCGAATAACTCCTCTCCTGGCGAGTTAATCATTGCACAAAATCAGCAGGTATTGAAATATGATCCATATTTTCCATAGAAAACCATGAGAGATTGTAATTATCCTCTTTTTTGTTATAATTGAGCAATTTTGGATTGAGCCTATCTCTGCGCAATGCACGACCCCCTCTTGCCGGAAATAACATTTTCGACAGAGAAACAATAGATTCTCTCAATTTAACTTGAAATTAATGAGTTTTAACATGTAATCCATGTATTTTGGGCAATAATAATCGATTTGACTTGAGAACACCCTCTCAATTTACTGTTAAACGAAAAAAATTCTTACGATGGTGGACTAAGTGTACATGCCTCAACTTGTTGGAAGTACGATAAACTAAACAAAATGGCGGGTGTGTGATCGGACCGACAGCATACATATAAAATGTTTAAGGTTAGGGCAAAGCCCTATTTTATAGTGGCTTCCATGTTCAAAGAACTATAGTCTATACAAAATTATCATACTAAGTGATGCTATAGTGACAAAGTATATTGACTAATCACTGACTCCAAGTATTTATACACCATATTGGAATATGAGGGAGGTGATATACAAAGCTTTTGTTTTCTATAAGACAAATCACAGCTTCCCATAGCTCAGCCCCCCCCCTCACAGCTCACTTTCCTAAATCATACTGTCTATTGAGGTCCAATAAATCATCATGTTGCCTGTAAAAGGTCATTAAATGGCAAAGCTAATAAAACATCATGCTGCCTGTACAGGGTCATTGTATGGTATAACCAATGAACCATCATGTTGCCCTTAATGGGCTATTGTATGGTATAACCAATAGACTACCATGTTGCCTGTAAGGGGTTATGATATTGCATAAAGAATAAAACATCATGTTGCCTGTACAGGGTCATTCTAAGATGAATCTAATAAACCATCATGTTGCATATAAAGGGTTATTGTATGGTATAACCAATAGAAGACCATGTTGCCTGTAAGGGGTTATGATATGGCAAAACGAATAAAACATCATGTTGCCTGTAGAGGGTTATTGTACGATGAATTTAATAAACCATCATGTTGCCCATAAAGGGGGTTATTGTATGGTGTGTTTAATAAAACATCATGTTGTTTATAAAGGGTTATTGTATGGTGTAATCAATAGAATATAATGTTGCCTATGAAGGGTTATTGTATGGTATAACTAATAAAACACCATGTTGTCTGTAAAGGTTTGTTTAGTTTGATTAATGAAACATCAGGCTGTCTATGTATATAAAGGTTTGTTTAATTGAACAATACATAGTGTTGCAGAGGGTTATTGTGTGCTGATAAAACATCATATTGCCTGTAGAGGGTTATTTTATCATAAAACTAATAAAAAAGCATGCTGCCTCTAAAGGGTTATTGTATGTTATAACCAATAAATCATTATGTTTCCTGTAGGGGTCGGGCTTCCCTAGCCCACTTAAAAGTGTCTACTTCTCATCTTCCTATCCCCTCAGGATGTGTGTGGTGCACATATGCGCGGGCACTGACACATTCCTGTGAAATTGTGTAATGTCGTTCTCGCCATGAATATGACCTTAGCTGTCGAAATGGCGTTAAACATCTATTACTCACTCACTCCTGTAGAGGTTATTGTATGGTATAGCTAATAATCATAGAACATCATGTTGCCTCTATATGGTTATTATAAGATGAATCTAATAAACCATCATGTTGCCAATAAAGGGATATTGTATGGTATAACCAATAGAATACCATGTTGCATGTAAGGGGTTATAATATGGCAAAACGAATAAAACATGTTGCCTGTACAGGGTCATTCTAAGATGAATCTAATAAACCATCCTGTTGAATATAAAGGGTTATTGTGTGGTATAACCAATAGAAGACCATGTTGCCTGTAAGGGGTTATGATATGACAAAACAAATAAAACATCATGTTGCCTATAGAGGGTTATTGTGAGATGAATCTAATAATCCATCATGTTGCCCATAAAGGATTATTGTATGGTGTGATTAATAAAACATCATGTTGCTTTTAAAGGGTTATTGTATCAATAAAATCAATAAAATATCATGTTGCCTATAAAGGGTTATTGTATGGTACAATCCATAGAATATGTTGCCTGTAAGGCGTTGTGGTAAGGCATGGTCAATAAACCACCATGTTGCCTATGAAGGGTTATTGTATGGTATAACTAATAAAACACCATGTTGTCTATAAAGGTTTGCTTACCGTAATCTCCCACGTATATGGTGCGTCTTATACAGAGGGTTTTAGTTCTCATTGCATCCACAAGGGGGACTCCAAGACCTTTCTTTTGATATGTTACATGCCCCCTTAGCCATAATAGGATACATGGGGGCCCAGGGGGGTCCATGGGGCCCAAGTTACACGTAGGTCTTTAAATTTTGAAAATTCATTAAGTAGAACCAAAGTTATGAATTTTTCAAAACTCTAGGTGTGCCTTATACGTGGGCTGCACCTTATACGTGGGGGATTACGGTAGTTTGATTAATGAAACATCAGGCTGCCTATGTACATAAAGCTTTATTGTTTAACTGATGACACATAATGTTGCATGCAGAGGGTTATTATGAGCTACACTACTGGTAGTACTACATGTATATGCTATATGTGCAGGGTTGCACTCATGCATCATACCATCTGCCCTAGGAGAGAGAAAACAATTACACCAGGCTCTTCACTGATTTTGTCAATGGCTAGACCTTGGATATTGATAGTGGGGTGCTAGTGCCTACAGCTAATTCATATTAGGTGTAGGCCTGCCCAGAGAGTGATTGTGGCCATAATAGGCATTAGGGAAGGTGTGTGTGTGTGTGTGTGGGGGGGGTACATACAGGTGTGGTGGTTTGACCAAGCTGTCAAAGGGAGTGACAGGACCTCTGTGCCTATATCCAAGCATTCACATAGCATATTGGAATACTATGGCAATTTTGGATATAGTCTATACCAGGAGCTTGAGTCATAACTCAAGACACCAAGTCTCCAAGCTGAAACACACCATATTGGAACATGGGATGAGTTTAGTACAAAGCCTCTGCTTACTATAGAACAAAGCAGAATTGACCACAGCTAATCCCCACCAGTTCACTCTCCTACATTATGTTGTGTATTGATTTAACAAGGGTGAGTTACAGACCAAGCCTATACATGGATTATTTTCTGTGGCTACTTTCGATGGTAGATAGATGTAATTAAGGTAGTGGCTAGCCACTACCTTAATGAAATGAACAGTCTGCTGATGTATTTATCGTCATTTAGTGAAGAATTAGGATGTGTCATAACCCCACCTGCTGAAAAAAGCGTCTTAATTTGCAAATTCCCATAGGAGGCGATGTGCTATGTTTATTGTCAAAATTCTATCATCCCATAGGCTTTAATGTTAATCCAGTGAACGGTCCTCAACAGACCAAAAGGCCAAGGTAATTACAACTCTTGTTTTCGTAAATAAATTTACATTTTTGTCAGGAATTTTGCATGTGCAATGACAGACTAGATCCTAAAGAACATGTTTCCATGATTTTTGTTTAATTATCCAGCAATTTATATGAGCAATTCCCATCTAAAGTTTCAATTCCCAATCGTCAGTTTTTGGTTGAAAAGGTGTCGCCAATGACCTAGAAGAACCCGAGCCAACAATTCTGTAATGCTGGATGTGTATTGGGAGGTGAAGGTCACACTGGTATCGTATATGATGTTATACCACGATTTCTGGCTTACACAGTGCTTTTTGGTGGATATTCCCATACACATATCTGTCGATATTACACACCCTACAGCCTGTAACATCAATATTGTAAGGCGTGCTGTTATCCATCTAAGGCGTGCTGTTTTCCAGGATAACAGCACGCCTTAGAATGTCATATGTTACATATTAAAACCCACGAAATTTACCAGGCCAGGGTAGGGATCGAACCTGCAGTCTCACATCCCAAATCCAACTCCCTATGCACTGCGCCACAGGGACTGACGAGATACGCTCGGTTCGAACCAAATCTGGATATGATACAAAGCCGTGTGCGCTGTCGCTGTCCGCTGCCGGGCGACGAGGTGTAGTATACATACATATAACCGCGAGACGCTGTGAGCGGAGCAGGCGCGGTGGACTCGTGGGTGTTATTGACGATAATAACACTTGGCCTACGGCCTCGTGTCATTATCCGTCGATAACACCCACTCGTCATGCGTTAGCCATTGATTACTTGTTCACTAGTGGGATATGTTATACTTCCCACATGCCGGCTAGTGTACTGACGCGGGGGCGGGCAAGAAGTTTTGACTGCTGTTGAGGGGAAGGTAAAAAATTTGTGTTTGCACGAAAACTCACCACCCCGTTGATTAATAATGACATACATTGATATAAACAGTAAATCTGTAGATCTACCAAACTTCCACAGTTCATATTTACAAGACAGTTTATCAAAAATGCTAGTATGGGTACTGTCACACTCAGTGTGTGAGTGTGTGAGATATCAAGACAAAACTATAGTCTATAATAAATCAAAACCTAGCCTAGCCTAGGTCCTACTACTTCTAGGCTATCTTTCAGAATCCGTATAATGGCTGATTGAGGTTACACGATGCTGTATTATTGCCCACGCGCTGGCAGAATTCCGGTCCAATACCATTGGTAGGCACTTCAACAAAAATTTAAACTGAATACGGAAAGATCCCTGTGACCGCACTTGATCGAGGCCATTGAGATGTTTTTAAATCTTCTGGAATTATGTTTATATTTTGTATAGAAACAGAGATACAGGGCAAATAGTACCAAAAATATTGAGGCAAGTACCACTATAGTAATGGTAGAAAAGGTGTTATAATATCTGTGATGTGAGTTCAGCCGCACAGTGGGCCCAGTGTGTGGCAGCATGTGCTGGTGGCAATTTCTGTGTTTTCACTTGATATCTAAGGGCCTGGAAAGTAATGTTCTAGTGATCAGATATAAATAAAATTTATCTTTCTGTGATATTTTGAATCTTAGCTTTCAGTTGATATCTGTAATCCATTTCCAAATTGATTCTAAGTAGTAGCAAAATGTTAATAAAAAATCTTAACATGGCGGCTCTACACACAGCCATTTATTTTCTATTGTTTCATTTTTTGGTCCTCTATAAAGTATCACTAGGCAATGTCATAAATGCATGAAATTAGACATGCTGCTAGTTTATTATTCACTTTAACTGTGTCTAATATTAGTTTTTTGGTGTCTCCAGTGGTTAATATGTTTTTCAAAGCTTCAGTATTACCTTCAAAACCCTTAATAATTGGAATTTTTTCTCCCAGATTTCACTGGTGGGTACCTTGATATCTAAACTTAAAAGCTAACTATTAAAATACAAGAAAAATACCCTAAGAGAACCCTAAATCAGCGATATCGGCAAGGTCACAATTATCAGCCACACTCCCACCTGGCAGAAAGTGTCAACCCGGTGTGCCAGCTTTTCTCACCCTCCACAGTGGCTTTATCAAAGTGCCTATCGTTGGCCAGACCAGGTCACATGACTGACCTACTTATGGTAATTGGCAGGAACCCTCCCCGAACAGAGTGTATTATGGGAAACCTCAATAGGGCCTATAGAGGGATTGCCGGTTGTCGCGCATGCGCGAGTTCCGCCAGAGTTCCGGTCCCGGTGCAGCTGCGAAAGCACTGCAATATACACTTGAATTTATGCTATATCTAGATAATAGGGAGAGGTTTAAGTGTGGCATTTTTTATTATTATTCATTCCTGAGTATAAAAAGCTATGGATGTTTGCTGGAAATTCACTAAATCCATGTGGATTGAGTGTCAATCGTGTTGTGCTTCAACCTGTGCCAAGGAAGCCACTCTACTCCCCACAGACCATCTTTGACCCCTCCCCCCCCTTGTCACGTTTTTTTGCCAATCTTCAATATTATTTTGGAATGTTGAGTTACCATATAGAAAATTAATTCTGTCATTCCAGGCCAATCCCCCCTCCTGCATGACATCATTTGTACCCCCTTGTGCATAGACATACTGGTGAGCTACCCAAGTAATAGGCCTCCAAAACCATAGGGTCCAATGACTTTCTAATATGATGATCTAAATGAAATTTTGAAAGGTCATTTTTTAACAAAACGGGGTTGGCGAAATTCCACACGTGCGTGGCGAAATGTTTTCCGTCCCCCCTCATTATTGTACACCAGGGGGGGGGGGAAGCTGGTGGGTTTGAGGGGGGGGGCGTAAAATTTTCAGACCCCTCCCGAGGGGGGGGCTAAAAAGATTTTGACCCCTCTTGAGGGGGGGGGCTAAAAAAATCCACCCTCTTTATAGCAAAAAGGCCCTCGCGCTACTATAGATCAAAGAGGGGCGCGAAAACTCTCCGCGCCTCTGGCACGGGGGGGGGGGGGGGTTGGGAGGGCGTAAAAAATTTTGACTGCTGTCGAGGGGGGACGTAAAAAATTTCCACACGTCCATGCGAAAACCCACCTCCCCCCCCGGTTGATAGATAATGACCACTCCCTAACGTTGGCCTGACGTTGGCCCAACCATCGGCTTTACATAGGCAGGGATATTGCTAGGATTTTTTGGAATGAGCCAATGGCGCACTAATTGAGAAAATAATGCGCCATTTCAAGGATTTATGGGCCATCTTGATAAAAAAATACCCCCCCCATCATCTTCAAAAATGAAATTAAGTGTTGTAAATAACAAAAACCCTGTTGAAATCGAGCATCGATCCAATATTTCCTCAGATATTTAGGCTCTATCCATCACATCTAAAACTTTTCTTCCAAAAACAGTTTTAAACAGGAACAATTTTATATTTTGACAATGGATCATTGGTTATTTTTTTGTTTGTAACAAAACCTCTTCATTGATGAAGCTCAAGGGTTCAGGATAAGTGCTTTTAAAGAGCTCCATGATATCCTGTATGGATGATATGAGAACCCTTTGCAATTTTAGCCAAGATGCATTTTAATTTTGAAAAGAAATATTCAATTTTTTTTTTTTTTTTTTTTTTTAAAGAGAGAAAATTCCGATTTACACAACATATACCTGATATGTAAATCACTGTGTTCCAGTTGATTTTAGCTTTCCAATGATATATTACACACCATATCTGGATCTGAGGAGGGGGAACTAGAATTTTGGTAGGGCTATTCCCTGATGACATATGGGACAATGGGCACACAATTCAGCATTTAAATGTGCCATTTAGCATTTAAATGCGTGTATTGCGCGGTGCGCGGCCCACGAAATATCCCTGCATAGGCTGCCCATCCTGCCTACGTAGGCCTGACAGTGCCAACATTGGCCTGACGTTGGCTGGCCGACCATTTCCCAATGTTGATGTCTGCCGACCAAAAGCCAACGTTAGGCCGGATGGGCAGCCTATGTAGGGTAGGAAGGAGTAAGATGCCCTTTGGGGTAAAAGGCCCTTTAGCCCTCTTGTCTAAGGTAGTGGTTGTATACACCGATTTAACACCTGGAAGTAAAGATTACCTCAAGGAGACCTCTTTTGTAGGTTTTCATTGTGATTGGAAGAGAAATAGTCGACTTATCAGACATTCAATATTTTATAACTGTTAAGGTCATCACGTTCAATTTAAGATAATTAGAAATAAAAGGGTCCTGAAATGTGCATGGTTTGTTGGATAGCAAGTTAAAGGGGTTAAAAGTATTAGCTGAGGTGCTATATAAAGGTAAAGGATTTAAGAGTAGGCCATAAAGATACATTTTATTCACCTTCCCTTTTATTCCAAGAGCTACATGGGCTTTTTATGTAAACATTATCTTAGCATCGGATTCATGGGCCTTTTGGCCATCGGTGTGGGCCTTTTAGTAGGCACTTACCTAAGATTTCAAGACTTTATCCCATTAAACCTATCTAATGATCAATGGATGGATCTTGAGAAAAGAAGTGGATTTGCTTTTTAAATGAAGTCTCTATGTCAATTTAAAGTGGAATTATGACCGGTCAAAGGTACCAAATCAGACCCAGAATTCTGCCATAGTTAAGAGTTTAATTTGGATCTAATTTTGTGATCAAGCAAGATGAATCCAAGGTATACTAGATCACTAAAATGATTATTTTGGGCAATTTTCTTTTCAGATAAGCAAGATATACCCTCAAGAATGTAAATAATGATACACTTTATCATAATCAAACAATGTAAAAGCAAATTTTTGATGTCATCTTTTCCCTTGAACTGTGCGCTCTGACAGAACCACGGCAGAATATCGTCTTTGACTCAGGACGTTTGAATGATCATAACTTCCATTTAAATTGACATAATAACTTCATCTAAAAAGCAAAACTACTTATTTTTATCATTGCTATCAATTTCCCACCATATAAAATACATACAATAAGGTCTTAATTGATAGGTAAGTGCCCAACATTGGGGAGGTTGGGATAAGTGTCCAGAGATTATCTTGCTCAAAAAGTTTGCAGGGTCTGTCAAACATACTGCAGCCCCTTAGAAAAAGAAAATGAGAACATTTTCTAGATCATTTTTAACCATAGAACAGGTGGGAACCATTTATTTTTAGGTGCTCAATGATCGTCTCATAATAAAATGGTTCTAAACTTTTAGTTAAACTTTGATGGGGTCAAAGGCAAAATTCCCTGCATTCAACCTTGTACAAAAAATAATCATTTTAAAGGTCTAGCCAAGCCTGTTAAAATGAGCCCTTGTTTGTAAAGATCCTCTAGTAAATAGCTTCAGAATAAGCTTGCAAAGAAAGGAGAGTTTAACACTACCCAGTTTCAGCTTTATCACAGTTTCACACCTCTCCTGCAGCAGACTCACACAGTGGAGGTATTTCAGTGCCTACTTTTAGTTTTACCTCAGCCTTGAGACATCCGGGGTAAAATGAAATCATTTTGAATGCTCCCACTGGATGCTTGCTTCAAATCAAACACTTGATACATCTGAAACGTACCCGGTGTAGGTACAGTACAGTGTTACCCCTAGCATCATCTTTCAATGATGAGTCATTGATAGTTGTTCTGATTATGAGATATGTCTTGTCAGTCTGGTCTGGGTCACTCTCTCGACTCCGTCTCAGCCTCAGGCCACTGTCAGTGTCACTCGGCCCGGATATTGTTTGCATTGAAGCGCATTACTGAGTAGCTACACATGCCTGTGCACATTGCACCCACTGTTGTCGACATGCACTAACTTATCTATATGCAGATACCGCACTTCACAAGTAAAAACAATTTCTAGATTTTCAAAACAAAACTGATAACGCGGCTCGGGGACACACAAGGCGGTGTCATTAGCGCCCAACCCCCGACAACATATCGGCCACTTTCCGCATCCATTTGCACGTGTTGTACGCTATGTATCGCAATGAAAATCAAACTGGCCTACCCCAAACAAAAAAGTTTCGCCAAAAACTCATACGAGAATCACCATACTTACCAGGATTTTGTAAAAATACATGTCAAACTTGCCCCCAGCCGCTGTTTTCGCACACTTTCCAACCCTGGCGCGACGAGGCAAAACATACATGTGCGCATGTGTTGTTGTTGCAGGAACCAATCGGAGATCTCCTACCAGAACTGTTTGGCCCCTCCATCCGGGTAGCTGTCTGTCTAACCAATCGGAGGGCGCGTCATATGTACGTCAGGCCGCTCCTGCTGTCATTCTTCGCTATGTTCGTCATTCTCTCTATTCTGATGAGTTGACCCAGTTTTTTGACCTGAATCTGAACTCCCGCCAAATTGCCAGTTGGCAAGGCAGGCGGAAAGCGAGTGGAACTCCGTTGGACATTGACAGGTGATATGCCGACCTCCTTCAGTTCTTCTCTTGGTTGATTATTGTTCTAGGGCTCCATTTTCTTTTGTTTTGACTCGAGAGATTGTTGGAATGATCGTTAGATTAATTTTTGACATAGTCTTGGCTATTTTGTGGCAGAGATGCCAACATTCGGATCAGCGCTTCAGGGACACTTGTAGCTGTGAGACTTTCACATATGACCCCTTAATATCAGAGTATCTTACCTTGAAGATGTGGGAGAGACAACTCCAGCACCTGTGTTGTGGTCTGCAGTCAGCTCTAAAGTGCGGGAACCTCGCGTCAAGAGCCCGCGCATCGGGCCCGGGGTTCCCGGGGCCGGGGAACCCCCGTATGACGTCATAGGTTCGCGCGCCCGGACGCACGCGTCCCACACTCCTCTCCATTCAGTTTTTAAAGGGCAGGACACTGATTTCACAGTGTCCAGATTATGTGCATGTCCGCCGGACCTTTCAGTCCAGCGCAGGGTGCTGCTATGTACAAGGTACTGGTCGCTGGTCCCAGTTTCATGCTAGTTTCCTACTTGTCTATGTGCCTACGATTTACAATGATGACTACTGACTACGTGTACTCTCAGGGGTTTAGGACTGAGGCCCAAAGAACACCTCTGCGTTCCGTGCGGCAATCCTTAGTACGATGCTACGGGGCAGACCCCGCAGCTCCCCTATATGTCTGGCAACCTCCAGGATTGACTCTGGGCAATGCTGACTGGGACGGATCCCAGGGGGGGAAAGGTATGGACTGTCAGTCTCCAGGAGCAGCTTGTCCAAGTGGATGTTCTGTACTACCTTCTCCAGCTCTGGATGGTGGTTGGAGCGTAGCAGCAATGCAGAGATGCTGAAGGACACCTCAGGAAATGATTGTTCCCAGGCCCTCTGCTCTGCAAGGCCCCCGTCAAAGCTGTGGAGCTGGATACGGTGTTTCTTGGGTAGTACCTGTGTGAGGACCTGTCGGCACATCCTACCAGCCCGTCCATCACCCCTGTCGCGTGTATGGACTACGACTGACAGTCTCCTTTCTGCAGCCATGGAAGCTAGATTGGCCAGTGCCACCTCTTGGGCCAGGACCCGTCCATGGCCTTCGCTATGGTAGAGGTCGATGCCGATCTCCCCCACCGCGACGACGTCCTGGGTCGCTGCCTCACGGGTCCGGTTTAGCAGATCCTCTAACTCCTCCAGCCGTTCCGGAACTATTGCTGGGTGTAGGCCCACTGCTCGTAGCACTCCCACCCCCGGGAGATCTGCCATGCGTCCCCAGTCACCCGGGTAGCATTGGACATCAACTACCGTGAGGGAAGAGAGGTTCCTCCGCCAGCCTTTGTTATAGACAGTGGACCTGGTGGAGTTTCTAGCCAACTGGCGAAGGTGACAGTGGGCATCAAAGCCGGGTGGAAGGGTTACCCCCAGGCACCCAGCTGACTCATTTGGTGTCTTGACTCTTTGTCGGGTGTTCTGGTCACAAAGTGCCAAGAGCGGTGCCAGGACACGCCAGTGAAGCAAGCATCCTTCACTTGAAGGCGGATTCATGATCCTCTTCGCTGGAGCAGTGAGCCCCAGTGCTTGATCATAATGTGCCATGAGTGCTTCTTGGCATGGTGCCACCGAGATCTCACCCAGTGTGTCCCTGTTCAGCAGGTGGTGTAGGTTGGCTCGCTTTACACCTAGGGAATGCGACAGGTCTTCAAGCATCCCTGCGCACATCACAGCCCAACGGTCCAACATCCTATCGTCAAACGGTCTTGCTCTGTGGCACCTGCTCATATGCAACGTCAAACAGCCCGGTCTTGTGAACTGCTCCTGACAGCCCCAGCATGCTGTTTCTGGCTGGATGAAGAAGGGCACATGAGACTGTACCACATGGCGATGGATGTGGTTTGACCGGCTGCACATGTCCGAGACTGGGCATGCGCTGGTCTTACGACGCTTCTTTTCCGCTGGCTGCAGCCCGGTACCACGCCTCTTGGGCTGGTTCTCATTTGGACTGGGACGTCTCTCTATGGTAACTGTTCTCACTTCTTCCTCTTCCGCATATTCTCTCTTCCTATGGCCTGTGGCCAGTGTGACAGACCGCTGACTGCCTTCCTCCACCGCAGCTCCACCCTTACCACTCGCGAAAGTGACACAGATTCCCGTTGGTATTGGGTGAGCCACTTCATGGCTATGGTCTCTCTGCCGAACCTCGCTGGCTGCCGGAGGTGCTACTGCTGGTGTTGGGGCAGCGCCCTCCTGGCCCGGTTCCTGCTGTGACAGAACTTTGTGGTCTCTAGCAGGTACTAATGGCCCGGTCCCATTCCTCAGGGCCGGGGAACCAGCCATCAACGGGCCCGCCATTAATGGAAGGGGTGACCCCCACTGTGCAAGTGACCAGGGTGAGCCAAACAGAAGAGGTGTTGGACCCATGTTTGCTGTTGCTGCTGGTGGAAGTGGCATTGGGACCAAGACAAACCCATTCAGTGGCATCTGGGTTGGCCAGGTGGATTGGCTTTGATCCATCTCTAGTAGAGTTGTTGATCTGGGCTGCAATGGTGAAGAAGAAGACGAGGTCTATAATTCCATCTTAATAAATCTAGTGGGACTACTTGTGTGACTACGACTACTTATAGGTTGCTATTGTTAGTGGAGTATGCGAGGAAGCTGTGATAGTCGGCGAATCGTGTTCAAAAGTCTTGCGGGAAGGCGTATAGGCCTGCCTCTTCTTGACCTTCGTTCTACCGAGTCGCGGCTAGACTCCACCGAGCTACTCTGATCATGACGTGTAGTTTCCTTTCTTGTGTTTTTTCTTTTTCTTTCCACACCAAGCCCCTTGGGCTGGTCCGCTCCGGCCTGTTGCTTATTTTCCGCCAAGGGTCCTGCAGGCTCGTCCGGAGCAGCTGTGGCATCACCTGCTACAGGCTGATTGTCGAAGGCAGCTGAGGGTGTATCCTCTGTCTGCCTCATGTCGGGAGGGCCATTCTCCCTCATGTTGGGGGGACCATTTTCCTGAGTTGGTTCTGGCTCTGCTTCATCTTTAGATTGCTCCAGATGCAACAGCCGATGTCTCATACGGCGGAGCCACATTGGGATTTCTCTGTCCCTGCACATAATAAGGCGGTCATGGTGGATAACCTCCTCCCTTTTCCTCCCCCGGATCTTCAGGAGCACCGGTGACAGGACTGCCTCAACTAGGTATGGGCCCTTCCACACCGGTTTGAGCTTGGGGCTCTCGCCCTTTTTGTTCGCTGTGTCCCTCTTGTATACTAGATCACCTTGTTCGTACTTCACATGGGACAATTTTTGGTCATAAGTCTTTTTCTGGAGCTCCTGTTTTGCCTTGAGACCTTCACACGCCATTTCATGGACTTCCTCCATGGTTCGTCGTAGCTTTTGGACATACTCCGAGGCAGAGACGGGAATATTGTCGTTCCTGGCGGTGAGTCCGAAAACCACATCCTCTGGTTGTGTAACTTCCCGGCCCAGCATCATCATGTTGGGGCTATACCCAGTTTGCTTGTGGGGAACCGCTCGGAGGGCTCCAGCCAGGACAGACAGGTGTCTATCCCATTGCCTTGCCTTTCCCTCGAGAAAGCAGCGCACCATCTGCAGGATTGTTCTATTGTACCGTTCCACCTGTCCATTGGATGCAGGCCTGTATGGTGTTGTTCTGGTTTTCTTTACCTTTAACAAGTCACACACGCTGCGTATGACATTGCCGTCAACATTGCGACCCTGATCGGTATGTAGTTGTTGTGGGCATCCCCAGCGCGCTACAAAGTCATCTACAAACTTATCTGCGATGATCTCGGCCTTCTGATCCGGGATGGCATAGCATTCCACCCACTTGGTGAATTGGTCAACAATAACTAGGATACAGGTGTTCTTACTCTCTGATTCCGGTAGCGGCCCCAGTATGTCTAGGTGGACCCTTTCTAGCGGTGCACCAGCATGGTATTTCCCAAGGGGGCCACGTGCCTTCTGGCAGGGTTTCTTATTTCGGGTACAGGTGGCACATGACCGGACAAAGTCCCGGCAGTCGCTCTGCAGCTGGAACCAGATAAATCCTTGTTGCAGACGTGCATATGTTTTGTCCTGCCCCAGATGACCAGCCGTGGCGTGGTCATGGCAGAACTCCAGTATTTCCTGTCTGTGCTCCTTCGGTGCTATCAGTAGGAATCTAGGCTTATTCAGCGTTTCCCACTTGTAGTGTAGCACCCCTTCTCTCATAACCAGCTGTGACCTGTGCACCCAGAAGTACTTTGTGGCTGGGCTGCTGATGGCAAGAGCAGCTTGCGACGGCTCGCATCCTGCCTCCATCCACCCTATTATGATATACCATTTTATTATTCCATAAATTCTAACATATTATTGTATTAATCAAAGAATATCTATGAAATTGATACATAGGTTGGTTCTAAGAGCTATAAGAGCGCTCAAACTTTGTATAAGAGCGTTCATGCCCCACTGCACACCAGCCACAGTCAGTTAGACAGAGTTTGTGACATCAAAGGCTCCGACCTAATGGTTCACTGCACAATATAATAAGAATAAGGGTCTCAGTGTGCGACCTCATGGTCCAATGCACAAATTAATAACTTGTATGTGAATGCAACCGGCCGTCACGGGTGCCTGAGCACTGCTGACGCCGTCATGAGTGTCTGAGCACCCTAATGACTGAACAATGGGTTACATAAGCACGACGCCATAACCTTCCGGTCGCTCTAGCGTCGCTCCTGAGCGACCTAGATCAAATATCAAAGCATTTATGGAAAGCCCATAATGAGACGGTTAGAATGAGCCCAAGATCAAGGCGGAACTCCCATTATTAAGGAAGTTACGCCATGGAGACTGAATCGACCTCCGAATGCACTACAGACGAACCAGCGCGAGTTACGCGCCTATCCAGCAGGCATTATAAACTTGGCACATTCAACTCCGCGCATGCGCAAAATGGCGGTTATAAACGCATAAACGACCGAGTTATGAGGGTCTGAAGATGCAGAACCGACCAAGACAAAGGGGGACACAGCGGCGTCCATGGGGGTCCTTTGTCCCCCAGTGACACATGAAAGACTCCCCTCAAACAATTGTAGAGTTAGGCAAATGCTACTGGCTCCAGTCAGTCTGGAGGTGCTTTTCCAAGATTTGCTACAAATAGCCTGGCTGCACTCCTAGACAGGCAGATCACAAAGAACCGCTCTAGAGGTAACATCTCCAGTCATCTCCTGCTACCTGCTATACCACTGCACTATGGTGAAACTATCCACTTCTGTCGCAGAAGAGGATGTAGAGAAAAACCAACGCTCCACCTCCAGAACACGGCACTTGAAGTCAAAGAAGAAGTGAAGTTCCTGGGGCTGATATTTGACAGACTACTCAACTTCAAACCACACATCGAATACTTGAGGAGGAAATGTCAAAAAGCCATGAATCTCCTGAAAGTGCTTTCCCACACCGACTGGGGTGCCGACAAAGAAACATTACTGATCTTATACAGGGCCTACATCCAGTCAAGACTAGACTATGGCTCTTTCATATATGGATCAGCTTGCCCCAGCTACTTGGACAGGTTGAAGCCTATCCAGAACCAGGGACTGAGATTATGCCTGGGGGCATTCCGTACATCTCCAGGAAAAAGTCTAGAGGTGGAGGCAAACATTGCCCCCCTTGAGCTTAGGCGAGAAATGCTGTCTATGCAGTACGCAGTTAAAGTAAGATCAAATAAAAGAAACCCAACATATGAGACACTGTTCACCGAAAACAATTCAGTGTACAGGAAAAAACCGAACATGACCCAACCATACTCGTACAGAGTGAAAAGACCTATGAAAGCAGCAAAATTAGATGTGATCAAAACCAGGGAGATAAAACCACCCGATAATCCCCCATGGCTACAAATGAAACCAAAGATCATCTTCACCCTGTGCAAAAACAAAAAGGCAGAAACAGACTCAGTGACCTTTAAAGATCAACTCCATGGGATAGAAAAAGACCATAGTGAACACCTGGCGGTGTTCACAGATGGTTCTAAGGAGGGTGACAAAGTAGGCTATGGAGTACACACGCCATATGGCAACCTGAAAAGAGGCCTCCATCCCAAAGCCAGCATTTTCACGGCAGAGGCTAGCGCCTTGCTACATGCTCTAGAATATGCCAAGATATCAACTCACCAGAAATTCATTGCTCTGTCAGACTCCAAGTCATGCCTTGAAGCAATGAACCAATATGAACCAAACAATCCTTTGATACAAGATATCAGGGACAAAACCAACAACCTTGAGAAAGCAAAGAAAGATGTGGTTTTCTGCTGGCTGCCGAGCCATATTGGCATAGACGGAAACGAGGCAGCAGATGAAGCAGCAAAGTCAGCACTGAAACTGACACCTCGAGAAGTGCCAATCCCACACACGGACCTGACATCAACCATCAAGAAATATGTGAAACTGAAATGGCAAGCTGACTGGAAGAAGCAGCATGAGAACAAGCTACACTCCATTCAGCCTCAACTGAAAGGAAAGGGTGAAAAAAGAAAACTATCCAGATCAGACGAAGTGAAACTAACACGTCTACGAATTGGCCACACAAGGCTTACACACGAACACCATCTGAAACGTGAAGCCCAACCAATGTGCCAAGAATGCAAGACTGAACTCACAGTTAAGCATATCTTGCTCAACTGTCGAAGGACTGCAAGAAACAGAAGAAAATATCTTAAAAATGCAACAACACTGAAAGCTGTCTTCAACACAATAGAAACAAAAGAACTCCTGAACTTCCTCAAAGAATCAAACTTATATAAGTACATATAGATCATACATACATATAATTTAATAAAAAAAAAAAAAAAAAAAAAAATCGAAAAATGGCTGGTCCGTCGGTGTCAGGATAATGTGACCGACCGGGTGATGTGTCTACAGTTTGCGACATGTTACCTGCGTGAGGCAGCACGATAAAGAGGGGCCTTGAGCCACGAGTGGTATTTCACCGCTACGAGCCGTGTCCCACTGCTACAAGCAGACTCATAAATATATGCACGCGCGCACACACACCCACCCACTCATATGCGCAAACCCGAGGTAGGCCTGCAGCCTACCATTACTATTGAATAGTTTAAAATTCTTGAATGTCTGAGTTCCTCGATGGCCCCCGGACGTAAAACTAAACAAACAAACAAACATTCCTCTGTTAAATTATCAACCTGTGAAGCATGGGATAGCCACTTAGTGCCGCTAAAGTGCTGTAAAACACAAATCAATCAATCAATCAAAACCATCAAAGAAGAGAATATTAAATCGATTGCCTCTGAAAGTTACCATTTTGTTGTTGATGTGCTTTTCAGAAAGCTCTGAATCCCACAGCTGGTGAACCCTAGCCTTATCCCACCTCCGGCTAGTGAACAACTTGCATGCAGTGTTGATAATTTGTCCTGCACCACTTTCCCCTTTCACAAAAGCGTGTGGGTTTCTCCCAACTGACCCATTTTCCTCAAACATCTTCAACAACTTGTCAGCTTCTGTAGCAAAGTTGACAACTATATGCATCTTGCAAAAGAAGTTAGTCATGGCCCAGACCTCTGTTTGTACATTGGGAGAAAGATCAGCCCAGTTATCAATAACAGATTCCAACACCTCAGACCTCATCGTTTCAAGTGCTGCATTGAAGGAAGGATTGACTGAACCTTGGTCAGACATTGTGTGCTTTATGAAAGCAATCAAACGTGCAACAGCATTCTCCTCCTTGCTTTTCACAGCTGCAGCCAGGACCTTAACATTAGTTAAGAATGCCTTTGTGAGTTCCTCAGTGGAGCCGCCTGCTGTTTCACTAAGACCCATGGACATGGTTTTTCCACTCGGAAGTGTTACCTGGAAACTCTCGTAGTGACGATGGTATTTTGATGTAACATCCGAATGGAGAACATGTCCAGCCAAGCATTCCAAGTCCGCTTCTGACAGCATGCATTCCGCCACATGACTTTTGCCAACCATCTGTGCCTCAACCAGAAGCCGGTGAAGCATTCCTTTTGAGGGCTGTCGCGTTAGTTGCATTCCTGCCAGATTCTTGAGAACAACATCCATGACCTTGACGACCTTGGACATGCTTACGTTACACTCTGCCAGAAGAATCATAATCTTCAGTCGTAATTCATTTACATACTTACTGTCTTTAAAAGTCTCAATCTTGTCACTCTCCAAAAAGTTGGTAAGATCTTCATAGTAGGCAAGGTGTTTTTTATGACATTCAATAACCTCATGAAGATGTGTAATAACATCCTCCTTCTCCTTATCATCCTTACCAGCTTTGATGTTGAGCTTTGAATACTTTTGCTGTATGCTTCTCTTACTTTCTTCAAACTGGCAACCAAAGCTTTCAGCTACTCAACTTCGGCTTCGAGGCAAGTAATTTCTACTACCTGTTCATTGTTCTTTTTACACAACTTATTGACCTCGCCTTTCTCTCTTTTTCTACATTATCATTACGCCTATCAACCTTCTTTTTGAGATTCCTATGATCATTGGGGCTTCCCTAGCCCACTTAAAAGGGTCTATATCTCCTCTTTCCTATCCTCTCAGGATGTGTGTGGTGCACATATGCGCGGGCACTGACACATTCCTCTGTTAAACTATCAACCTGTGAAGCACGGGATAGCCACTTAGTGCCGCTAAAGTGCTGTAAAACACAAATCAATCAACCTATGATCATTGTTATGGTGTCATCCCAAAACCAAATGAAGATGATCTGGTCTCTTATCAGCATAATCAAACACTTCCAATGCAACCCCTATGCTGACTTGAATATGTGGAAATGGGGCACCTTCATTCAGAATAAAGTCTGGAGTTGCAGTTGTTACACCCAGGGCTCCAGAGAATGAAGAATGTCCAGTTAGGTTTACCGTGGGAGGGGATGCCATGATTTTATCACTGCAAAAGCTGAAGAACCATAAACCTACCAAAATGTGCTTCTTCCTTTTGTGGTGCACATATGCGTGGGCACTGACACATTCCTCTGTTAAATTATCAACCTGAAACGCACTCTGCATCCTGATCCAGATCTAACCTTAGATGGAGATCCGATCAAGGTTGTAGAGGAGACAAAGTTTCTAGGTGTGCTGTTTGATAAACGACTTTCATTTATTCCACATTTGAAATCTCTAAAGATCAGGTGCACCAAAGCACTTGATTTGTTGAAAGTGTTATCAAACACTGACTGGGGTGCAGATAGTAAGGTTTTACTCCAATTGTATAGAGCTCTGGTTCGATCGAAGCTTGACTATGGTTCCCAGGTGTATGGCTCTGCTAGGCCGTCCTACGTGGCCATCTTGGATCCAGTTCATCGACAAGGCATTCGCCTAGCCCTCGGGGCCTTCCGAACGTCTCCATATCCTAGCCTTTATGTTGAGGGCAGAGAACCATCATTGGAAAACAGACGTCTCAAATTGTCGATGCAGTTTGCGCTGCGCTTGAGAACGAACCCTTCGAATCCAGCATATGCATGTGTATTTGAACCAGACAACCAGAAGCTCTATGAGGCAAAACCAAAAGCTGCCAGGCCATACGGTCTGAGAATTCAAACACATATGAGGCAACTAAATGTTAGCCTGACATCATTGGCACAAACCCACCTCCCAGAAATTCCTCCATGGAAACTGGTACCGCTAGAGGTCGACTTCAGACTAGCCAAATCACGAAAAGCCGACACCAACCCACTAGAATACAGATTGAGGTTTTCTGAGATAAGGAATGAACTTCCCCATCATGCACCATTTTACACTGACGGATCAAAAGAAGAAGAGAGAGTGGCTGCTGCCGCGGTAGGTGGGGGCAGAAAACTGGCATCTCGCCTTCCAAATCACAGCTCCATTTTCTCTGCTGAAGCCTGTGCCATCTTTCTTGCAATGAGATGCATGAAGGATGCGCCAGGGAAGAAATTCATCATTTTCAGTGACTCAAAATCCTGTCTAGAAGATCTGCAGAACCTCAACTTGGATCACCCTGTGATAATGAAAATTATCAAAGGTTTCATCAGATCCAAGGAACTGGGATATGACATCCGATTCTGTTGGCTTCCAAGTCATGTGGGAATCAAAGGCAACGAAGAAGCTGATAAAAGGGCTAAACATGGCCTTAACTTTGAGGAACAGCCTTGCCTTCTACCGCCATCTGAATTTAGGCCAGTTGTCAAGAAGTATATTCTTGACCTTTGGCAAAACCAATGGATAGAGAACCCTGGATGGAAACTCTTTGAATTTTGTCCCACAGTGTCTGGTGTCTGTCGACCTGCTCTCAAGAACCGTAGAGACCAAACAGTCTTTACTCGTTGCTGCATCGGTCATTCGCGACTCACTCATGCCTACCTCCTGAAAGGAGAGGAAGCACCTGAGTGTGTGGCATGCAACACGAAATTGACCATCAAACACATCCTATTGGATTGTGTTGATTTTACGCCTATCAGACAACATTTCTACAATGTAGCTGGTCTACAAGAACTTTTTACCACCATCAAACCTGATCTTATCATCAACTTCCTGAAAGCAGCTGGACTGTACAGGCTTCTTTAATTTTATCGTGCACACTTGTGATTTTATCTTGCACTGTTGTGATTTTAGCTTTCACCTCATCCTGCCTGAAATAATAGCAACTTGTTCCATTTACACAATAGTTTTTGAAATATTTAATTGCTCATAGATCCAAAACTTGTTTGGTATAGGTTTCTCGCCATGAATATGACCTTAGCTGTCGAAATGGCTTTAAACATCCATTACTCACTCACTCACTAAATTATCAACCTGTGAAGCACGGGATAGCCACTTAGTGCCGCTAAAATGCTGTAAAACACAAATCAATCAATCAATCAAAAATGTGCTTCTTGTATAGAATTCAAATACCACAAAGAACGTTGTAACCAATTATCAACAAAACACCATTGATACTTCTCAATCTTCCTCAAGTGATAGACTTGTGACCTAATCAGCTGTGACTTGACACCTGAAATCCACACAGCATTGTTTTGTCAACGGACGGTTACAAGTGGTGAAGTGAATGTACACGGAATCCAGAGAAGTTCATTTGATCCTTTTATTGCATAGCTGACATGAGTGTTTCATAAAGGTGGTAACAATGATAACACTCGCCAATATCTAAGCTCTGCCTCCGATCCTATAGCTCAACCTGTCGTAGGTTCTAGGTATAGGTGTAAGGTGTAAATTGGGAGAGGGATACCTGGGAGCTGCTCGAGCTGCCTTTTATATTAAGGGCTTGAGCAGCTCACAGTATTGCGAAATATTCTATACACGTGGCTCAATAGAATAGAGACAAGTGTCATAGGGAGAGATTGCCACCTGTGGGTTAATCATGTTAATGAGGGTTGAGAGGAGATTGTGAAATATCCTCTCATTCCAAATATGGCACCACAGGTGGATCCCACATCCTCCAGCGGGGCTGTGTGGGTGTAGATATGATTGGAATGTTATTACATCCATGTACTTTATGTCACAGAGTCTCATGGAGGAAGTGGGTTCGTGATAACTTATGGATCCTGGTTCCTGTTGGGGAATACAGGAGGTTGTTGAGTGTGGATCGTGAGCAGAGCCTAGGTTTTATATGGCGAAGAAATTAGTGAATATGAAAAATAATTATAATACCCAGAATGGTCCATTGACAAATCCCCACATTCCCACTCGTCTCTGCACGAGTATAAAGGGAGAAAAATAAGTAGAAAAATAAGGCTTTTGCCAAGTCCATTGACAATTATGGGTATTATGATACAAATACCGGGTTTTTGTGAAAACCTGATGAGTTTGACATTATATGCGGTATAAAAAAAAAAGGTTTTTATGGAATCGCAAAAATAAGATTTTTGTGTGGATCAAGTGACTTAATGTATATATATACAGGTTTTAAATGCAGGGATATGTGCAATGCTTATAGTATATATGTATCGGTTTGTCATTGTTGAAAAATGAAGTTTTTCTGGTTTGATGACAAGGTTGGTTTGTACACTAATATGCAATTGATATATCCAGGTGAAGATTAGCTAAGTTTGGTAATTCTTGGTACTGTAGGGTCAACAACCAACACAAAGGTGATAAGTTTTTTCTTTGGCTCCACACTACCAAGGTTTACAACCGAACTTGTGTAGGGTTTGTTTACACAGTTGGATACAAGGTATAAGTCGAGGTGGTATTCAGTGTTTTGACAGAAACATGATAATTTCCATGAAAACATACGTAAATGGGATGCATAGAACTTATTGCTATAGATAACTAATTTGACTAAAACTCATAAATACATGTCATAGCTGAGTTTGAAGAACAGTGTTGAAGGTGATGAACTTTATAGCGCCTAGAGAGGTAAACCCGAAGGCCATTTGGTTTGTGTCTCATAAGGTTCATCAAAGAAAAAAATCTTAAACTAATATATACATTGGCCTAAGGAAAACAGGTTTTAAAGAATCCAGTGAAAGGAATTCGACATGCAAAAAAAATTGTTTACATTTTTAGAGAACAAGTAATACGTATAGGCATGGGGGGGGGCTGTTTACAATCGTGTCTCAGCGATTTGGATTTAAAACGTGGTTGTACAATAATTGGTTCTGTAAAATGTCTATTTATGTGTTCTGAAATGTCGATGTGGGTGTATACTGTTGGGAGGTAGGTTTTGATGTTCTTTGATGTTGACATTTTTGAACCTGCCCTCAGCTTTGCGATGAGTCTTGGATCTGATGGGCCTGAATTTTGAGATTGTAATGTCAGAAAAGTCCAAGTACACTGATGCTAAATCACCAGCTGTGGCCACATCTGAACCGTCGTCTGAGGTGGATTCAGACTCTGCAGTGGTGGTCGGTTCAACTGGCATGGGCCTCCACATGGTTCTGAGTGTAGGTCCTTGCCTGTTGCCGCTTGGTTTAAGTTTGTCATCATAAGCACAAGGGCATAGGAACCCATTTGGTTGATGGTAACATGGTATACACAGTCTGGCAGCAGATACCTGCCCATTGATGTGGCGGCAGTAGGTGTTGTTGTGCTTGTAGGTTGGCGGCATGGGTGTGCCAGGCCTACAGGCTGCCGACACATAGGTTCCCTGGGTGTTAGAGGGGGCTTGCTAACTGGCTCCCTCCACTGGCTGGTGGAGGTTGCTGCTGGGGCTCGGGGTCTGCGGCTGGTGGGGTTAGATCTTGTTTGTCCTCTTCCCTCCTGCTTCTTCCTTCTGTTGCCCTCTTTGACAATGATTGCCCCGGCTCGTCTGTGCACTTCGGGGCTGGAGGGCCGACGGATGGTGGGGCTGCCAGGTCTCCAGAGGAGGGGTCTGTAGGGAAGAGAGCCGTGAAAACAAACCATTAACAGAGGTATAAAATCCTGCTTGGGTCAGCTGGTGGCCTTGTCGATACAGGATAACCAATAAGTGCAATAAATTTCTGCTATTTGACACACAACATTAACTTGACAGAGCTCAATTTGCTTGTAAGAATAGAACGCGGTAAGTGTAACTAAGCAAGCTCAATTGGTTTATTTGTATTACGCTGGGTGGCGGTACCGAGCTGTTGCTTCACCGTGCCGAAACCTGATTATCCAGATAAAAATTCTGAGAAATATTTCAAACAGCGGCCCAAAGTTCCAGAAGTTGGTTGAAAGGTGTTGAAAAAGGGTTGAGTTTTGACATTCTAGCGCAAAACTTGATATTTGAGCTCTAAAGGTGATGATTGGGAATTTTTTAATTAAATTTTGAGTTTTGATGCCTGTAGCCATGGTCCTATATAAAGGATGGGTGCCGGCTATCTTATCAGTGGTTATGCAAGATGGACATCATACAAGGCATCTTGTACCTGTTCGATGGCCGTGGTCTTTTGGTGACCGTTTTTGTAAATGAGGATGGAACGTAAGTAGATTTGAATAAGTGGCTGTGTGAAATTTTCTCTGGGATTTCGATTGAGAGGATTGTGTGCGAGTTCCAGGTAACTCAATTTTGGGTTTCTTATCTTTCAGGATTCATCAAGTCACCTATATACTGCTGGTACCTCAGGTGCTGGCAGTAAACGGCTTATAGGGAAAAACGTGAGTAATCCCTTTGATTATGATGCTCAGGTTGCTTGCACGTGTTGATGTTGTTTTCAGCTAGTGTATCCAGTCAGAACGATCATGTGACCGAAACTAACCATCATTTGCATTTCACAGGCCCTTTAAAAATGGCGACGCCGGGTCGCGACTGGCGCGAAAATTTTGTGTAGACGCTATAAGTGCGTCTATAGGTTGTAAAACGGCTTTGCGTCGTCATTGATAAGGTTTAGTGAGGCTAAAGTGAAACAACGGCAGGTTTTTTTTTGCAATTTGTGGACATGGTTTAGATATAAGGGCGGGATGGGGCCCTATGGGGGGTCTCGGGGGTTCGGCGGATAGGAGGGGGATCCCCACATCAGCGTCTCACATGGCTATCCGGTGTGCTATGCAACACATGTTTAAGCACCTGCCATCCCCACATGAGGGTGCGGGCTTCCCTAGCCCACTTAAAAGGGTCTATATCTCCTCTTTCCTATCCCCTCAGGATGTGTGTGGTGCACATATGCGCGGGCACTGACACATTCCTTTGTTAAATTATCAACCTGTGAAGCATGGGATAGCCACTTAGTGCCGCTAAAGTGCTGTAAAACACAAATCAATCAATCAATCAATGGTGGAGGCTTTAGGGGCTCCCCGCCTGGGCAGGTCCTTTCTCCGTGTCATAGGTGGCACTGGGTTAAAACCGGCCGAAAGTTCAGTCACTTGGTGTGAGTTGGAAATCAGGTTGGCTTTCTTGTACAATAGCCAGGGTAACTGTGTGGGGTCTGGATCTGAGGACAATTGAGAGGGGAATGCGCCAGAGCAAAGGGCAACTGGGGTACCTCTCCAGCTTCACCGTCCTCAGTCTTCCATCGATGATCATGCTGACCTCTGATTTCCAATGTGCATCAAGATGACGGGCTAGAAGGAAAGTTAACCTGGGTGGTGTTAGCTTGGGTGCCAAGATGGAAGCTGGCCAAAGGTTTCATCCATAAACCATCAATCCGACTGGAAAGGCGTAGGTACACCCTCCAGAGTGGATCTTTAGCACGAATCTTGGGGTGCCGGGGGCAGGGTGCTGTCTGCCTTAGGGCCAGTGCCTAAGACAGCGCCTCCTTGCGGCCCTGATGAGTAACAAGATGAGGATGATGCCCAGGAAGGTGATCATGGAATCATACCTTCCTGGCATTTGAATCCAGTCTGGTGTTGTTATGTCCTGGGGTGTGGTCAGCGTAGGCCAATTTTGGTTGGTGTTTTTGATCATTTCTTTTAGCTTGTTCCAAGACGCTGCGTCAGCCATCGTTGCTCGACTGTGAATGGTCATTAATTGGGCTAAGTATACCACGCGCATGTGCACACGACACGTGATCAAGCAGCACAAGATGGTAATGGCTGGCGACAACAGGTGTAACCAAGGGGAAAACTCCAGGTGATATCCTAGATGTATAAGTGAGTTGATGCTCAGGATGGATGATTTATCATGAATTTTGGTGGCAGCGCCTTTTAAGTTTAAAATGTCTTTGAAAAGGGGTAGGAATTTTTGGTTGTGAAGGCACTTCAGGCGCTGAAAATTTGGTAGGTCTAAATGGGTTGGGGTGGTTGCTATGGTTACTCCTGATATATTGTTTGGTGGGTTACCAAAATGCCGCCATAGAGGCAAGTTGACGGGCACCTTAGCGATGGTTTCTAAAGTAAAGTTTTGGGCGCAGGACAAATTGGAATTAATCATTATCATGCCTCTGTTTTTAAGTGAGCAGAGACATGGCACTGAAATAATAGAATAGGCTGCATTTTTGATTTCGACTTGGCCTGAGTCCGAGCATTGCATTATTGATGGTGAAGTGCTAGTGATCAGCATATAGGAGCTCTGGGAGATGGGCTTAGCAATGTTGGGAATTTGTGCTGTCATATGGGCCTGAAAATTGCAGGTGTGATGTACAGCGTCTGGTAGGTCTAAAAATAGGGATAAGCTGCAGGTGGGGTACCTGGGAGATAACATGGGCAGGGGCAGGTTGCATGTAATAAAAACATTTACATCACATAGATCTAAGTCAGTGTGGTCAAGCTCAATGTAGTGTGACTGGGACACAGACACAGCTATGTAACCAGGCAAGGGCTGTACTTGTGTAAACCCAGTAGTGTCCCGTGTCGGGTATGCCACCCGCATCGAGCGCGTCCACAGGTGGCGGATAGTGGAACGGTCTTCAGATATGTAGACCAGCTGCGCAAGCAGTCGCGGACCAAATGGCAATGGACTGCCTGTGTCCATGAGCGGATGAGGAATGCTCTCGCATAATTCTGAAATGGATGATGCTGCATTCCCAACGGTCATGAGCGGATGAGGGTCACTCTCTGACACCCCAACGGTCAACGGGCGAACTGGGCTATCTGCACCCAGAACCATAGGATAACAGGGGCCTAGCTGTTATCCATTTTGGTGAAGGTCGGATGAAGGTCACTCAATGACACCCCAACGACCGCAGATGAAAGTCGTGGCGATGGTATAAACACGGTGGCATCGGGTAAGGTTGTGCCGTCAGATGTTAGTGTTTAGCTGCACACGCAGGCTTGGGGGATTGTACGTCGTTGTCCACTGAAAAGGAGGGGTACCAGTGGACCTTGGCGCTTCCGGAGTACCGGCATGCTGTGAAGCCCTAACAGTGTGAACCCCCTGAGTAACTGAGCAGGTCTTCTCTAGGACTAGCGCTGCTCACCCCTGGACTGGGGAAGGGGCGATAAAAGAAGCCCTAAACATCGCGTACTCCTCACCAAACCCGTCAGCATTCCGCGGTTGATGGGGTACACGCCAGCGGAAGAAACAAGAAAGCGAAAACGGACGGATATAATGGACAACAGACCAGGAACGACCAGGACAACGCAAACGGAAACACAAGCTTACCTCCAAATTGGGCTTTGGAGGTAGAAGAAATCCTGCCCTCAACAAATATGACAAGTACACCTAACAGTATTGAATCCGGGATCGGTCGTCTCCCCGAAAAAGGACCGCGATTTCCAGAAGGGAACCAGTCTGGAATCGAAAAGTTAGCTACTGGAACAACCACAGAAAGCATTGCAAAGCAATACAATGAAAACAACTGGCCTAGATTCTTGGTAGTCGAAGCCAAAAACAAAGACACAACATTGGCGAAGATTTCCCCCTTCGTTATAGACAAAACCGTGACCAGTTTAGCTGGACAAACAAAGATCAAAATGTGTAAAAATGGAACCCTTTTAATAGAGGTAACATTTAAAAAGCAAGCAACTCACTTGCTAAAACTGACCACCTTGGGAAACACTGAGGTTCAGGTCTCCCCTCATAGGACTCTCAACTTCTCAAAGGGAGTCATCCACTGGAGTGGCCTTAGATACACTTCAGTGGAGGAAATGAAGGAAGAGCTTCAGGCAGAAGGCGTCACAGACGTCTTCCAAATGAAGTATAAAAACAAACAAGGAGAACTCTTGGAAACCTCCACATTCATTCTGTCATTTGACAGACCTACCCCACCTGAAACCTTAAAGTGTGGGTACCATATCGTGAGGGTTGAGACTTACAATCCATCTCCCCTCAGATGCTACAACTGCCACAAATTTGGGCATGCAGGTAAAGCTTGCAGGAGCAAGACTGTCTGCGGCAGATGTAGCAAGGACAAAACAGAAGACCATCAATGTCCAGAAAAAGCCCGATGTGTGAATTGCAAGGGGGAACACCCCGCCTTTTCGCGCAAATGCCCAAAGTACTCTGAAGAACAAGAAGTACAGAAAATTAGGGCAAAATTGAAAGTCTCCATCACCGTTGCTCGGAAGATGGTAAGAGCCACATTAGCGAAAAAGACCTTTGTTGATGTGGTTACCGAGAAGAAGACAATTGCCTGTCAAACGGGTGACAAAACAGAAATAGTGGGATACATCACTCCCCGCATCCCTGCCAAAGTCATGCCAAATAGCTCTCCTTCCCGTATCCCTGTACTATCAAAGGGAGACGGGAAAGGAAAGCAGAGCAAACGAGCCCCTAAAGGCAAATCCTCCATCCAGGCTGCAAAGAGCAACCACCGGAGGGAGGAAAGAAAGAAAAAGAAACATGAGGAAGATAAGAGGAAGGAAAAGGAAAGCAAGGAGGACTACCCAGTTTTGGGCTCAGACGGATCGCCCCCACCTTCCCCTGGGAGGTCCCTTTCAAGGGAGACCCCGGGGCAGGAAACACAATCCACCCCTCTTGCAAGGCCACCGTCACCATCTTCCTCGTTTGCAGAGGTCTCCTCAAAACATGTCAGGTTGGACAGAGACTTCAGCAAGCGAAGCAAAAGCAACACACGGAATAACCAGAAAAGCCCAGAACCCAGCCCTGCACACACAAGGTCGGGTAACAGCAGGAAAAGTCAGATGGTAACTTTGACAAAACAAAAAGCAGTTCATACATCAAACAGGTATGAACAACTAAATAATGAAAATGGATCCAAAATATAACATCATCCAATGGAACTGCAGAGGCTTTAGTGCCAATCTGGAGTCTTTGCAACTGTTATGCAAAGACTTTAACCCAATGGCACTTGCCCTGCAAGAAATCAAATCCTTGAAACCAGGAAAAATCACACTAAAGGGCTATAAAGGGTACATCAATATCCCGGGTGGTGAAAACCCTAAGGGAGGTGTAGCACTCTTTCTAGCCCCTGAACACCCACAAGAAGAAGTACCACTGACTACAAATCTGCAAGCTGTAGCAGCTCGCATCACGATAAATTCACCTATGACACTTTGCTCTCTGTACCTACCCCCAGATGAGAGAGTGTCACAAACTGATCTGACAGCAATCGTCGATCAGCTGCCACCCCCATTCATCCTGATGGGTGATTTTAATGCCCACAGTGCAGTGTGGGGAGACAGCAGGACAGACGGAAAGGGGAGAATGGTGGAGAGAATCATTGACAGAAAGTCCTTGTGCCTCTTCAACAAGAAGGAAGCAACCTACCACCATCCAGCTTCAGGAACCTTCTCCTCCATCGATCTAACTATGAGTGACGCTTCTATCTTTGCTGACTTTGACTGGAGGGTGCATCATGACCTCTGTGGGAGTGATCATTTTCCCATCATCATGCAGACTATGAAGAAGAACTCTGACATTGACCTCCCTCCGAGATGGAACATCTCGAGAGCGGACTGGGAGGACTACCAAGAGAAATGCAAGCAATCTTTTCGATCATGGCCACTCATCAAGGAAAAGGAGGATCATCCTGCCGAGTACTTCGCAAACACCCTCAGGGAAGTGAGTGTCATGTGCATTGGTAAGTCTTCCATCACAAAAAAGAGACAAAAATGCCCTTGGTTCAATGAGCAATGCTATGAGGCAAGGAGAGAACGAAGAAAGACATATCGCAAGTTCAGCAAGACCATCACAACTGAAAACTTGTACAAGTACTTGAATGCAAGGGCCAACACCAAACAAACATTCAAGAAAGAGAAACGGCAATCCTTCCGTAGGTATGTGGGTTCACTATCGAAATCCACTCCCCTGCGTAAGGTGTTCCAAGAAGTAAGAAAGCTCAATGGAAACCCTCCTCCAACTGTGCACCACCTGCAAAAGGGAGCACAGAAAGCTGAGTCTAGCAAAGAGATCTCAGACACCCTGGCAGAACATTTCAGTCAGGTGTCTTCGAGCAACAATTGCTCAGAGAAGTTCCTTGAGCACAAAACCAGAACAGAAAGGAAGAAACTCAACTTTACCTCCAACAACAAGGAAAGCTACAACAAGCCTTTCACCATGGAGGAGTTGAAATATGCCCTTGGCCAGGCTAAAGATTCTTGTCCTGGACCAGATGACATCCACTACCAGATGCTAAAACATCTACCTGAGGAAACCCTGGAGCTTCTTCTAGACGTGTACAATGACATCTGGAAAACAGAAAAATTCCCACCTTCTTGGTCAGAGGCCACAGTGGTTCCAATTCCCAAACCAGGGAAAAACCCAACTCTGGCCTCAAGCTATCGGCCCATAGCCATGACCAGTTGTCTGGCAAAGACCATGGAAAGGTTGGTGAACAATAGACTTGTCTACTTCCTCGAATCCAAGGGGAAGCTTACAATCCACCAATCAGGATTCCGTCGAGGACGCAGCACGACAGACCACCTAGTGAGCCTGGAGAGCTGGATCCGAGATGGGTTCGCTAACAAAGAACATGTGGTTGGGATCTTCTTCGATCTGGAGAAGGCCTATGATACCACATGGAGGCATGGAATAATGCAAGACATCCATGAGATTGGATTAAAGGGCAGACTAACAGGGTTCATTCAGAACTTCCTGTCGGACAGGACTTTCAATGTACGACTGGGGTCGGTTCTGTCAGAGAAAGTGGATCAGGAAATGGGTGTTCCCCAAGGCTGCATCCTCTCTGTGACCCTGTTCTGCATTAAGATCAACAGCATAACGAAACAACTTCAAGATGATGTGCAGTGCTGCCTGTATGTAGATGATTTCGTCATCTGCTACAAAGGAAGACACATGCCCACAATAGAACGCCGCCTCCAGCAGACACTGACTAAGCTGGAGAAATGGAGTCAAATGAACGGGTTCAAGTTCTCGGAGAGCAAGACCTGTGCTGTGCATTTCTGTCGCAGACGGGGATGCAAGGAAGAACCTCACCTCACCCTCCATGAGAAACGACTAACAGTCGAGAAGGAAATAAAGTTCCTCGGACTGGTATTTGACCGGATCCTGTCTTTCAGGCCCCATGTCGAATACCTCCGAAGAAAATGCCAAAAGGCAATGAACCTGTTAAAGGTCCTCAGTCATCCAGACTGGGGATGTGACAAAGAAACACTTCTAACCTTGTACAAGATGTATATTCAGTCACGTCTGGACTATGGGTCAATGGTCTATGCCTCTGCCCCAAAGTCCTACCTGGACAGACTAAAGCCCATTCAGAATCAGGGACTCCGTCTATGTCTTGGGGCATTTCGGACAACACCTGCATCCAGCCTCCATGTGGAAGCAGGGATCCCACCACTGGACCTGCGCAGGGAGAAGCTCACACTACAGTATGCTATACGTGTGCGGGCTAACCCGACCAATCCAGCTCACAAGTTGATCTTCAACAACAAAAACATCTACAGAGAAAAACCAAATGTCGCCAAACCGATGGCAGTGAGAACAAGAGCACTGTTCCGGGAGGCTGGGATTCCTATGAAACGGATTGTGACAGATGAACCCGCAAAGACCCCTCCATGGGAGCAGGAGACACCAAAGGTGACCCTCGACCTTGATAAGAACAAGAAAGCCGAAACTCCTGATCATGTATTTGAGAAAGAATACAGAGCACTCAGGAACAAGTACAGTGACCACGAAGCGATCTTCACTGATGGTTCCAAAGATGGTAATAGAGTCGGATTTGCCGTCCACACCCGCTTTGGGAACCTGAAGAAAGCGCTTCACAAACAAAGTAGTATCTTCACCGCTGAAGGAAATGCTCTGTTACAAGCTTTAAATTGGACCAAGGTCTCAACGATGAAGAACTTTGTCATCTTCTCAGACTCGCACCCATGTCTGGAAGCCACACGTGACCTATATCCAAAAAACGCTATAATCCGAGCCATCCGGGAAGCATACACAGAGAACAAAACAAAAAGCAAAGATGTGGTTATGTGTTGGGTACCTAGCCACATAGGAATCGAAGGAAATGAGGCTGCAGACACTGCTGCCAAAAATGCTCTGAGGAGGCCCGTAGGGGCTGACCAGATGCCATACACAGATGTCCTACCCATGGCTAAAGTCCATGTTCAGGATAAGTGGCAGCGCAGATGGAACGCTGCAAATGCCAACAAGCTGCGAACCATCCGACCAACGGTCGGCAAAAGATACATAGAGGACAACCTGACAAGACCAGAACAGGTGAAACTGACCCGTCTTAGGACTGGTCACACCAAACTGACACACAGTCACCTTCTGAAAGGTGAAGTGGCACCTGTATGTCAGGCATGCAACACTCAGCTGAGTGTGGAACATCTCATGCTACATTGTCAGGCAACCAAGAGAAGCAGGAAGAAATTCCTGAAAAATCCAACGACAATGAACAGTGTTTTCCACAGCACTGGAAACAAGGAGATTCTTGATTTCCTGCGGGAAGCCAAGCTCTTTGACAAAATATGAAAAACAAGGAAGCCTGATCCTATCAGGCAATGCCCTATAAGTAAATAGGGAAAAACAGAAAAGAAATGAAACATAGTCTCTCTGCTAAATTTTAACTACTATTAGCGGAGGTTAAATCAACCAAACCAAACCAAACCAAACCCAGTAGTGTTTACATTGGTGGTATCAAATGGGACTGGGAAGGCTTCCGCCCTATATATGGAGTAGATGTTGTCTCCTAGTCCTATGGGTATAGGTATTATGATGTGAAGTTTGTTTTGGTCCTGCCAGTGCACATGCACTCTCCTTGTAGTAGAAACCGGTGGGTACATTTAGAATTGTGATACCGTTATGGGTTTCATACAAGGAGCTTGATAGATTATTAAGTCCATCTTCCATGACTTTATGGGGAATTAATTTTGGGGGTAGCTCACCTTCCATTAGAGAGGTTAGTGAGTCTAAAAGTGTGTCTAAATCATTTTGCAGATTCATTAGCGCTTCAATTTGAGTTAGCTGCAGTAAATAACATCGAATAATAGGTGTCTTGTCTGCTTTGTTGTTCCAGGTTGAATAAGATATTTGATACATTATTACTCAAGAGCTGGAGGTTAGAGCTGAGTAAAGACAAGGCGTCATCCGTGTCATTTTGTATGCTGGAGAAAACGCTCATTGATTGATAATTAAACTCAGAAATGTTCAATAGAAAATGCGTGGCTAATTCTACCACATGCATTTTTGTAGCTAGGGCTCTTTCCAAGTCTGACATTTCAGAATTTAACAAATCTACTTCAGGCTCCCAGTGGTGCAGCAGATGAAACAATCAATCTCGCACCTGACTCAGGCCCAGAAAGAGGTCACCCTCTGTTGGCTCCCCAGCCACATTGGGATAGAGGGGAACGAAGCTGCAGACCATGCAGCTAAGAAAGCCCTGAGCCTGGAACCCGGCTTGGCTCCCATCCCCTCTTCAGACCTGCTCCCTATGGCCAAGGAGTTCATAAAAAAAGAGTGGCAGAAAAGATGGAGTTCTGACCACAACAACAAGCTCAGAGCCATCGAACCTTCGATTGGCAAAGAGCATGACCACACTGGCCTGACCAGGAGGGAATCGACAAGACTGACCCGTCTTCGGATAGGTCACTCTCTGCTGACTCACGGACACCTCATGAAGGGTGAAAACCAACCCACATGTCAGCAATGTCAAGTACCTCTGACTATGGAACACCTGGTGCTCTCATGTCAGGCAACAAAGAGGAGTAGGGACAAGCACCTTCATGGTTTGTCCATGAACAGTGTGTTTACCAGCACTGGTAAGAAAGAACTTCTGACCTTCCTCAGGGAAGTGAAGATGTTCGAGAAGCTCTGAAGCGGGGGGGAAACACCTCCCCTCAAGTATCGGTCAGGTGGGCTGGGGGAATGATCCTCCGGCCCGGCTGGAAGAGTAATCTTGCAGCTAGGTTGGAAAGTGGCTCTCTATGCTCGTCAGTCCGTGGTAAGCTGACCCGATTGGTATAGAACCACGACTGTCCGGCCGGTGTCAGGATAATGGACCGGTCAGATGATGTGTCAACAGTCTGCGGCACAGCGTCTGGGTGAGGCAGCACGATAAAGAGGGGCCTTGAGCCACAAGCAGTGTCTCACTGCTACGAGCCGTGTCCCACTGCTACAAGCAGACTCCCAAATACACGCACGCGCACACTCACACGCACACACACGCGCAAATTAAGTTTGAGAAAAGAATGGACTAAATGTCTGATAACCAATGAGGCAGTCCCATGAGGCCTACGGCCTTAGGACGTTAAACAAATCAATCAATCAATATTACTTCAGGCTGCGTGCTCAAGCCAATTGATGCTCTCAAAATATCACCTATGATCTTTCCTGGGGCGCCTCTTGGTATTCTGGTTTGGGGATGCTCCAAAAATTTTATTAAGAGGTCTAAGGATTTTTGTGATTTCTGATAGAGTTTTGCCAAAATTAGATCCAAAGACTGGGCGGTCTCTAAGATGAAACTTGGGGCATTTCTGCTGATTAGTGAGGCTAATTTGTCGGGTCGCTGCAAGGTTTGATTAAAAGATAGGTCTAAAGCGAAAACCAATGGGTAATCCATATATCCTGAGATCAATTTGGCCTGAAGATGGTTTCCCTTTTGGTTACAAAATCCTGTGCTCAAGTTTCAAGTTTTCAAAATGTTTTATTACTAGGAGATTGTACAATTCGCCATTTCGGCGCTCAACCTGCATGAACCACCTAGGGGAGCCATGTAAGGGTAGTTCCCAAAAATGCCGCGACCATGTACAATATACAATGAAGTTCTTAAACTAGAGACCTTACATTAAGTTGACCTTATTGGTGCTCATTCATATACCAAACAGAATCGGGATACAGTCAAAATTGGTACAATACAGGACAAACTGGACAATACAGGGAGAAAGTAACAGATTTATATATACCAGGTCATTAAGTTTTAGCGAGGCTCTGGTGTGTTTGTCAATGGGCTAGAACCTTTATATAGAATTCCACTCCTCATAGAAGTAGGTAACTATTTGCTTTTTAATAGCTTTCTTAAAACTATCTTTATCAACTATCCATCTAAATGTAGGGTCCAGCGCATTCCATTGAGAGTGCGCTTGGTAGACCGGATCGTTAATCAGGCTAGTTAATTTAGGGGCTCCTTGCAGTATTTTAGGAGCAGAGGTTCCTCGGGTACCCAGAGAGGGGACTACCAGAGCCTGGCCAGTAAAAAACCAATCTGTGGCAAGTTGTCAATTGCATGTACAGCCTGCGCAAGTCAATAGGCAGCATTTTCGCTTGAATGTATAGGTCCTTTACATGCATTTGTCTCGGGTCTTGTATTCCTAGACAGGCCCTTATCCCAGCATTACAGAAAACTTGCAGTTTCTTCAGATACACAGGAGAGCGACCCGTTGTAAATGTAATTCCATAATCAAAGTACGGTAATACCATTGTTTTTAATACCGTGAGAGATTGGCTGATTAATAAAATTTCTGATCTGAACCAGTAACCATATTTTGTGCCTGAGCGACCTGTACATTGCCTCTGTGTGGTGCACATATGCGCAGGCACTGACACATTCCTCTGTTAAATTATCAACCTGTGAAGCACGGGATAGCCACTTAGTGCCGCTAAAGTGCTGTAAAACACAAATCAATCAATCAATCAATGTACATTGCCTCTACCTGGTCAACAAAAGAGAGTTGATCATCAATCACTATGCCTAGGTATTTATAGCAGGAAACTTGAAGCCACACATGACCTATATCCAAAAAACGCTATAATCCGAGCCATCCGGGAAGCATACACAGAGAACAAAACAAAGAGCAAAGATGTGATTATGTGTTGGGTACCTAGCCACATAGGAATCGAAGGAAATGAGGCTTCAGACACTGCTGCCAAAAATGCTCTGAGGAGGCCCGTAGGGGCTGACCAGATGCCATACACAGATGTCCTACCCATGGCTAAAGTCCATGTTCAGGATAAGTGGCAGCGCAGATGGAACGCTGCAAATGCCAACAAGCTGCGAACCATCCGACCAACGGTCGGCAAAAGATACATAGAGGACAACCTGACAAGACCAGAACAGGTGAAACTGACCCGTCTTAGGACTGGTCACACCAAACTGACACACAGTCACCTTCTGAAAGGTGAAGTGGCACCTGTATGTCAGGCATGCAACACTCAGCTGAGTGTGGAACATCTCATGCTACATTGTCAGGCAACCAAGAGAAGCAGGAAGAAATTCCTGAAAAATCCAACGACAATGAACAGTGTTTTCCACAGCACTGGAAACAAGGAGATTCTTGATTTCCTGCGGGAAGCCAAGCTCTTTGACAAAATATGAAAAACAAGGAAGCCTGATCCTATCAGGCAATGCCCTATAAGTAAATAGGGAAAAACAGAAAAGAAATGAAACATAGTCTCTCTGCTAAATTTTAACTACTATTAGCGGAGGTTAAATCAACCAAACCAAACCAAACCAGGAAACTTGATCCAGTAGTGCATCTCTTATGGAAAGGTATACAGGCTCTTCTACCTCACAGTTAATAAGCATGAATTTGGGTTTCGCTGGGTTTAGAGTTAACCCATTATTATCACACCAATTCACCACTGAATCGAGGTCCTGCTGGAGGATATCCATCAGACCCTTGGAGGTATTACTTTTACAAATTAACAGTGTGTCATCAGCATACACGGGTCTCCCCAACCCATTTTTAAAAGGGGTCTGGTCTCCCTTTTCTGTCCTCTCTTTTATCTGTTCTTCATTCTCACTCAGTGGGTTTCCCTAGCCCTTCGCAAATGGGTCTGTTCTAATCTTTCTGTCCCTCTTTCCCGACTGCAGAGTCCGGTCGCTAATATAGGCTTTATGCTCCCTCTGCATTGAAGAGGGCGACTTGTTTGCCGTGAGTCGCGACTCGTGAATGGGAGGAAGAGATCCTGGTCACCTGAGTCCCTAGGGCAATACGGTGACTTTGGCTCCTACTTCAGCTAGACGAGAGGTTGGAGTGGCTCACTCCAATCAACCGGCTGGTCGTGCAAAGCCCCAAGAGTACGAGATGCCTTTATAAATAAGGAGCAAGTGGTAGCAGTCTTCTTTGATCTGGAGAAGGCATATGATACCACCTGGCAATATGGTATCCTTAAGGACCTCAAAGATGCAGACCTGAAAGGTCGGCTCCCTGATTTCATCAACCAATACCTATCAAACCGTTGCTTCAGGATCAGAGTAAACAACATCCACTCTGATGTCTTCAATCAGGAGTCTGGAGTTCCACAGGGAGGCATTCTCTCAGTGACCCTATTTCTGTTGAAGATGAACAACATCGTCTCTAAACTGGAACTGAAGCCAGAGATAGGCCGAACATTATATGTTGATGATTTCTTCATGTGTTTCCGTGGCAAGAGCCTGAGAACCATTGAACGACACCTCCAACTTGCCATAGATGAAACAGTGAAGTGGGCAGACCAAAATGGCTTCCGATTTTCTCTAGACAAGACATCAGTTATGCACTTCCACTACCGCACTACAACAGACAGACAACCAAATATTGAAATCAACAACAAACGTATTTCTGTAGTGGAAAATACCAAATTCCTTGGGCTAGTCATAGATCGCAAACTTATCTTTGATAAACATATTAAGTACCTCAAGGATAAATGTAACAAAGCTTTCAACCTACTGAAAGTAGTGGCACATCCATGCTGGGGTGGAGACCAGGACACACTCCTCAAACTATATAGAGCACTGGTCCAGTCTCAACTGGACTATGGTCTGTGTGTTTATGGATCAACCTGGGCGTCATACCTAGCAATGGCAGAGCGGATCCAGAGCCATGGACTACGCATTTGTTTGGGAGCATTCAGAACATCCAGAATTAAGAGTTTGCAAGTCGCTGCTAGAGAACTACCCTTAGCCCTTAGACGAGAGAAACTCTCCCTTGAATATGCTATCCGGATTGCCACAAATCCTAACAACCCAGCCGCAGCATTGTTGACAAACCCCAAGCACAAGGCAAAATATGAAGCAAAGAAGAACCAATACATTGCACCCCTTCGGGTGAGGGTATCCCACCTATTAGAAGAAGCGGGAATGTCTCTGGATAATGTACTTAATGTAGAGTACCCGGAAATGCCCCCATGGACATATCACAAACCAGAGGTCAGAATGGACCTTACCGCGCTTAAGAAAGGGGTAACATCTAGCACCACATATCAAGCAGCATTCAATGAACTGCGTGATAGTTACAGAGATCACGTACCAATCTACACCGACGGATCACATATGGCAGACAAAACAGCATCTGCAGCCGTTCTAGGACCCCATGCCTTCAAAGAACGCCTGCCAGACGAAGCCTCCATCTACACAGCAGAGCTACATGCGTTATACCTAGCACAAGATCACATTGAGACATCAGAAGGCAACAACTACCTGATTGTATCTGACTCCAAATCATCACTGTCAGCAATGCAGCATAGCAAGTGGACACACCCTCTCGTGAAAAGAGTGTTGGAACGACACAATAGTCTTGCTCTAGCTGGAAAGAAGATAGCGTATGCTTGGGTACCAGGCCATGAAGGAATCCATGGCAATGACCTAGCAGACGTTGCTGCCAAGGATGCAACAAATCAAGTTCCAATAGATATGCCTCTACCATCAGAGGACCTCAAACGGAAAATCAGGAAATACATCCACCAAAAGTGGCAAGAGTCATGGGACGCTGAAAGAGACAATAAACTCTACAAAATACAGCCCAAGATAGGCACAACCAAGAAAGCCAAATGCAAGAGCAGAAGAGAAGAAATTGTCATGAACAGACTAAGAATAGGCCACACCAGACTAACGCATTCACACCTGATGAAGAGAGAACCCAGACCGCTTTGCAACAGGTGTCAAAAACACCTGACGGTGGAACATTTCCTTGTGGAATGTAGCCAGTGCCCCATCAGGGCACAATACCATCAATGTACAACACTGAAAGAGTTATTTGATACCTGCAGACCGGATACAATACTTGCATATGTCAAGAACCTGGGATACTACAGTCAAATTTAAACAGTAGAAACTTTCTTCCATAAAACCTTTAGGCACAAATAGCCATCACCAGTAGCTGACGTGCCGTTAAACACTAACTAACTAACTAACTTCATCAAAGTCATTTCACACATTTATTTTCCTAGATTTTGTTCCTCTATAAAACTTGTTTTCTTCTCACTCTTGGAAGGCTGCGGCTAGGGTCAATCGAGTAAGCCCCACTTGCTTGAGTATATCGTGGTATGTAGTCCCTGGTGTGTGAATTCACATCCCCTTAAATTGGGACTCCGGTGGTGGGTGGGGAGCAACCACGATGAACCCTCTCTAAAAACCCTATGGATACCCAACAGCCCAAAAAACAGAAACGATCTAATGAAGACGAAGAAAAAGACAATGCACCCAATGGATCTAAGAGTACGAATTATGGATATTGGCCGAAATTTCTCGTTCTAGAGTCTGTTGATGAAGGGGCACCTTTGTCTAAGCTGTCTCCATTTGCCATCCATAAGGGCATTTTGGGGATTGCTGGCGAGGTGATCTCTATTAAAAAACTAAGATCTGGACAGATACTTGTAGAGTGTGCCAACCAGGCACACTCTAGGAACCTTTTGGCAGCGAATCAAATGGCAGGAGTGGGCATGAAGGTGACACCTCATCGATCCCTCAACTCTAGTAAGGGAGTGATCCGGACTAGAGACCTTGACGGCATCGACGAGGATGAAATTTGAGAGGAGCTTTCATCCCAGGGAGTTGTTGGTGTGAGGAGGTTTGTTACAAAAAGGGATGGTAATACCATCCCAACAGGAACTTACGTCCTCACATTTAACACTCCAAAGCTTCCAGATAAGCTAAAAGTGGGATTTCTCTGTCTGAATGTCGACCTCTTTGTTCCAAATCCCCTCAGATGTTTTCAATGCCAACAGTTTGGACATGGACGAAACAATTGTCGAAGGGAACAGGTCTGTTTTAAATGTGGCCAGAAGGGGCATGACAACACAAATTGTCAGAACCCGGCAAAATGCTCCAATTGCCAGGGACCCCATATGGCCATTTCCAAGACATGTCCTGTCTTCCTGAAAGAAAAACAAATACAAACGGTTAAAGTTCATAACTACATGAGTTATCCTGAAGCGAAAAAGTTGGTAGAGGCAACCATGCCTCAACCAAATATTAACTACGCCAAGGCAACTAAACCCGTTTGTAAATCTGTCGAAGTCCAGACTGTTGACTCCTATTAAGGGGGTGTGGCAATCCTAGTAAAAGGAACAGTTATACAGTCAGAGATTCCACTAAATACCCAACTGCAAGCAGTAGCATCCCAAATCACCTGTGAAAAATCTGTCACTATCTGTAATTTATATTGTCCACCATCACTGCCCTACCCAAGTCTACAGGACTTGACAAATCTAATCAAACAACTACCCAAACCCTTCTTCCTCCTTGGGGATTTTAATGCCCACAATACCATCTGGGGCAGCCCCAGAAATGACCAGGAAGGCATTCTCATTGAGGATCTCATCAATGAACAAAACCTTTGCCTGCTGAACACTGGAAAACCAACCTATTACAGTGCAGCCTCTAAAACCTGGACACACATTGATATTACACTCTGCAGCCCATCCATATTCCTGGACTACTCCTGGGATGTTGCAGAAGACAGTCATGACAGTGATCATACCCCAATCCTTATAGAACACATCCATCAAGGTCCCATGGACAAAATACCTAAATGGAAGTTGTATAAAGCAGACTGGGAGACATTCCAGGAACTCAGTAAAAAGGAACTCAATCTCGAAAAGCTACTACAAAAGGAAGACCCTATGGCTACCTTTACAGCCACCCTCCAAACAATAGCAGAAAAGAGCATTCCAAAAACTTCCAACAAATCTAAAACCAAAGATAAACCCTGGTTTAATGATGAATGTCGAGAAGCCCGCAAGATGCGACTAGAAGCTGAAAGGACTTACAAAAAGAACCTAATCATACCCAGTCTCATCGCCTGGAAAAGGGCTAAGGCACACGCCCGAAGAACCTTTCGCCAGGCCATGAAGGAAACCTGGATGGCCTATGTCTCCAAGGTTAACAGCAATACACCAATGTATAAGATCTGGAAGATGATCAGGAAGATGAAAGGCAAAGACACTACGACATATGTGCACCATTTGCAAATTGGTAGGAGAAAAATAACAGATACCAAAGAAATTGCTGATAGCATCGGTTCAACACTGGCAGAAACATCTTCTCTAAATGGAGGCACACAGAGCTTCAATGCTCACCGGAGGAAGGCAGAAAGAACGCCCATTGACTTTGGCAACAACAGAGATGAAGACTACAACCTAAAGTTCTCAATGGATGAGCTGAAGACAGCCCTGGGGAGCAGTAACAACAGTTGCCCAGGTCCAGACAACATCCCTTATGAGTTCCTACGACAGCTACCAGAACCCTCCAAACAGTGTTTGCTTGGTATCATGAATAACATTTGGGAAACAGGTACCTTTCCACCACACTGGCGAGAGGCCATAGTGCTTCCATTCCCAAAACCAAGCAAAGACTTGTCAAACCCAAAGAACTATAGACCCATAGCTCTAACGAGCTGCATCTGCAAAACCCTGGAAAGAATGGTAAACACCAGACTGGTCTGGTACCTAGAAAAGAAAAAGATCCTTAAGACAGAGCAATGTGGCTTCAGAAAGGGTCGCTCGACACAGGATGCCCTAACTACCCTCGAGACCTATGTACGAGATGCCTTTATAAATAAGGAGCAAGTGGTAGCAGTCTTCTTTGATCTGGAGAAGGCATATGATACCACCTGGCAATATGGTATCCTTAAGGACCTCAAAGATGCAGACCTGAAAGGTCGGCTCCCTGATTTCATCAACCAATACCTATCAAACCGTTGCTTCAGGATCAGAGTAAACAACATCCACTCTGATGTCTTCAATCAGGAGTCTGGAGTTCCACAGGGAGGCATTCTCTCAGTGACCCTATTTCTGTTGAAGATGAACAACATCGTCTCTAAACTGGAACTGAAGCCAGAGATAGGCCGAACATTATATGTTGATGATTTCTTCATGTGTTTCCGTGGCAAGAGCCTGAGAACCATTGAACGACACCTCCAACTTGCCATAGATGAAACAGTGAAGTGGGCAGACCAAAATGGCTTCCGATTTTCTCTAGACAAGACATCAGTTATGCACTTCCACTACCGCACTACAACAGACAGACAACCAAATATTGAAATCAACAACAAACGTATTTCTGTAGTGGAAAATACCAAATTCCTTGGGCTAGTCATAGATCGCAAACTTATCTTTGATAAACATATTAAGTACCTCAAGGATAAATGTAACAAAGCTTTCAACCTACTGAAAGTAGTGGCACATCCATGCTGGGGTGGAGACCAGGACACACTCCTCAAACTATATAGAGCACTGGTCCAGTCTCAACTGGACTATGGTCTGTGTGTTTATGGATCAACCTGGGCGTCATACCTAGCAATGGCAGAGCGGATCCAGAGCCATGGACTACGCATTTGTTTGGGAGCATTCAGAACATCCAGAATTAAGAGTTTGCAAGTCGCTGCTAGAGAACTACCCTTAGCCCTTAGACGAGAGAAACTCTCCCTTGAATATGCTATCCGGATTGCCACAAATCCTAACAACCCAGCCGCAGCATTGTTGACAAACCCCAAGCACAAGGCAAAATATGAAGCAAAGAAGAACCAATACATTGCACCCCTTCGGGTGAGGGTATCCCACCTATTAGAAGAAGCGGGAATGTCTCTGGATAATGTACTTAATGTAGAGTACCCGGAAATGCCCCCATGGACATATCACAAACCAGAGGTCAGAATGGACCTTACCGCGCTTAAGAAAGGGGTAACATCTAGCACCACATATCAAGCAGCATTCAATGAACTGCGTGATAGTTACAGAGATCACGTACCAATCTACACCGACGGATCACATATGGCAGACAAAACAGCATCTGCAGCCGTTCTAGGACCCCATGCCTTCAAAGAACGCCTGCCAGACGAAGCCTCCATCTACACAGCAGAGCTACATGCGTTATACCTAGCACAAGATCACATTGAGACATCAGAAGGCAACAACTACCTGATTGTATCTGACTCCAAATCATCACTGTCAGCAATGCAGCATAGCAAGTGGACACACCCTCTCGTGAAAAGAGTGTTGGAACGACACAATAGTCTTGCTCTAGCTGGAAAGAAGATAGCGTATGCTTGGGTACCAGGCCATGAAGGAATCCATGGCAATGACCTAGCAGACGTTGCTGCCAAGGATGCAACAAATCAAGTTCCAATAGATATGCCTCTACCATCAGAGGACCTCAAACGGAAAATCAGGAAATACATCCACCAAAAGTGGCAAGAGTCATGGGACGCTGAAAGAGACAATAAACTCTACAAAATACAGCCCAAGATAGGCACAACCAAGAAAGCCAAATGCAAGAGCAGAAGAGAAGAAATTGTCATGAACAGACTAAGAATAGGCCACACCAGACTAACGCATTCACACCTGATGAAGAGAGAACCCAGACCGCTTTGCAACAGGTGTCAAAAACACCTGACGGTGGAACATTTCCTTGTGGAATGTAGCCAGTGCCCCATCAGGGCACAATACCATCAATGTACAACACTGAAAGAGTTATTTGATACCTGCAGACCGGATACAATACTTGCATATGTCAAGAACCTGGGATACTACAGTCAAATTTAAACAGTAGAAACTTTCTTCCATAAAACCTTTAGGCACAAATAGCCATCACCAGTAGCTGACGTGCCGTTAAACACTAACTAACTAACTAACTCAATCTGTCCAGAACTCAAAGAAGCCGGATGAACCACCTAAGCCAGAAAGAAAGGCCAATACTTCTATATCAACAAAGGCAGCAACAACATCAACAACAACAACTTCGTCGGTAAAACCTAAAAACAATAACCAATCAAAGAAGAAGAATCAGAGCAGTAACAAACTGCCCAAAAATGGCAAAGATATCTGCCACCAGCCAAATAGATTTGAACGGTTGGAGATGGACATGGAAGAGGACGTACCTGTCCGCTACCGAGCTCCATCTCCAAAAGTTAAAGTGAGGGAACGCTCCCCTATTCATCATCCACCGTGATGGCTAGTGGAGCCATTATTCAATGGAATTGTCGAGGTTTTCGAGCCAACTTTAACGAACTGAAAATTTTATGCCAAAATTTTAATGCTCTTGCTTTTTGTCTACAGGAAACCTACATTAAAGAAGAGGAAGTTATTTCCTTTAAAAACTTCAAAATGTACAATACCTGTGGACCGGATGGTGAGCGCGCCTCAGGTGGCAGCTCCATCTTGGTGCGTCAGGATGTAATTCATAGCCCACTCTCTTTAAACACAAATTTCCAAACAACAGCTGTTAGAATAACTCTTCATAAAACACTTACAATATGCTCACTGTATATCCCCCCTAATTCTGTCCTGAACTTACAAGAGTTGGTTACCCTTGGGGACCAGCTCCCTTCTCCTTATATGATCTTGGGAGATTTAAATGGTCACAACCCACTCTGGGGTAGTGACTCTGCTGACAGAAAAGGCAATACAATAGAATCTTTTGTAGCACAAAAAGCATTATGTATTTTTAACGATGGCTCAAATACCTATTTACATCCGGCATATGGTACATATACTGCAATTGACCTATCAATAGTAGAACCTCAGTTGTTACTAGACTTTAAGTGGAGAGTCCTTGATGACCTCCATGGAAGTGATCATTTTCCCATCCTTTTACAGTTGGAGGAGCTTCTGGTAGGCCAAAGGGAGCCCCGCTGGAAGCTGGATAAGGCTGATTGGGCCAAATTCGAAAACCTCTGCCTGGAAAGGTTTAACACTGGAAAATATCATGCTGAGGAAATGGAAAACTTTAGTAAAACACTGATATTAATTGCGGAAGAGACTGTACCAAAGACCTCGACAATCCCGAAACACCCACGCAACCCATGGTTTAATGACAACTCTAAAAATGCTATCAAAGAGCGAAAAAAAGCCTTAAGGAAATTCAACAAATACCCAACAGCAGAAAATCTTGCAAATTTTAAGATAAAACGAGCACAGGCTCGCCGTGTGATTAGGGAAGCTAAACGAGCTTCATGGAAGAAGTATGTGTCAAGTGTCTCGTCACGCACCCCCATGAACAAGGTCTGGACTATGGTTCGTAAAATCAAAGGCAAAGGGGATGGTTCAAGAGTCCAACATCTTCTTGATGGAGATGAGCTCTTGACAAGTCCAGCCGAGATAACAAAGAAATTGGCTGAGACATTTGAACATTACTCTTCATCCAATAATTGCCTCCCAGAGTTTGTGCCAATAAAATCGAGAGAAGAAAGGAAGAGACTGAAGTTCCAATCTGACAATTCAGAAGACTACAACCAACCTTTCAGCATGGTGGAACTTAAAAAGTCTCTGAAGAAATCACACAACACTGCTGTTGGTCCAGATAAAGTACATTATGAATTTCTTAAACATCTTCCTGAGCCAGTGCTAAAGGTACTCCTGTCTCTTTTTAATGGGATATGGGAAAGTGGTGAGCTTCCACCTTCCTGGCAAGAAGCCACCATTATACCGATTCCCAAGCCTGGTAAGGACCATACACTACCAACAAATTATAGGCCCATAGCTCTCACCAGTTGCATCTGTAAAACCATGGAAAGAATGATCAACGAGAGACTTGTTTGGCTGCTCGAGTCGAAACACCAGATTTCTGACTATCAGAGCGGTTTCAGACGAGGAAGAAGCACTCTTGATCATTTGATTCGCTTAGAACATTTCATCCGTGATGCCTTCATCAAACAAGAACATGTTGTCTCTGTATTTTTTGATTTAGAAAAGGCCTACGACACAACATGGAAACATGGCATCATGAAAGACCTATACAATATGGGATTTCGTGGGCGTTTACCCATATTTATATCAAACTTTTTATCAAATAGACACTTCCGAGTGAGATTGAACTCAACACTATCTGATGAACATGAGCAAGAACTTGGTGTTCCCCAAGGTAGCATATTATCTGTTACCTTGTTCAGTATCAAAATGAACAGTGTTGTTAATGCAGTGAATAAAGATGTGTCCTGTAGCCTCTATGTTGACGACCTCCTGATATGCTACAGAGCAAAGAACATGCATTCAATCGAAAGGCAGCTGCAGCTGTGCCTGAACAAAGTACATGCCTGGTCCGTAGAAAACGGTTTTAAGTTCTCTAAATCAAAAACAGTTGCAATGCACTTCTGCCTGAAACGCACTCTGCATCCTGATCCAGATCTAACCTTAGATGGAGATCCGATCAAGGTTGTAGAGGAGACAAAGTTTCTAGGTGTGCTGTTTGATAAACGACTTTCATTTATTCCACATTTGAAATCTCTAAAGATCAGGTGCACCAAAGCACTTGATCTGTTGAAAGTGTTATCAAACACTGACTGGGGTGCAGATAGTAAGGTTTTACTCCAATTGTATAGAGCTCTGGTTCGATCGAAGCTTGACTATGGTTCCCAGGTGTATGGCTCTGCTAGGCCGTCCTACGTGGCCATCTTGGATCCAGTTCATCGACAAGGCATTCGCCTAGCCCTCGGGGCCTTCCGAACGTCTCCATATCCTAGCCTTTATGTTGAGGGCAGAGAACCATCATTGGAAAACAGACGTCTCAAATTGTCGATGCAGTTTGCGCTGCGCTTGAGAACGAACCCTTCGAATCCAGCATATGCATGTGTATTTGAACCAGACAACCAGAAGCTCTATGAGGCAAAACCAAAAGCTGCCAGGCCATACGGTCTGAGAATTCAAACACATATGAGGCAACTAAATGTTAGCCTGACATCATTGGCACAAACCCACCTCCCAGAAATTCCTCCATGGAAACTGGTACCGCTAGAGGTCGACTTCAGACTAGCCAAATCACGAAAAGCCGACACCAACCCACTAGAATACAGATTGAGGTTTTCTGAGATAAGGAATGAACTTCCCCATCATGCACCATTTTACACTGACGGATCAAAAGAAGAAGAGAGAGTGGCTGCTGCCGCGGTTGGTGGGGGCAGAAAACTGGCATCTCGCCTTCCAAATCACAGCTCCATTTTCTCTGCTGAAGCCTGTGCCATCTTTCTTGCAATGAGATGCATGAAGGATGCGCCAGGGAAGAAATTCATCATTTTCAGTGACTCAAAATCCTGTCTAGAAGATCTGCAGAACCTCAACTTGGATCACCCTGTGATAATGAAAATTATCAAAGGTTTCATCAGATCCAAGGAACTGGGATATGACATCCGATTCTGTTGGCTTCCAAGTCATGTGGGAATCAAAGGCAACGAAGAAGCTGATAAAAGGGCTAAACATGGCCTTAACTTTGAGGAACAGCCTTGCCTTCTACCGCCATCTGAATTTAGGCCAGTTGTCAAGAAGTATATTCTTGACCTTTGGCAAAACCAATGGATAGAGAACCCTGGATGGAAACTCTTTGAATTTTGTCCCACAGTGTCTGGTGTCTGTCGACCTGCTCTCAAGAACCGTAGAGACCAAACAGTCTTTACTCGTTGCCGCATCGGTCATTCGCGACTCACTCATGCCTACCTCCTGAAAGGAGAGGAAGCACCTGAGTGTGTGGCATGCGACACGAAATTGACCATCAAACACATCCTATTGGATTGTGTTGATTTTACGCCTATCAGACAACATTTCTACAATGTAGCTGGTCTACAAGAACTTTTTACCACCATCAAACCTGATCTTATCATCAACTTCCTGAAAGCAGCTGGACTGTACAGGCTTCTTTAATTTTATCGTGCACACTTGTGATTTTATCTTGCACTGTTGTGATTTTAGCTTTCACCTCATCCTGCCTGAAATAATAGCAACTTGTTCCATTTACACAATAGTTTTTGAAATATTTAATTGCTCATAGATCCAAAACTTGTTTGGTATAGGTTTCTCGCCATGAATATGACCTTAGCTGTCGAAATGGGGTTAAACATCCATTACTCACTCACTCATCAGCATACATTTTCAGCTCACCAATAGTATCAAGGGATGGCAGGCTGTTGACATAAATAATAAACAGTAGTGGACCAATTATTGAACCCTGCGGTATCCCATGGGTAATATTTGCAAAGCCAGAGGTCAACTTGTTGCACGCTGTTCTCTGCTTACGGCCCTCCAGGTAGTTCTTTATCCAGGCAATAGCCTGAGCACTAAGGCCCAAAGGGGGGAGCTTAGACAAGAGCAACTTATGATTTAAACAGTCAAAAGCCTTGGCCATATCAAGATAGGCTATACCTATCTTCTTTTTATTAATAAGGTCCAGGTGGGCTAATTGTAGTACCTGGAAAACAGTATCTTGCGTTGACCTCTGCCTTCTGAAGCCACTTCGGTTTTTAGCTAACAAACTATGAAGTTCTAGGTAGCTGTAAAGCTGATCGTGTATAGATTTCTCAGCAATTTTACCTGGGACAGGTAAGAGGGAGATGGGTCTGAGATCAGTAGGGCTCACAGGGTTGGTAACCTTAGGGACTGGGGTAAGCGTAGCTAATTTCCATCTGCTAGGAAACACATTCCAAACTATGGACGTGTTTATAACATGTGTGAATTCCTCTATCAATATTGATAAACAATCCTTTAACAACCTAGAAGAGACAGTGGGTATGCCAGAGGATTTGGTTACATCTATCTGAGAGACTTCCCTCTGCACTGCTGCCCTGTCAACTATTCTAAAGTGGAAAATCTGACCAGTCTGGCTAGACACAGGAGGGGGGTGAGGTTTTCCTTGAGGAAGGGGTAGCCTAGCAGAGAGTTTCCGACCAATAGTAGAAAAATAGTCATTTATAACCTCAGCTACTTTCTCTGGTTCAATGGGGTCCCCTTGGTCATCCAAAAGATTTATCCATCTGTTGAGTGTCCTTTTAGGAATCACATGTGAGACAGCTTCCCAAAATTTCTTTGGGTCATTTTTATATTTCCCCAACAGCTCCCTTACATAAGCACCTTTTGCTTTACGTGTGGCATAATTGGCCTGATTTTTTAAATACCTAGCAGCTTCCCTATCTGATTCCAATCCTGTTGAGATGGCCTGTTTCATAGCTTGGTCCCTATTCCTATACATTTCCAATAGATCATTGGAAAGCCATGGGAGCCTATCTTGCCTGATCTTAAAAGTGCGGGTGGGGTAAAGCGAATCAGCCAGTCTTATAATAGAGTCCTCAATTATATTCCAAGCTTGATCAGCATCAAGCTCTTCCGTAAATTGCTCCCAGTTTTCTCCTAATAGGTGCTCACATATAACTTCCAGATTATAATTCTTATAGGACCTACCAGTAATTACTTGGACTTTCTTGGGGTTACGGGGCTTTTTTAACAGGATGAAAATTGGCACGTGATCCGATATGTTCACTCCTATAATCAGCAACAATAGGAGAGTTAGAGAGAATTTGATCTAAGACGTTAGTGGGGTGGTATAGAAGACGGGTCGGCTCGTCTATAAAGGCGTCCAGGTGATATGCCTTACAGAGTCCATCCAGAGGTGACTTGGGCAGCTCGGCCAAGGACAAACTTATATTAAAGTCCCCTACTATATTAAGTGTACACCGCCTGTGCATTTTATTGGCTTCATTGACTGCATGTGTTAGGTGATCTATAAATTCAGACACACTTCCATTGGGTGGCCTATAAATATTAAGGATAAACTCTGGTTTACACCCTTTTCGTATTGATTTTATGCCCATGAGTTCACAATTACGATTCATGACATTGAATGCCTCCTCTTCCAACCTTACATGAGCAACCCTGTCTCTAACTAACATGCAAACACCTCCAGTATCAGTTGTGGGTCTGTCAAGCCTATGAACAATATAGCCTCGTGGCTCAAACGATATATCCATGTGTTTATTTGTTTTAAGGTAGGACTCAGTTATGGCTAACACATCAGGGGTTCGATCATAGCAAAAGAACTTAATGGTTTCTTTCTTCCCTATCATACTATGCACATTCCAAGATATGATCAGTAAGTCTTTCTTTCTAATCCCCATTTATACATTCATTGAGAAATACACATATACTAGTCACTGAAGTCTCCCAACATAGAAATACAACACACAATACCACCGTCAAACAATTAAGGAGTGGGGTAATCATCCCTAGGCCAGGAGAGCAGAAACACATAAAAAAAGGGGGGGTGGGGGAATAGTCCGCCTACATCAAATTTCATCATTGAAAACTATACAATCTCAATACAGAGCATCCTACATAGCAAAGATAATGGGTTCCGACCATTCAGGAAAAGCTGCCAACACCATCTACAGTTCATTGAGGTGTGGACCCAAAAATCTAGCCCTCCAAATATATGTGCAGTTTAATAGCGAAATTTATCTGCATTAGTACCATAGGTGCCTGCTTGCTTATTATAATCAATACTTTGGCTATAAGAACAATTGCGATTCCACAGAAAATTTCAATTATCTTAATAAGAAGAACAGGTGTGCTCTTATTAACTAGGGAGCGGCTGACACACATTTACCTATACATTTTCTCCAATCACTGGAATTCATTTATCAATCCCAATACAGTTTCGCTATCGTGGTAATCAGGAGTTAAGTTCATTATATAATCCAATCCCCATAAATGACACAACATGCAAAAATCCACGCAAAAATGTGAACATACGCATGTACCCAAGGATAAGCTTAGCCTATCAAGAGGGCGAAAAAACACCTTAAGTAAACTGGACTAAAGCAAAGTCCATGTAAAACACCAAGTATCATGCAAGTTAATGTGAACATCTTATCCTGAAACTTAATATCTAATTTTTAGGTTCATGCAGGTGTACAGGATTTCATGCAGGTATTAAGATTTTTCTTAGAGTCTATCTCTGTCAAAATTATTCATGCAGGTGTTAGATGAGATTTTATATGAAAGTCAGACTCCCAGTCATCAGGCAGTTCTTTAGAGCCCCAAAGAGTCAGCAGGCATGCAGGCTTTAAAGCCAGGGCTAACTTACTTGTCAAAGTCTGGGTGAAACTTACAGCTTAGCAATCCAGGTCAACTGTCAAGGGAGGCGTTACAGGTTATCCTTCCAAGCGACTGTACATTACTGAATCTCTGACCATCCTAAGTGGAGAGCCCTATACAGGGGTAGTCCTGTATCTGGTGTCTCAACGCTGGCAATGAAGGCACTTCGAGAGATCTTGTCCCAGGGAAGGGTTTTCCTCGTGTATATTTCGGGTGGGGTAGACATCCTCCGTTTCGTAGATGGAGCCCACAATTTGTTCAGCCCAAAAAACAAGGCACTGTTGGGTCTGGACGCGCGTAATTAGGAAGAGTGCTACCAAGGAGGCTGCTATCCTAAAAATAGAAATTTAGATAAGCTTATGAGAATGGTTCAAATAAAGCTGAGATAAGACTGTATGGTTGGGGTGGGGCGGGTCTTTAAGGGGTTTGGGTTGGGGAGTTGGCTTTGTGTGAGGTGTGTTTGTGTTGTTTGCGCGGTGGGCGTCCTATACATGGGGGGGGGGTCGCCTTGGGTGTGTGCAATGTGATTGTGGCGCTTTGGGGCGTGTTACTTAAAAGGTTATCAGGTTGCTAGGCTGATATCAAACTAACAAGGATGTCTCTAGCTTTAATAGTCATATAAAAAAAAAACTGACGTGAAAAGAAAAAAAAATTGAAGAAAAGGTAATTGATTCTTCACATTGTGAATGTGTAGTGGAGGGATGGGTCAATTCAGGGTTGAGAGCTTTTGACTATGTGAGGGGCGTAATTGGCCATTTCAAACGCTGCCAGCTGAGTCTGAAGGTTTATGGTTTGGATTAGGACGTTATATCTGCCAATACCTGTTTCATATCTTGGTAGCTCGTTCAGTGGCTTTTCTGAGGTAATCAGAGTTCTGGCACATAGAAGTGCGATGTAGCTTGATGTTTCCTCACTGAATCTATCCCATAATGGGACCGTGGGAAAATCTTTGCATATGTCGAACATTATGGCCTTGGTGGCCGATAATACAATGGGGTCTTGTAGGGTGAGCTCCCTTTGAACTGTTTTGTTGTTTAGGTATACACCTAGGTCGTTGCTGGATATATGTTTGATCATGTCTTTGTGCTCCATGATAGTTATTCTGATCTCGAACAGATCCATGGCCTTACTTTTGATGCCGTTTGGGCCTAAAAGACTGGATGGTCCACCCTGAGTTGCGGGCTTCCCTAGCCCACTTAAAAGGGTCTATATCTCCTCTTTCCTATCCCCTCAGTATGTGTGTGGTGCACATATGCGCGGGCACTGACACATTCCTCTGTTAAATTATCAACCTGTGAAGCACGGGATAGCCACTTAGTGCCGCTAAAGTGCTGTAAAACACAAATCAATCAATCAACCACCCTGAGTTGTCTCCATGTCTAATCTCTGGGGCTCTAAGGCTGTGTGAATAAATGGTTTGATAGGTTTGTGGTTAGACTAAGGTAGATGAATGGAATGATGGGGGGTTTTGTCAAGAGGTTGATAAATAAAGTTGTGAAAAGAAATCAGGCTGCCACACATGGTTTTGAAAAAGGACTGCAAATTCAACTATTGCATTTTACAAAGCACTCTGGGCGCACACTACCATTGGCATGTAATGGGTATCTGGGCAACATGACGGTAGATTCCATCATTGTCATGCTAGAACGATTGATGACGCTACTAATGGACACATAAGACCAATCCTACCTGGGCTTGTTGCATGGCAGTCCCGACACTTGGGTCCTGTGGCCTCCGGATGCTTGCTCCATAGTGGCTGGATGTGGTGAGTTTGGTGTATATGATGAGAGTGGTTAAGATGTGGGGTGGAATGAGGCTTATAAGCACTTCATGAGGTTGGCTAATTCCTCATTACATGCCTCCCGATGAGGTATGTCTCACCCATATATGGCGCGAGGCCTAGCTATTGGTTGGTTTGCATATAAGCTAGCTGTGGTATGCAAATTTAAGGGACCTTGGCCGAGGTACGGATGATCATAGGATGAACTGAATATTTGTAGTATAATCAGGGGGGGTAATGGCTGTGGCGCTGAGATTAGTCAGCTCGCTAGGGGTGCACTTGTTCCTGTTGTGTTAACACAGCAGGGAACCATGCTGAATTATTTGATTAAGTCTCACCAAACATTCCAGTGCTGACGGTAAACAGAGGCATAAACACGGATCAGGATGTCTAGGTGCTGCTCTCCTACAATAGGCGGTCATTTGGTAATACCTTAGGGTATAGAGGAGCCCTGAGCTTGTAACAAACCGGCGCATGTGTGTTCCTGAAAATTAGGATCCACGAACCGAGAATACGCTGTGACCTTGGGTAATTTATGTGGTGTGCCAACCTTAATCAATCATAATATGACTGTCTGAGTCTCAAACTCTGGATAAAATTCTTGACAATGTCCCATCAGTAGAAATAAGCCAGAAAGCTTTTGACCAAAGCTGCCACTGGTTGGGGATAAAAAAGGTAGAGGGGTATGTTTGTGAGTTTGGTGGGGGGGGGGGAGAGGGAAAAACTTTGTGTGTTCTGAAAATCTATTTCTTTTTCCTGGACTTTTTCTTTGCCTTCTTTATTGGGGAAGGGGCAAAGGTGACAAGTCCTTTCTTTGCAGGTCGTCCTCTTTTCTTTTTGACTGCGGGGGATTCTGGTTCACCAGTATGGGTGAAGTCTAGATCAGGGTCATATAAGGAACTAATTGGCCCAGACTGCAGTCTTTTGATTACAGCCTTGGCGCCAAGATTCCCTTTCTGCCGAGGAGAGGGGGGCCCAAGAACCTTTAACGCCAGCACCAAAAAAGACCCCTAATTCAGAAAAGACCTATGAAAGCAGCAAAATTAGATGTGATCAAAACCAGGGAGATAAAACCACCCGATAATCCCCCATGGCTACAAATGAAACCAAAGATCATCTTCACCCTGTGCAAAAACACGGGTCTCCCCAACCCATTTTTAAAAGGGGTCTGGTCTCCCTTTTCTGTCCTCTCTTTTATCTGTTCTTCATTCTCACTCAGTGGGTTTCCCTAGCCCTTCGCAAATGGGTCTGTTCTAATCTTTCTGTCCCTCTTTCCCGACTGCAGAGTCCGGTCGCTAATATAGGCTTTATGCTCCCTCTGCATTGAAGAGGGCGACTTGTTTGCCGTGAGTCGCGACTCGTGAATGGGAGGAAGAGATCCTGGTCACCTGAGTCCCTAGGGCAATACGGTGACTTTGGCTCCTACTTCAGCTAGACGAGAGGTTGGAGTGGCTCACTCCAATCAACCGGCTGGTCGTGCAAAGCCCCAAGATTCATCCATCATACTTCATCAAAGTCATTTCACGCATTTATTTTCCTAGATTTTGTTCCTCTATAAAACTTGTTTTCTTCTCACTCTTGGAAGGCTGCGGCTAGGGTCAATCGAGTAAGCCCCACTTGCTTGAGTATATCGTGGTATGTAGTCCCTGGTGTGTGAATTCACATCCCCTTAAATTGGGACTCCATTCCCCCTGTGGAGTGGGGACCTTCATGTGAGGGCATGAAGGAGCAGAATAACTTCATTGGAAGTCCACAAGGAGAAATCTCCTTCCATACTAACAGTGGGCATACCAGATTCGTAAAAGGCGACAAACTTGGGGTTTCTTGTGTCTTGGGGTGAGCGTGTGGGCAGCTGGTGTCCATATGCGCGGGCCTGGGCTTACATGCTTGTCTTTTGCCATGGGATTCCCCCTCAGTGAACCACGTCTGAGTGATCAAAGGCCGTGGTTTGTCTGGCCCTGCCTATGGGACCAGGCAAATAAAAGAACACTTGCTATCCTTCGAAAAGAGTAGGGGAATGAAGCCCCGGTAGCGGTTTTCCCCCTCGACCCTCCTCATAGATTCGGTCATTCATCTCATAGATTCGGTCATTCATAGATTCGGTCACTGCTGTGTCGGGCAAGCAGCATATAAATACCTGTCCAAAAAGAAAAGAAAGGACTTAATGTCCGAGAAACCTTGAATGTCTGAGTTCCTCGATGGCCCCCGGGCGTAAAACTAAACAAACAAACAAACAAGCCAAGGATGGCTTGGGCCAGGCAGTAGTAGAAATGCCACTTCCATCAAGCGACCTGAAGCGCAAGATCAACAAGTACATATATAACAAATGGCAAACATCATGGGACGCAGAGGTGGGAAACCAACTCCAAAAGATCCAAACAAAGGTCAACATGACCAAACCCTACAAGTGCAAGTCTAGAAATGAAGAGAAAACTATGAGCCGCCTCAGAATAGGTCACACAAGACTGACCCATGGTTACAGAATAGGGGGAGAAAACCCTCCCAAGTGTGCCCGCTGTCAGAACCCCCTGACAGTGGAGCACATCCTCATCGATTGCCAACAGTGTCCCTACAGGGCACAATACCACGCTTGTACAAGCTTGAAAGAACTATTCGAGAAACACAAACCAGAGGAAATATTGGGATATATCAAAGCCCTTGGGCTGTACAATAACATCTAGTTGAAACCTTATGATTACTTCCCCCACATAGACAAATCATACCACCATTTCCGCTGATAGTGCCTATCAACCTGTGAAGCACAGGATAGCCACTTAGTGCCGCTAAAGTGCTGTAAAACACAAATCAATCAATCAACCAACTGTCAAACCCAGTCGACAAGTCTGTCCCAATCCACCATTCTGTTCCATTCCAGCAGTCTATTCTACACTCTCAGTCTGTCCTACTCCACCAGTCGACAAGTCTGTTCCAATCGACCAGTCTGTTCCAATCCACCAGTCTATACTACTCTATCAGTCTGTCCTACTCCACCAGTCAAACCCAGTCGACAAGTCTGTTCCAATCGACCAGTCTCTCTTAATCCACCAATCTATCCTACTCTATCAGTCTGTCCTACTCCATAGGTCATTACGGGCTTCCCTAGCCCACTTAAAAGGGTCTATATCTCCTCTTTCCTATCCCCTCAGGATGTGTGTGGTGCACATATGCGCGGGCACTGACACATTCCTCTGTTAAATTATCAACCTGTGAAGCACGGGATAGCCACTTAGTGCCACTAAAGTGCTGTAAAACACAAATCAATCAATCAACCATAGGTCATTATAATAATATACTTTACAGCAATGTTTACACGAGTTTATACTTGTATTCTTTTAACAACATTTACTAACATGCCTGTTGTCCCACAACAGCCATATATCAAACTCAGGGCGATTCCAGGCCGTTTCCACCTGTATTTACATTGGTAGACAAACTACCAGTGTCCATGCATTTCCGCATTTGCTCTGCGTCAAGGCTGCGTTCACGGCAGCACCACTGCTGCTGTCACGGTCCCAACCTGACCTGCTTGTATTTCCACTCTGCCTACACGATTCTATGATGCATGGTACACAGTCCCAAAGCTCCTTTTGTCTCCGACAGATCTACGTACCCTGGGTCCCTCCCTGTAAATACCCCTGACAGGTTAAGGTATTCCTTAGCTTTCTCTCCTGTGTTAGGCTGTTCAGGTCATTTCTAGATATTGCCCAGATCAGGGCTCGACAAATCCCTGTGCCCAATGCCCGTGACTCATAAAAAATTCACTAAGCACAAAATATTTTTCAAGTTGGCACAGCTGTCCAAAAGCTACTTAAGACATCAGCACAATGCAATGCTGCTGAGATTATCTGGGTGTAGTAGTCTCTGAAACTTGTTTCACTAGAGATGGGATGAAATAAAATCTTTTCGTTTATCATAAAACTATATGTGTGCCATTTAGCTAAATATGTAATTTTGAGAATGGAAAGAAAAGGTCCTGGGTACAGAGCTTGTCTGCTGGGCGTAACTTTTTTTTTTTGCCCTCCAAACTGATCTGGCTTCCCTAGCCCACTTAAAAGGGTCTATATCTCATCTTTCCTATCCCCTCAGGATGTGTGTGGTGCACATATGCATGGGCACTGACACATTCTTCTGTTAGATTATCAACCTGTGAAGCACGGGATAGCCACTTAGTGCCGCTAAAGGGCTGTAAAACACAAATCAATCAATCTCCAAACTGATTTGTCGAGCCCTGCAGATCCTTTAGCTAACCAGCAGACCTGGTAGAGCTCAGTGATACGATTCCAACGCACTTGGAATCAAGTCTCTACTCCTATTATTTGCGGAGATATTTACATTTGAAGGTCTGAGATTTGGCCCCCTGTGCGGCCCAGGCACTCTGATCTGTACACAATCAATACTTAGCGCATCACATGGTGCAGCTCCATCATAGCCTTTCTGTAGGCATTTTGCCCAACGCCAAGCTTCTACCCACTCCAGTTGCAAGGAGAGCCTGCCTTAACATTGGCTGCTGCTGCCAACGCGCCAGAAGAATGTTCTTCAGGTGCATGAGCCACTCACCCTCTGTGAGACAGCTGTTGGCCACTCTACATATTTTCGCCTCTACTGGAGTGGGTGCTGATATGCGTGTTCCGCAGTGCGGAACAAGCAGGAGCCGTACTGCAACGGGGCATGCCAGAACATGGAGAGGATGTCCGGCTGCCCTGCAACCACAACTGGTTATGGGGGATTCTGAATGGAGGTGGTTGGAATAGCCCTAAACGAGAAGATGTAGCGGATATGCTGTACAACTGTGCATCGCGCCTTTGGGGTCAGGTGGATGCGATCATTCTGCAGGTACTTCCTATCTTCGTAGGCATGCTCCAACTTCCTAAAAGCATTGCTATACAGGACACGCTCTGCCGCTGCAACATCACGGATGATGGTGTTGATGACTGTCAAGTTCTCCACATCCCGTGCTTTGATGTCAGTTGCTCCCTGTAGATTGCTGCAACAAGCTGGATGCAGGCCCGTGGGTTTGCTGCATGCACATGCTGCACTGCATAGCGCAAGTTTGCAGCAAAACAGGAGGGGTTAAAAAAAATCATCGAATCGTGGGAAGGCATCGTTGCCCGCAAGCCAAATTGCAATGTCATCATATTGCTTTAGATCCCTCCTCTCAAGCAGCTCAAATACATGCTTGGCTTTTTCAACTGACCTGAACACACAGTCAAAACGCTCAGATCGGACAAGGAAACGCCCCTGGCTATCCGTAATCAGAAGGAGCATGGGAAGGAGATCCATTGTTTCTTCAAGAAGTGCACATTCAACCTGAAGAAATAGAAAAAAATACTAGAGGAGGTAATAAGATTTCACATTTGGTCCATCAAAGATGGTAAAGAGGTATGGTCATCAGCTTAACGACAGCTGGAATGTTAAGTCACAGAAATGTGAATTATCAAGTATGGCCTCGTGGTATCGTCATCAGCTCAGCCACAGCAAGATAAGGTATACAAATCAGTTTAACCATTCAAATGCAGTAATCCATTCACCAGCTACACAATACTCAAGATATATGGTACCATCTTCTAAGGAAAAACAATATTACCATTCTTTATGTCACGAAGAAGGTTGAATTTGTCATCAACATACTTAACATTGAAGACCACTTTCACTGGGTCAGCATTATCCTTGAAAATGCTTTTTACCTCACTGTCAAACCAGTCTACTGCTCCAGCTTCCTTACATTTGTGCTGGATTTTCCTCCCCACAAGATTCGAGGGATCTGCCATAAGAGTAGGCAGGTGGCCCTTTCGTGGTAAGCTGGCCCGATTGGTATAGAACCACAACTGTCCGGCCGGTGTCAGGATAATGGACCGGTCAGATGATGTGTCAACAGTCTGCGGCACAGCGTCTGGGTGAGGCAGCACGATAAAGAGGGGCCTTGAGCCACGAGCAGTGTCTCACTGCTACGAGCCTTGTCCCACTGCTACAAGCAGACTCCCAAACACACGCACGCGCACACTCACACGCACACACACGCGCAAATTAAGTTTGAGAAAAGAATGGACTAAATGTCTGATAACCAATGAGGCAGTCCCATGAGGCCTACGGCCTTAGGACGTTAAACAAATCAATCAATCAAATATTTGTGACACAAAAAGCATTATGTATTTTTAATGATGGCTTGAATACCTACCTCCATCCTGCACACGGTACTTACACTGCAATTGACCTAACAATAGTAGAACCTCAGTTGTCACTAGACTTTAAGTGGAGAGTTCTTGATGACCTCCATGGGAGTGATCATTTCCCTATCCTTTTACAGGTGGAGGAGCTTCTAGTGGGCCAACGAGAGCCTCGCTGGGAGTTGGATAAGGCCGATTGGGTCAAATTCCAGACTCTCTGCCTGGAAAAGCTCGACAATGTCAGTCTCACTGAGAGGGATATGGAGGAATTTAGTGAAACTCTTATAACAATTGCAGAAGAGACTGTACCTAAAACCTCGACAGTTCCAAAACATCCCAGAAATCCATGGTTTGATGACAAATGTAAGGTTGCCATCAGAGAGAGGAAAAAGGCCTTACGAAAATTCAATAGGAACCCAACATCAGAAAACCTTACAAACTTTAAGATCAAACGGGCACAAGGTCGAGTATCGGGAAGCTAAACGGG